>JAOWBP010004368.1:5993623-6016063 GCA_028571105.1 Tragopan temminckii
TTTTTTTTTTTTTTTTTTTTTTTAATACAGGGAGAGACAATTCACAGGAGACAATGCAGAGAGCAGCTGGAGTTGTTTAGAATTAAAAGGATTGCAAGGGGGGTCCCCCCTGGTGAATCATAATCTCTGTTTGTTAAGGGTTTTCCATCTCTTCTCTGCACTGCAGAATGCTGGCTTGTTCCTCTGATCTGGCAGGATTATTTTTTTTCCTGATTTTTAAACAGATCTTAGCAGCTTCTCCTGGGCAGTGCGACAGACTGACAGAGACAGGCTTCTTGTGGCCTGGGCTTTTTGTAAAGCCTGTCTGCTGCTCTTCTGTGCAGATCCTATTGACTTCACATTTGGATGCTGATATTCTCCCTATGGTCCCCCCTGTACTAAGCACTTGCTCCTGGAAATTGCTTGCTCATCTGGTCCCTTTCCCATCAGAGTGATCATCCCTGCCTGGCCCAGAGAGGACTTCTACAGGACAAAAGTGCATCTGGCACCAAGCCCTGGTAGCAGCTGGTTGTGTTGTTTCACCAAAGCTCTTCGAATGGCAGCCAGTGGCATCTTCCATTGCAGAGGCAGGTGGTGACTGTTCTATCAATAGGTGGTTCTTGGTGGGACGTGTTCCAGAAGCAGTGGTATCTCCCTCCTGACAGATAAACGTTTAGCTCTGAGGGTTAGTAGCAAAAAAAAAAAGGCTGTGTGTATTTAAGGAAAAGTGAACACTACTGATCTGTAAAACTACACCATGTTTTTGAGAAGGCTTCGTGTTACAGGTAATGCTAGAAACCACAGAAGACTTCAGTTTAACATCAACTCTAAGCAGTTTCTCATTTCTGGAAGTGCAATTCAGCTCTTTCAACCTGTGAATTTCTTAGCAATTCATATAAAATTTATGGTCAAGAGTCTTCCTGATGTGAAGAAAAGCCTTTTCAGTGTTAATCTCCCTCCTGTTGCTTTGTTTTGTGTTTGTGACTGCTGCTGTTCAAAGAGCAAGGAGTGCAAGTCTATGACAAAGAATCTGCAGTAGTCCAGATCTTTGCCTAAGTGATTGTGCTTGGAGGTGTGCGAGGAGCTGATGTGGTTCCTTCTTTTTTTGTGTGTGTGTATTACCTTTGATCAGTCTGTTTGCCCTTTTCAATTAAGGCTGGCTGGCTTCCAGGTATTTGAGCTCCATTGAAGTCTTGTGAATAAAACTCTAGCAGCCCTGCCTCCTTCCTACAGGAATTTACAAAGAGCTTTGTAGACAATCCTGTTTGTCAGGGGTCTTTCCCTTTGGCTGTGTTTTCAGCTCAGAGATTTCCAGTTGTTAACCAGTGCCAATAGCTCCAGCTTCTCACAGGGCTCTTTTTGCAGGACAGCCTCCCTGTGCGTGGTGGATCCCTGCTGCAGCTCCAGGACTTACAGCTGTCTGGATAAAAATGTATCCCTTTAAAATGGAGTTAGACAGTGTCGGTACCCACAGGTCAGATCCAAGGTAGCATGATGAGGACATGAAGACGTGGAGGTAGAGGAGCGCTCTGTCCAGAAAGTAATTTTGGCGTGTTATTTGTACCCTGGGGCTTCTGATGTAACCGGTCACGCTGCAGTGTGCTCAGATTCCTCTGAGATGCTCAGTATTTCACACTCTGGTGCTGTCTCTGGATATTGCTAGTCCTGAGAATGGAAAGAGCTAAGCTGGGTGCTAATGCTGATAGCAAGCCTTCCCCCGAAGACCTCTATAAACTAAAAGGGACACCTTGCAGAAATGTAGGTGATAGATCTTTCGTTCTTCACAACGGAATAATGCTTTCTTTAGGGTCAATGATCGGTCGTGGAGACCCTGAGCACAGGTCAGAGGCTGTCAGTTTTCACATGTCAGCATCAGCCTTCTGGTTCTAACTCCCCTAATAATCATGTGAGCTGGCAGTTTAGGTCTCAATTAACTTGATTTTGCTCAGAAACTGCTTTGCTGTGCAAGTCTGGAAGGCTTTGACAGTCTCTGCCTGGATTCCCTGTCAGGCTGTGTGTTAGGAAAATAGGGCAGTGTCATGATGGCCTTTGGAAGCTTTGTGTGTGACCCAGGGACAGCTTTGTCCTGCTGGTGGGGTGGCTGCCATGGGGCCCAGCACTGTTGTAACCTTTTTGCATGCAGAAATCCCTCACCTCCCCATGGACTTGTGTTCCCCTTTGCAGTTCATGCTGCTACATAACACACAAACAGAGCTGCATTTCACATTTTCAGCTTCAAAGCATTGAAGGAGTTCAAAGTAGTTGTGAATTGTACTTATCCTGACAACAGTTCTGGCTGTCCCAGAGAGTTTGACGGGGGGTTCTTTCCCAGCACGTTCCCAGTGTGACCCCAGCTCCTCTGCACTGAAGTGGTTGTTTATTCCTCCTGCATCCTTCTAATGATATCAGATGTAATCAGGAGGCAGCTGAGACCCAGTTACATAACTGGTTGTCAGGGTTTCTCTTTGGCAGCATTACCCGTATGCTATTTGCATGCTGACTTTCAGGAACTTGGGGGTTTTCTGTTAACTAGCTAATTCCTGAATCTGATGTGACTGCTGTTGTTTTTTTTCTAATGCCTAAGAATTTGATCTGGTTTGAGATTTTTTAAACCTTAAAATGGATGTTATTGCTTCAGATTTGTGAGACTGAAGCAGCAGACAGCTGGTCCAGGCCAGCTCTCACCTTGGAGCTCAGTGCATACCTGCAGGTGAGGTGGCAGTGGGATGGTGCGTGGTTTGCTCTACTATTCATGCTGCCTGCATGCTATTCATGCTGCCTGCAACCCTGCTGGTTCAACAGGACATTCTTCAATGCAGCATCTACTTTCCCGCCAAGTCTGCTCAAAACATGGTGTTCTCCCTTTTTCTTTTATATTTATCCTACTGATAAAGTATGGTGGAAATGGGGAAGTGAGTTTTCTTTGGCATATGGTGATCATCCAAGCAAATGTGGAACCAGACAGGAGCCAAAGATCCATTTGCTGCTGTGCAGGAGAAGGTGATTTGGGGATGCTGGTCAGCACTGCTGCGTCTGCAGGCTTCATGCTGCAGCCCAGAGTGGCAGTCTGGCTGTGAGGGGCTTCTGGAGGAACCTGGTGGTGTTTCTGAGCATCATGTGGATGCTATTACTGAGTGACAGAAAATGCTTCTCTATCTCTCTACTTGCTGCCTAGCACACCAAATCACTTTGCGCCTGGTTTGAATCCCTGCACTGCAGGGCATTCACTGCAAGGTGTCAGGTTTATTGGTTTGAAACTTTGCTCCCTGGCGGCAATCTTTAGGTAGGCTTTGGTTGGCTCTCTGCAGGTTTGCAATACGTTCTGAAACTGACTCTCCAGCGTGGTTGTGGAAGGTGCTCGTTTTGTTTATAATGCCGTGGACTAATCCTCTTACCCAGAAATGGTGTTTGATAAGGCATTACTGTGGGAGAAGTTGTAGCTTCTGGTCAGAGATGTTCTCTTTCAGAATGCTGAATGATTTCTGGCTGCATTGGGAGCATGCTTTCAGCTGGATGAGTTTCAGAAAGGGTGAAGGGTGTGTCGGTCTGATATGTAATACAGCGTTTTGTTACTCCAAAACACAGTTGCAACTGTAAGATATGACCTGGCAGATGGTATAATGCAACTGCCAGCAGTTTTAGGCTTAACATGGAGATTTTACAAGAAGAAATCTGGAAATCTAAATGACATGTGAAGAGATTAGATTAAGTTTCTAGGTTTGTGGAAAAGTGAGAACAGGGAATTGTAAATAAAATACCTAAAAGAAACATCCATTGAAAGTAAGCAAGGCTTCTCTTCTGAGATAAATGTTTGTCTGCAGTATCTGTATTCCCTGTTTCAGCTTTGTCCTAGGCTCCAAGAGCCCAAAAAAGAAAGCAGAGACTGCTTGAGTGAAGGGTATGAATCAGAGTACATTGTGCAGGCAGAAATCAGAGTGAAAATTAGCAAGCCATGTCTATTGTGAAAAGCACATTTATAGCTAAAAGTGATTCTTGAAGGTGCCAGCAACAGAGAAAATACAGTGTATTTTTTTATAAAATATTTTCAGGGTTTGTAGTTGAACCTGTTCCATTTGAGCTGTTTTTTGGACTCCTCAGCTCTCTCTAATAGCCAGCAGATAGGGAAGAGGAATTTGAGGAAATAATTTTGTTACCTTTGGTAAACGTAGTCTTAAATGTAACAAACCCAGCTACCTGGACTTCAGTAGAAAATCCAGTGATAAATTCCAGTGCTGGAAGAGTTACCATACTTTCTTTTCTTACTGAGGAGTCACTGTGTGTAGCTGCTTCTTGTTAATGTTTATGCTTTTAAGCAAGGACCAAGTTAACCGCACTCTTCTGTATTTTCATACTTAAAGAAGTTTTGTTCTTGAAGTGCTGGAGTTGACAGAAGGAAAAAAAAAAAAAATGCCATGAGAAATGTGTTCCTGCAGTTATTTTAATGTAGTTTATGAATCATAAATCCCACAAGCTTTTTGCAGCTGGGAGGAGGGATGATGATGGTAGTGAAACCTAGTGGCAGTGCACTGAATTTGTCTGCAGTTCTAACAGTCGTACACGTTGTGCTTTTTACCTAACTATGGCTAGGTAATCTGATGGCATTTTCCTGGTTCTCTTTCATTAAAAGGCAGATTGGGAGCGGCGCAGAGAAATTTCCTTACTAGATGACATTTCATCGCAATGTCCGATCGTTTGGGGCAAATAACCAAGGGAAAGGATGGGAAAAGCAAGTACTCGACTCTCAGCCTGTTTGATAAGTATAAAGGAAAGTCAATAGAAGCTATCAGAACTACAGGTAAGGAATACCTTCAGAAATCTTCTGCGATCCTGTAAGTGCTGTTGCAGAGCTATTTAGGTTGGATAGGATGCCTAATGGGAGGCAGCGGGGTTACTGAACTGTTGGTATCTAGACTTGAAGGAAAACAATTGGTTTTACTACTGAGCTGCTATTATTTTAGAGTCATGGAGGAATTCGGGTAAAGCACCTGGGAGACTGCAGGCCTTTTCTTTTAGCCTGTGTCCGTGCTATGAATTGGTCAGGTTGCAGACCTGACCAAAAGATTTGCTGTGAGTCTGTGGCTGTTCTAGAATAGAGCAGTTAAGCTGACTGAAGTACCTTAAGGTGGTCAGAACTAGTGTGTGGGTGAGAATTGAGGACTGAAGATGCTCAAGGAAGAGCCTGTATTAGTTTTGCAGTGGAAGCATGATTAAAAGGGGATAGTAGAGTGGAAAATAAAATAGGAATGGGTCATCTGGAAAGGCTCTGGATTTGATGTTTAAGTAGAAAAATGAAGTATCAGCTTAGTAAGTGTGACTTGATGAGTAGAGTTGGGAGAATCTAGACCTCAGGATTCCTGGGGTAGGTGTCCAGTCCATCCCAAGAGATGGGCTTGGTTGACTGTTTTCCCCAAGCTGTGAAAGTGAGAATCTTGCCTCTTGTGAAATGAAGGAGAAGTATTTACCTGCACCATTAGCTAAAAGATTGGGTGTTTTCTTTAAGGGATGATTACTTGTCCTTCCTTCCCCTCCGTTGTAGGATGCTGCCTATTAGCTGTCTGCTACAATAGATGGCTGCTTTGTGGTGATCTTGAAGGAAAAGAGCTTACTTTTTGTTGACTGTCAGTTTTATGAATAGCAGCAGTGGTTCTGATTATTGTACAGTTCTTTTAGAACACCAGTTGAGATTACTGAGCTAGCAGGATGTAGCCAATGTGGGATCTTCTTGTGTTCCCTTCTCACTAGTTATTCCTAGACATGGCTTACAGAGTCTTGGAAAAGTTGCTGCTGCTCGGCGCATGCCACCTCCTGCAAACTTGCCTAGCTTGAAGTCTGAGAACAAAGGAAACGACCCCAACATCGTTATAGTACCCAAAGACGGTACAGGATGGGCAAACAAGCAGGATCAATCAGACCAAAAGAGGTAGGTAGAACTGCTTTTTGCTATGTTTTGTCAGGCAAGTGGCAGCAGCAATTCTGCGCTGCTATGCTGTGTTGAACTTGGAAAGATCAGCTCTCTGTTTTTCAGGACAGTGCAAAACCAAAAGTACCATGATATTTAGCAGCTGTTTTATTGCCAGAGTTGTTTGTTGTCCTGCCCTCCTTTCTGTTTGATCTCACCTCTGCTGTTCTTTCCCAGTTCCAGTGCGACGGCTGCACAGCTGCAGGAGTCGCTGCTGCAGCAGGGTTTGCAGAAATCTGTCTCCAATTTACAGAAGCCGACACAGTCAATCGCTCAGGAGGTAAGCAAAAGCAGTCTCTGTCGTTGTTTCCCCTGTGCCCAGTCAGCTTGAGGGTTTCCTTTAATTGTCTGTGTTGCCACGTGCAAGTAGGAATTGGCAGACTATAACTTACAGAACAGCTGCTGTGTAATCAATTCTTCTACAATTGACTCTTGACTCCAAGTTGCTGTGCCTCAGGAATGCTGTGCTGCAGTTACAATATAATTTTGTGAGCATTACCTCTGTACCTTTCAAGTGTGTGGGGAAAGTCTAGCTTCAATCTAGAAAGAATGGCTGGAATGCGGGATGGCTGGTTAGCACTTGTAAACTATTTTTCTTTGGGTCTAATTCAAGTGTCGCTTGGTGACAACAGATCCAGCTCTTGCTCCCAGCCTGATGAGACTTGATAAGAAGAGATCTGGTCATGTGGGAGAAGTAGCCAGTGTCAGGACCTGAAAAAAGCTACTGGCAAGTAAGAAAGCTTCCTCAGAGAGTGCAAGGACCTGTCCCCCTGTGCTGTGGATTTCATACTTCCAGTTCTAGCCCTGGAAGTTTAGGAACATTAGGACAAGTTGTGATTTGAAGAGGAAAAGAGTAGTTAATGTATGAGAAATAGGGTAGCCTTCAAGCTGAGGTATAGCATGGAAGAAATATGGAAGATTAAGACATCCAGTTTGGGAAAATGCTACAGAACAAAGAGAAAGCTTGATTAGAGATAGGAAAGGAAGAAGAATGGTTTGAGAAGGTATTTGGTGGAGGTGACAAGAGTTAGAAGACAGGGCAGAAGAGTATTTTCAATGTAGCATCATAGTGCGCTGGAGTGGGGTGCAGTTGACTTAAGCAAGAAACTGGAGAGACCTGTGGTAGCCAGTGGTACCTGGGTGATACAGAGGTCTGAACTGTAGCAGGTACTACCCAGGAAGTGAGGAGTAATTAACTAATCTTTGGGCATTTTGTTTGTTTTGGTCATTTTGTTTGTTTTGGTTTTGTTTTGACGTCATTGTATTTTCAGAGTACAAATTCAGTGCCAGGTGGACCAAAGTCATGGGCACAGCTGAATGGAAAGCCAGCAGGACTAGAAGGTGGTGAGTATGATCAACAGAAGGGAAGTTGGATACATGCTTCTTTCAGGCATGAGTTGGGGTGGACTCCATATCTTTCTGCCCTCCCTGTCTAGAATGGTGCCTAATGGCACACAGCTGTGTTGGTTACAGTGCAGTGAGGCCACATGAGTCCTGTTTTGAATCTGCATAGTCTGTTGGCTGGAATGATGCAACTGCGTCAATTCATGTCTGTTAAGTGCAAGACGCAGCTTGAGCAGAGCATGTCCTATTGTTGCTCTGAACCAGAGTGCCAGTGCCATCTTCCTCAGCCCAGAGCAGTGGTTAAAAAAAGCAGAAAAAAGAGTGGAGGAGGAAGGGGGTCGGATTAGGAGAAAACAGCACATCAGAGGCTGGAAATTATGGTGTTTCCATGGCTGGTAGCATGGGAAGCCTGGCTTAGTGAGGTGGTTGGAATAAGCCTGTAATGGTTAATGTTCAGGGAGGCTGTATGCGTTTTCCTTGGGTGAAGGGTCCATGGTGGAAATGGCATTGCACCTGCTGCAGGATGCACTTGCTTACACCTCACCTGATGCCTGATGTCTCCCTTGGTAACTGCAGCTTACCACTTCTGCTTGACTAAAGATCCTGGAACAGTGTTAACATAAATGGGGAGTTTAGTTGACTTTAGATGCATTTATTTTCACACACAAGGTAATTTCCAGTACTACCATTAAAACTGGTGAGAGTAACAGCTCAGTTCCGGAGTTTAATGTGGATAGACTGGAAGCCATGAGACACCGAATGAAACTGCAGTTTTTTTTCAAAGAATTGAGACAACCACAGATTGCAGTAATGGAGGACAGGCTTAT
Organism: Tragopan temminckii; assembly: GCA_028571105.1. Taxonomy (NCBI): domain Eukaryota; kingdom Metazoa; phylum Chordata; class Aves; order Galliformes; family Phasianidae; genus Tragopan; species Tragopan temminckii. The sequence continues at coordinate 6,001,733 of JAOWBP010004368.1, forward strand.
CCTAAATTAAATGAGTTGTTTAGTGAGAGGGTGTTTCTCAAAGGCAAAATGTTAGAACAGAAACTTGTGCTTGCTTGCAGTTGATGGACGATGCAAAGGCTGTTTGGTTAATTGGTACATTTTTTAGACTGTTGCTCTGCAGACCTCTTTCCTGTGTAGTCCTCTTGAAATCTGATCTTCCAACAATTTAAAGATTTTTTGAAAACTCATTGTAGAATGTCAGTCTTATCAGTGTTCTTATCAAAGTCTTTATCAATGTTCTCAGTCCAAGAAAAGAGTTGCATATGTGACTAAAGAGCAGCTTAACTAGAAGGTGATTGAATTACAGAAGCATCAGAAATCTGGCTGAAAGGATTTGTCAGGCCACCCCATTCATGCCCCTCTTTTCTGTCAGTGAGCAATTACTAGTAGTATTGACAGAGAGGTGTTTTGCTTTTGGCTCTGCTAGGTGTCATCGCTGTTAAATCTTTCTCTCTGGGAGGGGCATATCCTAAACTAATGTGGTCTAGTAAATTACAGATAAACTGCTCTGTGCCTGTTTCTTCCATTTAAGGGGTATTTTCAGGGAGGAAAAGACAACAAAACCATGAAAAAAACAAACCAGTGCTAAAACAGACACCAAACTTTTCTCAGTGTGATGCTGCCTAGGATTATATTGCAAATTGTTAATGCCTGCCCATTAACGGTCATTATATTGTGCAGCCCTACCCACAGGGAAAAACCAATGCCGCCTAGGGATTGGGATGGAGGAGTTTGTCCTGAAAGACAGTTAAATGTTGTTAATGTTCTCATTGTTATTCTTAGTTCAGTAGAAGGCAGTAGAAAAGATGAACTCTTAACACATGTCAGCTGATGTTATACTCAGCAGTTGGCAGTATCTTCTCTGGAAATCTTCAGGAGGGAGATGTTGTGCAGTGTGCAGATTCCAAAAAGTGCAAATGACTTAAGCCAGTCCGCCTATCTTTGCCCTAAAGAGTCAAGATTAGACTCATTTGTTAGGTCTTCAGTGGTCATTGCTGATACTTCTAATGAGATAATTCTGAAGGAGGATTAGCCAAGTAAACAAAAAACAGTTCTGGAAAAAGAATAATGCAAAAATGCAGACAAATTCTTTTTAGTCAGTGTTAACAAATTTAGGAGAACTGCTGTGTTTTGTTTTCCAGTCACTGCCAGATCTTCATAAGAGAGAGAGCTTTTATTTTAGGGTCGCTGGTGACTCAGCAAAACAGTCTTCCAGTGACAGAAGATGAACCTGGCCTGCTCTGGCTAGTGATCTGCATCTTAAAAATACTGCAGCGAGGAGAGTTGGGAAATAGCATATAGCACTTAGTTCTTATCTGTGGTCTTTCACCAACTCTATTACCAGAAATCTTAACAATAGAGTTCCCCAGTGGAGTGAGATTTGAGTAGAAGTCTGAATAGAAATGTCAAATACTTGATAAGAGAATATCATTTATAAGTCATCTTGCAGAATTTGTATCCCTGCCTCAGTCTGAATTTTGTGCTGCAGAAAAACAATTGAAAGCTGAGAAAGTTTACTCTGACTTTGTTGAGCATGAGAGTTTAAATGAAAATCTGAGAAGTGTGGAAGTATTCGGTGAGGATGTCTGTTGTAGTGTTGGTGACAATTTCTGAAAGTGTTTTGGATGTGATCTGAGATGCAGGTATGATAGCAGTTCGGGTTTAAATTTGCTGGGTGCACCAATTCTTGGGGGGTTGGACTCGATGATCTCTGAGGTCCCTTCCAACCCCTACAATTCTGTGATTCTGTGATTCTTGGGAAACGTGTTTTCAGGGTGATCTCATAAGGGAGCTGGAAGAGTGGAAAGATCTGAGTCCCACACTTGTTTGTCTGACAGGTTCAAGGGCCTCAAGCCGACTGTTATCCTTCTCTCCCGAGGAATTTCCGACGCTGAAAGCAGCTGGCGAGCAGGACAAGGTTGGCAAAGAAAAGGGCGCCTTAGATCTGTCGTATGGGCCAGGACCAAGCCTCCGCCCCCAGAGTAAGTGGATATGTTTTTCTGCCTTACCGCATCTCAGAACCTGAACCTCATAGATTTGTTTTGGGCAGGGTGTGCCATTTCACAGTCCTGTCCAATATTCTGTCCCTCCTTTTGTCTTATTATAAGCTCATGTCATGTTGCTTAGCAAAGACTGTGGATTTGTATGTAAGGCTCATCACATTCGATGCTTGAGTTGTATCTTCCAGTCTGCTAATACAGATTGTAATATACCGTAGTTTTTCATTAAAACTGCTGTGTATGGGAATAGGGAGGGTTGACTTTGTTCTGTGACTTTTAATACAGTGATGCTGCAAAACAGGTATCTTTCCTCAGGGTAGGGGAGAGTTGCAGGTGAAGTGAGCGTGTGGTTTAGTCCTGTCTTTGAGTGTTTGTGTTTGATCTAATTGCCTTAAATTTTGTGGAATGAGGACTGTGGAGATGGGTGGAAGAGTTCTGGTTGAAATTGAGTCTTATTGACAAATAAGAACACCAGTGGTGCAGTAATTACCTAGTAGCAGCTGATGCTCCTGGTCTCTTGGGAAAAATAATGTGTCTGGAAATTTTCCTTAGTCCCTGATGGTTTTTGTACGTTCTCAAGTGTAATTACGGCTTGACCAGAGTATTTCAGTGTTGTGTTTCTGGTGAAGTGATTACATTCACAAATGTTAACATAATTACCTCCTTTCCAGATGTCACAAGTTGGAGGGAGGGCGGTGGGAGGAACATAACCTCTGCCACATCTCTGACCGCCTCCCCTGCTGAGCTGGGCAGCAAGACCTCTAGCACCGGAGACGGAGCCCCCTCCTCAGTGAGTGCCAGCGATCCGAAGGAGCCGTCTCTCCGCCCAGCTCAGCCTGTCCGCAAAGGGGCTTCGCAGTTCATGGGAAATGTCTACCAGCCACCTACGTACCATGACATGCTACCTGCTTTTGTAAGTTGCACTTCTGACAAAGCCCTGTTACATCTTTGCTTCTCGTAATATATATGTGTGTTGAGAAAGTCAGCTAAGATAGCATTTCTCTAGACTCTCCTCTTGGTTGGTTCCTGGAACTTGCTCAGGGATCCTTCATCTATTTTTAGTTTTCCCTATTGTATGTTTACCCTTTCAAGTTAGAATAGTGTAGCACTTATGTGCTCCAGGGAGAAATGAAACTGCTGTAGCATTGCTCAGCCCAAGGAAAAGTTCCTGCTTTTCTAGAGCTGGAGAGGTAACGTATCTGTTAGCCAACCAGACATTAAACATTTGTTTTAACTTTGCATAGTTGCAACTGCTGTGCCTGTGTGTAATCTAATCTGGGTAAGCCTGCTTGTGGCAGTGAAAATACAGGCTCTTCTGCTTTGTCTTGTTCCAGATGTGTCCACAACAGCCATCTGAGACCCCTGCACCATTGGACCGAGGGTCCTTCCCTGTTCCTCAGCTTCGGCTTGAGCCCCGTGTCCCTTTCAGACAATACCAGATGAATGACCAGGATGGGTAAGGTTGCCATGACTGTCCCATTTGAGAGGCTGGTTTGGTGTGTGACACAAGCCTTATGCTGTGTGGGTGAAGTTGTAGATAGCCAGAGAAAATGCCTCATTTTTACCCAAGCGGTCGGTGCTTTGCTCTAACTACAGCAGCACTGAGCACTGTGTGCCTCAGGAGCAGGTAGATGTGTAAAGTAGGTGCGTGTGATTGTGGACTGGAAGGTTTGCAGCCCTAGGAAGTGAGTACCATGTAGATAGTGAAGAGAAGTTTTGCTGAAGAGGGAGAGATACTTAGATTCCTTCTGTATGATTAGTAGAAAATGACTGATTCACTGTTACAAAGTCAACTACACGTTCCTTTATGTCTAACCAATATTTTTGCATCTCCCTGTAGAAAAGAGAACAGGCTTGGCCTGTCTCGCCCAGCACGTCCACTTCGGCAGCTGGTAGAGAGAGCACCTCGGCCCACCATTATCAACGCAGAGAACCTGAAGGGGCTGGATGAACTAGATAATGATGCGGATGATGGATGGGCAGGTAAAGTACCTCTGTCCTTTAGCTTCAAGCAATGACTTAGAAGGTAAAGCAAAGTAATTGCTCGTCACTGCAGCATGGAATTGCCAGAAAGTTCTAGTGGCTCTGTTTCACTATTGTAGAATGGATGTCGGAAAGGAAGGGATGGTCAGTGCAGTAGTGAAGGTGCTCTTGGTGTACATGATGACACAATGGATCCTTCTGATCCTTCCATCACGGTACTATAGGAACTGGATCTGAAGACTCCTAAAAGCTGAGAACACCAAGCAGCAGTAGGATACAAGAGCAATGAAGAGTTAGTCCCACCTTTTCAGTTACGGCAGTATGTAGTTATGCAGTCTAGTTTGATGACTGTCTCTTTACTTGCAGCCTTCTTCCCCAAGCTGTTTACTGCTTCTCTTTTGGGACCAACCTGCTGTTTAGCAGTGTGAGTTCTTGGTAGTCATATAATTTCCAGTGTCTGTGCTGGACATTTAGTTTTCAAAATAGCATCTATTTCAGTGTCATAGAAGGCATGAGCTTTTTGAAGCAGGAATTGTTTCTTTCCTCTGACATGCCCCTTTTCCAATTCTGCCTTCTCAGGCATTCATGATGAAGTGGATTACTCTGAGAAACTGAAGTTTAGTGAAGATGAGGAAGAAGAAGAATCTCTTAAGGATGGACGGCAGAAGTGGTAAGAACTGGCTGCATCCACATCCATGAGGTTGATTTATTTTTCCCCCCCCCTGCCTTAAACTGAGGTTTTGTTGACTCCACGTGCCTGTCTTTGAATGGACCTCAAGGATGTGCATAGATCATGGAGCTAAGTGCCAAGTGTCTCACCTTTATCAACCTGCACAACAGTGATGTAACTCCTAAAGCACCTTAGGAGGAAAAGCCCATTGCTTGGACTGGTGTTTGTTTTGCTTAGACCCTTTGTTTCTGTTACAGTCAGTTGTCATTGCTGCTTGATGAGTAAGTCTGCAAGTGTTTTTTGAGGCAAGTTGCAAATGTAATAGCAAATCTTTGTTTTTTTTTATGACAGGAACAGCTGGGATCCCAGAAGGCAGCGGCAGTTGTCTATGAGCTCCGCAGACAGTGCAGATGTCAAACACACCTTGGAGGAAGGAAAAAACTGGAGCGACTCAGTTGGTTTGTCCCGGTCAGTCCGGAAAGTGCAGGATTCACAGCAGCCTCCGAGGAAGATCAATGGCTGGAACTCTACGTCTGAATACCAGGTAGTTTGAGCTTATGTGGGCAGGCTCGTTCTGCTGAGCTAGTGGATGTGACATCGCCGTCCTTAAAAGGCCTCCCAGACACTATACTGAGAATGGCATGTTGATGAATTTCTCAATTCTTTGCTTACATGTACTGCACTGCCACTAGCAAGAGAAAATTGAAGCTGGTCCCAAGCAGTGGGGTTGTCAGACAGAAAATGGAGATATTGAAGTAGATAGCAGTAACTCCTCACTGAAAGGGGATTTGTGTGCGTGATGATAGAGAAAGGTGACAGCTGGCAAGAGGGAATTTTTCTCATCATGGGATGCAGAGCTCAAGGTGAGGACACATTTGAGTCATGCTTACTGAGAAATGTTTTTCCTTTGGCAGAAACCCTCACAGGGAAGTGCTCTCAGACAGCAGTCCCTTGAAGATAAAGAAGAAAAAGTGCCACTGAGACAGAAGTTTGTGCACTCTGAGATCTCTGAGGCTGTTGAACGGGCCAGGAAGCGACGGGAGGAGGAGGAGCGGCGAGCCAGGGAGGAGCGTCTGGCAGCCTGTGCTGCCAAGCTGAAGCAACTTGATCAGAAATGCAAACTGGCTCAAAAGAGTGCAGAGACCCAGAAACACGCAGAGAATGAAGACCTGCGACCTCCAAACACAGAGAAAAGTGCTGTGCAAGAAAATGGTCATGTTTTCCGTAGAGGTACAGAAGCATTACTTGCCTTGTAAAAACTGATTTTTTTTTTTTTTTGCTATTGTGCTAATCTTTCCCCTGAATTGTGAGGGAGTTCCTGGGAGAGGGAGCATTTGGGAATGGTGCCTAAGAGATGAGCTGCCTCACGTATACTATGGAGTATTTTGGATTGATGATGAGGGTTCATTGAGGGGAGAGGAGGGAAAAAAAAAAAAGCAACCTAACTTAAAACAAGCACAAACTTCTTTGGTTATTTTAACCATGCTCAATTAGCTGTGCTATCAGAGACCTTGTTAGAATGGGCCTCTTAGACTTCTCGTGGTTGGATGATGCTATTTGTGATGAGGCCAATGATCACAAAATCATTCGGAAGTGCTGACAAATTTAAGGAGTAGCAGAGCAAATGGACTTTGTCCCGCAGTGCTGAAACAGAAGGCTGATAGCAGAGGGAGGTCTCAAAATCTGACACTAAAACAAGAACTGTCAGGCCAGATCACAGATTGTGCGGTGCTACATGTGACTGTAATAAAGTTCAACCACACAACACAATCAGGACGTGCCCACAGTTTGGTGTATTTTGCTCTGGTGATGTACACACAAGCTGTATCATGGGCAGGACTCATCAAGGCTTATTTTCCTCTCTCCAGCAACCCCTGAGTTTCACACGCAGGATGTCTCTGGTTATCTGGAAGAGGAGACTCCTGCCCCCACAGCACCCCAAAGCAGCAGTGAGGAGGAGCTCAGAGAAGCTCCATCCCCAGCACAGGAATTCAACAAATACCAGAAGTCTCTTCCCCCACGATTCCAGAGGCAACAGCAGCAGGTAATAGGTGTGATACTCCTTCCCCGCTTCTTTGAATCCCCATATAACAGTTGTCTGCCTGATTTTTCAGTGCCGTCAGTGTAAGGTAACCAACCAATCCTTGAGCTGGGAGGTGACAACTGCTGGTTCTCCTCCAGCTTTTTTCCCTGTTCTTGATCACAGATGTCGACTGTGTAACATGTGTGAAAGGGCTCTCTACGTAGATTACATGATTTTTTTGCCTCTTGTGCTGGAGCTGTTGTGCTAAGAGCTTTCTGTGACTGGGGAGAGGCGTGGGCAGGCCGGGTTTATCACTTGCCTGAGAGAAAAGTAGACACTGCTGTCAGAAATGTTGACTTGTCTGGCACTGTTGTCTCTGCATCTCCTGACAGTGTGACATTTTAGGACTACATGGTGTGTAGCAGAGCTCTGGTTTGCAAACGTGTGCGTGAACTGAAAGCCAGAGACTTTGACCTTGCTGTGTCCAGAGTCAAAAAGCAGCAGTGGCTATGTTGGTGCTTACGGATCCAGCAAAGTATCTTAACACTTTTTGGCTGGTAGTAAACCTGGTGAACGCCTGTTCTTATTCCATGGCATGGGATAGAAGCTGGTGCTCTTCAGCACTGCTGCAGTGACAGGATGCTGAATATGCAGGCTAAGGGAAAGGAAGCTGATTCATTTGGGGTCCAGCCATTTGCACTTGATTTTATACTTGCTGTATGCTTATCCTGTTTGGTATGGGTAGCCATTTTCCTGCCAGGGTCAAGCTGTGCTTAAGTTGGCAAGTGGTTGAACTCTGCTTCTGGACTGAATGTGAGTGGTATAAAGTGGTATGCTTCTTGTTCCACTTCCTTCTGCCTTTGTAGAGGGAGGTGATCTTTTACATCTGCTCTAATTTTCTACACGACCCTTTTTTTTTTTTTTTTTTTTCTTCTGGCTCTTGTTGATCATTATTTTCTTCGCACCACAAGTATGTGTTTATTTCTCTTTGTTTCATTGACAATTCTTCCTGGGCACTGAGAAACCAGTCTGAATTGCTTCATGTGACTTATCTCTTTCCCAGCTTTACAGTACTTCATATGTAATGTGTGCTGTCCAGCTCTCCCTGCTGCAGTGAGCCTCTCTCCTTAGGGCAGCAGCAGTACTCAGGCTTGTGATAACACAGAATTAATTGTCAATCTTGATATAATAACCATTTGAAATGTGATATTATCAACTCTGCTGCAAACCTTAGGGAAGAGGTGAAGATTTGGCTTTTGCTCGGAAGCTTAATTATTCTCATGGCTATTCCCTGTGACATTTTCATGAATCAAATATGCAGCAGCAAATGTTGCTGGTGTTACTCTTTGAGAGATGCTCTGAAGCTAAAATAATTGGATGTCTTTGCTGTTGCACTGTTAATACCTCAGGTCATTGTTACTGGAAGAACATTAAATTTTCATTGTATTTTCTCCCACCCTTTGTGCTGTTAGTATGTATGAGGCAGTTCGTATTTTGGGTGGCTTGTATTGCTGCTTTTGTGACAGTGGTTTCATAAAAAGAAGAAAGTTAATGCCATCAGTGCTGTCTTTCATGAAATACTTTATCCAGGACCCTGGAAGAACAGGAACTTTAATCTTTGTGTTTATCTTATTTTTCTCTCCAGCCATAATGACTTTCAGTTTCAGATATAAGTTTGCCTCTTGCTCTGTATTAGGGATTGCCTTTTTTGTAAACAATTACTATATTGGACACGGTAAGCTCAGTAAGAAAAGTGTGGTGACAAGCCTGACAAGTAAACAGGTGTATTTCCTGTTAATTAGAGCTGTTTATGTTTTGAAAACTTTCGTCAGTACACAAAGTTCCTTTCAAATGCAGGTTCTTCTTGGACCTTAGGCAGTAGTTAAAAGTTGAGTCAAATTAACATCATAACACTCCTCATCTAAAGGAGGGTAAACTGGCCACGTGGGAAATGGAAAACAACCCAGTGGTGTCAGTCCATCTCCGGAGGATGCGCAGGAAATACTATGAAATATTAACAGCTTTCCTAATTGAACTTAGAATGTTCTTATCTAATCTGTTTGGCTAACATGAATAGGACTATTATGCACACACACTGAATAACTTACAGTGGCATTTCCTTCAAGGAGCAATGTCTTCTGAAGTATTTAGTTCCTGTTAAGGGATGATGGTTTGACGGGAAACTGTCCTATATCTTATGGAAATGCTGAGAAAAATATGAACTCCTGTCTTGAAGCTGATCTCTTCCATTTGACTATGCAGTGGGCTCATAGTGATGACCTGATCTCTTGGCTGCATTTATTGTGTCCTAGGTAGTTTAAGAAGAACAGCACTTGCTGCATTTTCAGTTTGTGGTGAAGTGCCTGTAAGTGCTCTACCATCCTCTCTGAACTGTTTTTGAGCCTCTTACACAATGAATGCATTTTTTTTGATCTGATCAGGTTGCAGGTGTGGTTTCTTGCACCATGACACTTGATGTCAAATGGCCCATTCTTCTTCCCTGCAGGAGCAGCTGTACAAGATGCAGCAGTGGCAGCAGCAGCAAGTCTATCCTCCCCCATCCCATTCCCATCGAACGTTCTACCCACCACACCCCCAGATGCTTGGCTTCGACCCTCGCTGGATGATGATGCCCTCTTACATGGACCCTCGCATGGCTCAGAGTCGCACTCCTGTGGATTTCTACCCTTCAGCCCTTCACCCTTCAGGTGAGATATTCTCAGTGTTTCCCTTTATCATAGTGGTTGACTTGGTCCAGTATCTGGAAAGCTACTCTTAGACCTAAGACTTTGGGAATTGGTTTGCCAGATTTTAGAATGTGAGGATCGTGTTACAGTCTTAAAGCTTCTGCAAGTGCCCAAGTGCTCTGTGTCCTCAGGACTGGTATTTCAGGTGGTTTCTGGTTATGGGGGAGGATGACCTGTTGAGATAGTTGTGGCTCTCTTAACTTGCTGTGCTTCATCTGTCTCATCTCAGCCCAGACTTCTTATCCTGTCTGGCTAGCTGCAGTAAACGTCTAGGGATGAGAAAATCCGTTGCGATGAGGACTACTGGTGAAACAAAGGAGGTTAGGAGGGAGAGCATATTGCCTGTCCATTTCCTGCACTGTATTGGGATACCTTCCTTAGCATCTGTGGAGCCATAGAAGGCCTAAAGGTAGATCTTTCCCTTTAGAAGAGGAGGATCAGTTTGGGGATGATTGGCAAATGTAGTGGAAAAATCTGTAGTTTCTGGGAAGGTGCTAGAAGCACAGAGCTTACCTTGCTACTGATCTTCAGAGATATGAATATAAACGCTAGGGTGTATAAATTACTCCCTTGAGTCTGTGGCTTGTTTTCATGCACCTGCTTACTGCCAAGCCTGTGATGGTGTGTAGTGAGCAAGCTCGTTTCTGAAAGCTTTGTCACCTGCTATGTCTTTCCAGGTGTATTTCCCAGTTGTGTGTTCCCCAAGTGCAGTCTCCTCTCTGCAGAAAGGGTTCCATGGCTGCAGTCACCTGCAGTCCAGGAAGGAAGGGGAATCAAGCTAGTGTTAGATTGTTAATTCTTCCTGACAGTGAGACTATAGTGTTAACAATACAAACTCTGTCATGACCAGGAATTATGAAGCCCGTGATCCAGCAGGACTCCATTGGTGGGAACAGCTGTCGATCTGAAGATCAGAACTGTCAGGCAGGTCAGGTGGAAAGAAAGGCTGCTCCCATGGACCCTGTGCCAGTATGGGGCCAGGAGAGCTATGCATCTCTACAGAGCAAAGGGTACTCCCTGTCGCATCAAAAGCAGTCTGACAACATGACCATGGAGGGACTGCATGCCAGGTGAGTGCAGATCTCCCCCGTCCTCACACATGCTGTGGTGGGAGGCCGTGCTGTCACAAGAGGCCATTTCATACTGAAAAGCAGGCTTAGAGTTGACCTAAAAGATGTCAAACAGGCCAAGTTACTGATCTGGTAGCACCCTTACGTTGTTGAGTTTTTGTGTTGTGAAGATGCTGAAGACTGACTTAACTCAGTTTTTCTGGCTGATGCTAGTCCAGACTGACCAGCTTGGAGTCTTGTGGGGCTGCCTGTTCAGTAGGAGTTGCTTGTCATTAACATGGATAGGTACTGAAAGTGATGAGTCAGAAATTCTTGTCATTTCTAGTTTGTCTCCTAATTCTTTTGGACTTTCTGAATTCAGTTACTTGTTGGGGGCTGTGTTTCCCTTTATTTCTTAAGTTTGCTGCCCATGGTAGGAACTACTTGCTTTATCATCCATTGATTTGACAAACCAGATAGTACAGCCTGGGGCCATACCAGAATGCAGGGCAGATCTGCTACTTAAAGGCTCATTGTCTCATGATGTAGAACAAAACCTAATTTATTTTTTGTACCTCTTGTGCTCAGCTTGGGCCCTTGGGTGCATGCTGTGCCTTGCATTAGCTGACTGTTTTATGTTTGTTGTTTCCTTCATAGAAATGGCAGTTCTTACTCTTCCTCTCCTGGAAGGCCAGAGAATCTGAATACCCAGCGAGATCTCTTTGAGGAAAGAGGGGAGGAATACTTAAATGCTTTTGACAAGAAGGCCCAAGGAGACTTTGACAGCTGCCTGTCTTCTCAGAGGCTAGGCCAAGATCTCTTATTTCAACATCAGGAGAGCGTGCAGGAAACTTGTCCTTCCAGCAACCGTCATGCAAACTTGAGATGTTCACCTCTAGAGCCTGATTTTATCCAAGCAGAGAAGAAACCTGAATATAATGGCTGGGATATCAGCCACCATCAGAAACCTTCAGAGACCGCAGCGGAGATTACTGAAGAAGTTCCCAGAAATGAGCAGTCATTCACTGCTGACCCGTGGAAGAAAGAAGGAGCTAATACCAAACAGCCTGCTGAAGAGACAGCAGAGTGGGCACCTGAAAACCGAAACACAAGTGTTCAACAGCAGGAGCAAATTGGGAGGACACGGCGGTCAGGCCCAATCAAAAAGCCAGTCCTGAAAGCCCTCAAGGTGGAGGAGAAGGAGAAGGAGATGGAGAAGGTCAAACTGGAGGGAGAGGATACCTCACGCCATCTAAAGGAGAAGGTGACTGTTCAGAAAGTGGAAAACGAATCTGACGATTCTGCAGCCTTACTAAACTCCACACGTTATCTGCTGGATGACAAAGGCTCTTCTCAAGCCAGCCTTGCCCGAGAGGCTGAGAAGTCACAAGAAGAAGAAGAGGAAGAGGAGGAGGAAGATAAACCAGAAAGAACCTGGGAGAACAAGCTCTCCAGAGAGTCCAGTGATCTTCCTCCCACAAAAAGAAATAACTGGATCTTCATTGATGAAGAACAAGCCTTTGGTGGGAGAGGTCAAGGGCGTGGGCGAGGGAGAGGCTTCAGAGAATTTACTTTCAGGGGCCGAGGCACTGTTGTGAGCAGTCGGGGAGTCTATAACAACCAGCGGAGCAGCCGAGGGCGAGGGCTCCGGGAGTTCAACCAGCCAGAGGATTTCCCCAGGGGCAAGCCAAGGCGACGGATTGCAAGTGAGACGCATAGTGAAGGGTCAGAATATGAGGAACTCCCCAAACGTCGCCGTCAGAGGGGCTCAGAGAACAGCAATGATGGCTCTGTGCTGGACAGAGAGGACAGTGATTTGAAGAAGGGAGACTTCAAAGAGTCTTGGAGGTCCAACAAAATCTATTCAGATGATCACACTAGTCTCGACCCTAAGATGAGGGCCCCAAGAGCTTTTGGGAGGTCACTGCCACCAAGGCTAAGCAACTCTGGCTATGGGCGAAGAGGTTTCATGGGCAAGGAGCCAACCCAGTGGCAAGGCAGGAGTGGGGGAGCAGGGTGGCAGGAATACAGCCACACCTCTCCATCAGATGCTTTTGGGAGCCGGCAGCAGCCTGACAGGGACTACATTCAGGATTCTTACAAACATGTGGATTCTTTCTCTAGCCGGGTTTTTGATGAGAGCCATCTGGATGACAAGAGGCACTTCTTCCAGGAGGATTACTTAGCAGATCAGGAGAACATAGAGAACAGGCCATTCAGGAGGCGGCGTCCCCCCCGTCAGGACAAGCCCCCACGCTTCAGGCGCCTCCGGCAAGAACGAGAATCGGTTGGTCAGTGGAACCCTGATGAGGGAGGCCCCAACCTGCTGCCCAGCCAGTGGCCAGGACGGCCCAAGCTGAGCACTGCAGAGAAGAGCAGCATCTCGGGCAGGCGGTCTCCTGAGCTATCCTACCAGAACTCCTCAGACCATGCCAATGAGGAGTGGGAGACAGCATCTGAAAGCAGTGACTTCAGTGAGCGTCGGGACAGGCGAGATGGAGTTTCGGAGAGTGAGGGCCAGCTGGAGAGTGGCCTTGGGAGTGGCAGCTTGGGAGAGAAGAGAGAGTTAGCAAAGAGGAGCTTCTCAAGCCAGAGGCCACTGGTGGACAGGCAAAACCGCAAGGCTGAGCCGGCAGGATATGTGGAGCAGTCTGCCAGGACTGTAGGAGCAGCTTCACGATATGAGAGCCAGCAGAATGGGACACTCATAAAAAGTAAAAGGTAAAGTTGCTTTCTCATGTGCAAATGTCTGTTGTCTGGTATGTGGATAACAGGTCCATGGAGAAGGGCTGGCTTGTGAGTGGGGGGCTGTTGCCTGTATCTCTTTCAGTCTAATGCGGGTGATTTCCAGCCCTACTTATTCAAGCTGAATGTGTCTCTGTTTACCTGAGCAAATATTTTCTTAGACCTTAGCAAGGTCTGGTGTTCAGTGGTAAGGCAGTGCTGTGTGTTTCTTAGATGACGGGAAGAGTTCCTCCTGTGAGTACTGTAAGGTAACTCTGACAGTAACGATTAAGTATTTTCTCCAAAGTGTCTTGTGAAGACTCTCATGATTCTCCAGCACTGGGAAGAGGATGCTGAGTTAACCATACCTTGCTTCTGAGCTGCTTTGATGGCTGCTTTTTTAATGTTCTTTAATAAGAGCAGGAGATAAAGCTTCTTGTGAAGCTTCATCATACTGAGCTTAAAATGCTGATAAATAAGCAATTTGTTCTTTGTGGTCTGTCCTATCTCCACCAGCTCTTGAGAAACAGGGAAAAAAAGTGAGGCAAAATGATTTTTTTTTTTTTGGTGGGGGCTCAGTATTGCCATCTTTCCTCCATCTACCTCCCTTCCTCTTGCTTTATACTTGACAGGGAACGTGTGCCAATTGCAAGGAAGAACAAGGGAGCTAGTAGGCTGGTGACATAGGAGGGTAGGAGACACTGATTCAGAAGCACAAAGCCCTCCCTGCAGGGACAAGTTAGGATATTGGCTTTGTTGCAGGGGCAGCCTGTTGCTTGACTCATGAGTTCAGGTATTGTTCTCTTTCCAACGCACTTACCCAGTAGTCCTTGTAATGGACTGTGTGCTCAGAATTAATGTCATCTTCTGTTGAGCTAACAGTGGGGAAGGATGAGGTGTGATTAGAAACCTGGTAAGGAAAATACAACCTGTGCGGTTTTTTTTTCTTGCTACTTTTTATCTTCTGGGAACAAACCTGATTCCTTTCTCTTCTTACCTTGTAGATCTACTGAAGAAGGAGGGGGCCTTGGCAACACCAGTGGTGGGAGCAGCCACTCCATTTACAGCCTGGATAGGGCCTCTCTTGCTAACTCAGAGAGCACTGAAGGGCCAG
>JAOWBP010004368.1:6016163-6034330 GCA_028571105.1 Tragopan temminckii
GGTAAAAAGTCAGAGAAGGAACCAAAGTCCACTGTACAGAGAACAAGCGAAAAGGGAGAGACATTGTCACAATTTGAACTGAATTATGGAAGTGAGTAGTGTTGTTGTCTCTTTTGTTTTAACTATTAACAGACTGTGGCTTACTTCAAGCCTGGCTAGTTCAACCTGCTGTAATTTTAAATATCAAGTTAGATTTGCTTGTACAAGAACATTCCGGAGTTTCTAAGTAGGGGCATCGTGGAAGGCAAATAAGATTAAAACCCAAACTTTCAGCCAGATCTGGCTCAGTCTCTTAGGTGATTCTGCCATGGGAAGTTTGGTTCTAGAAAGAAACGAGGCCATTCTGTGTTTTGATCTACAATATTACATTTCAAGCCCCCAAATCCTTTCACAGGAGGAAGGAAAAGAGCATCTAAAGTGGGGAATCGGATTCTGAGCTTCTAGCAAGCAGGCAAGAAATAAGTAGCTCTGAAAATGTTGGCATTAATAGAATCAGAATATCTTGAGTTGGAAGGGGCCCATAAGGACCATAGAATCCAACTCTTGGCTCCACACAAGATCATTCACTCCTCTTTGCTGGTGACTCAGCTTTTTTGCCGTTAGTGGAACTGAAGCTTTACACCCAAAGTTCATGGGTATTTTCTAAAGGCAGTTGTGCCTGCTTTGTCCTGGCCAATACTTGGAGAGGTGTGAGATTTGTTTCCACTGATAATACATCTGAAGTGACCTGATTT
Source organism: Tragopan temminckii (assembly GCA_028571105.1). Classification (NCBI taxonomy): domain Eukaryota; kingdom Metazoa; phylum Chordata; class Aves; order Galliformes; family Phasianidae; genus Tragopan; species Tragopan temminckii. The sequence continues at coordinate 6,016,898 of JAOWBP010004368.1, forward strand.
AACACGTTTCCAAACAGCCCCAGCTGGAGCATGCTCACCATCAGGCAAAGGAGAGCAAAGTCTTGGAGGGTAACGTGACTAGTTGATGTCAACAGGCACCTGTGGCTTAGTTTTCAAAGCTTAGCTGCAGTGCTGCTGACTAAACTTGCTTATTTGTTTGTAGCAAGTGGGTCCTATTTAGAATGCCTTCTAAATGAGAGCAATTATAAAGCTTCATGTGCATACACTTTTTTTTTTTTAACCCATATGCACTTTGTTTAGGTACCATCATTGATAATCGGGTGTCAAACACAGCAGAAGAGAATGAAGTGGGATCTATAGCGAGTGAAGGCTTCATTGAAGTTCTTACTAAAAAACAACGTCGTTTGCTGGAAGAGGAAAGAAGGAAGAAGGAACAGGCTGCTCAGGTAAGGAGTAGGAGGTAGAAAAAGTTTGAACTGATAGGTTTTTTTAAACTGTTGTCCCAGGAATAAGGCCCCGGAAAGCATTTGTGTAAATGGAAAAATACGCAGTTATCCAAAATAGAATTTATACTGTGTTAGGCTCTAGCTTCTGATCTGGCTTCATGGAGTGAAGAAGAGGAATTAAGCAAAGCAAGTCTGATATACAGTTCTGCTTTGCTTGAGATGCAGCTCTCCCTAATGCTGGGGGAAAAAGAAAAGTCATAGCATTTTTTTCACTTGTGAAACAATTGTTACATGAGTTAGGGCCTTTTCATGGTTGGATTTGATGATCTCTAGAGGTCCATCCCAACTCTTACAACTCTGTGATTCTGTGTGGCATTGGCACTTTGAAATCCCAGGTTAAACCTGCCAGGAACAGGCTTTATTAATCCAGATCAGTGGTATGTCTAACAGCCTGTGCTTTTTCTATCTCAGGCACCAGCTAAGGCCCGTGTTCTTCAATCTCGCATTCCTCCTCGATTTGCTAAGAAGCAGAACAGCTTGTGCTTGGAGCAAAGTGATGTAACTGTGTCTGGAAACAGCCTGGGCACAGAAATCTGGGAGAGCAACAGCCCAGGTAAGTTTGGGAATGTTTGGTTTGGAGTGTTTCACAGAAGCAGGGTGTGCTTAAGAGGAGACAACTTTCTTTTTTTCTGATGATGTAAATGGGATGGGCGCTAGCAGACTTCCAGAGTAAATCATAGAATCACTAAGGTGATACCTCCAATATCATCTCATCCAGTCATCCACCTACAACCAATATTTCCCCAATAAACAATATCCCTTAGTACAACGTGTTAACATTTGTTGTACACCTCCGGGAATGGTGACTCTACTCACTAGGCAGTCCATTCCAGCATGCCTGACCACTCTTTCTGAGAATAAGTTTTTCCTCATATCCAACCTGAACCTCTCCTGGTGCAACTTGAGACCATTCCTCTAGTCCTATTGCTAGTTACATGGGAGCAAAAGTCGACTACTACCTCACCACAACCTCCTTTCAGGTAGTTGTAGAAAGCTGTAAGGTCTCCCCGAGACTCCTTCAAACTAAACAATCCCAGTTTCCTCAACTGCTGTTCCTTGTAAGACTTGTGCTTCAGACCACTCACCAGGTTCGTTGCCCTTCTGTGGTGGTGCTCCAGGGCCTTGATGTCTGTCCTGTAGTGAGAGGCCGAAAACTGAACACAGTACTTGAGGTGCAGCCTCACCAGAACTGAGTACAGGGGAGCAATCACCTCCCTGTTCTTGTCTGTTCAGAACTGTACTGTTAAGCTGTCCATCTCCTGTTGCTGGCTGTGTCAGTCTCCCAGTCTGTTTCCTGGGTCTTTTTGTAAGATTAGGGTCCTAGCGTTTTCTAGGCTTGTTGGCCTTGCTCTACTTCAGCCACCTTCTTATTTTGCTTTTATCTTATCCTTTAGCACTTAATAGCTAGTGCCTCCCTTCCTACCCTCTCTCTCCTATTGTTCTCACATTCCTGAAGAATCTCTTTCCTTGTTTGTCTGTCCTCAACTCTCTGCAGCCTATCTTCTCTGCCCATCTCAGCTGACAGGGGAGCAATAACTTTTTGAGGTAGTGAAAATATCCTTTCTTAAATCTAGAAATGAAATGTTTATTGTGCAACGGGCACAGTGCACAAGATGTGCTCACAGTTCTGTTTAAAGCAACTGAACTCTACTCCTGCGTTTTGTTCCAGCTCTTTCAGTTCAATCTCCTGGAAGTGATTCCTGGAGCAAGCCTGTAAATACCTTCAATGGTACTGAATCTAGTTCCACTGAGGTAAGTGGCAACTCATGTGCCATTCAGGTATCGTGTGTGTAAAATTTTAACATAGATGGCTTATGCTTCTCATTGCTCCATCTGTGCTTAGTGACTGTCAGCTCTGCTTGTGCAATTCTAAACTCTGCAGTTCTGATTTGAGCTTCATGCTGCTCTAACCTAGAGGGCCAGGTGTTGCTTAGAGTTAGATGTGGGTGTAAGTCTGCATTAACCGTCTGGTAGGTGTATTCCAGGGTTGTGCTCCTAACTGGAAGCAATCTCTGTTGTCCAGGAAGGTGAAATACCGTAGATAATGGTTTTTTTATGCCTCATTCCTGTGAGCAGTGTGTAGCTGTAGTCTTTATGCAGGGATGGCAGAGGAAGTTTCGGAATGTTTCACCTGTGGAGGCTGGAGTTCAAGTCTGGTTTGGTTCACAAGAAACAAAAGTTTGGCAGTCTTAGCCTACTTGCCATGTGTGTTGCTTTCACCTTATTCTGAAGCCACAGTGGGATTAATACCTTGGTTAGTCTGTCTCAGGGTTGTGTGGCAGTAAAGCAGTAGCCAAGGGAATGCTGCAGGTCAAGACCAACTCCTCTGTAGTTAACCATGAATGTGGTTTCAGAAGGGGACATGGTCTTGCTGTTTTCTGGGATATTTTTCCTCCTTTGTGGATTTGGGTCAAAGTCCGGGGCTTTAACGCATTTCGTGCTTTGCATAGCAGGGTTTTAAAGGCAGCCAGGGGGATAGTGGCATTGACTTGAGTGCGGAGTCTCGGGAATCCTCCGCGACCTCCTCTCAGCGCAGTTCTCCATATGGCACCCTCAAACCAGAGGAGATGAATGGGGCTGGCCTGGTGGACCCAAAGCCTGACTGCCAGAAGGAGCAAGTGCAGAAGCAATCTGATAAAAAGGTAATCTGGATTTGCAGCCAAGCCAGAGCACATAGTGAGAGAACTTATGAAGTGGTTCTTTTGTTCTTAATAGCACTTTTAAGGCTTGAGATGGGGTTATTTGGTCTTTTTGTCTCAGCCTCTCTGCTTTCCTGTTAAGGATTCAGATCAAGGCTCAGGACAGAACAAGGAACACAAGCCTGGACCAATCGGCAACGAACGCTCCCTGAAAAACAGAAAGGGTTCGGAGGGAACGGAACGGCTGGAAGGGAATATTCCCCCTGTTAATGGGGTGGAAATTCACGTGGATTCTGTACTTCCTGTGCCACCCATTGAATTTGGAGTAAATCCTAAAGTGAGGATTGAATTTAATTTTATCTTCTTGGTGGTTTGAGCTTGTTGAGATGTGAAAGGTGGTTTGAGGCAGCAGGATTTTTTAGAGGAAGCTTCCAGTGTATACACTGTGGATTTGCCTTAGATTTCATTGACACAAACCAGGTACTCAAGATGTGTTGGCCAAATGCATAATATCCTTTTGTAAGTAGTGTCCCAGGGACCTGTTGGGGTGGTGATAGATATGATAGACTAAGTAGTGGCCTTCTAAGCCTTTGTGCCTCTGGGGATTGCCTGCTGCTGAGTGCTGAGAAGCATCTCCATGTTGTCTTCCAGTGAGGCTTACTGAAGGACAGTCTTTAGTTTCTAGTGTCATGATTCAGGCTAAAGTCATTAACCATGAGAAGCAAACTGGTGGCCCTTGGGTCTGGATTTGAATGCTGTATGTTCCGCTTCTTCAGGACTCTGACTTCAGCTTACCACCTGGTTCTGCTTCTGGCACTGCAGCTAACCCTGTCACCAAATTGCAGGATGCCTTGGCCAGTAATGTAAGTATCTTGTTTTTGTTTTGGTCATCTGACCCTTTCCTTGGTCAAGTCTCAGATGCTGCCTGTCAGAGAAGGCATGTTTCTTTGCAGTTGACTTCACATTTAATGTTCAGGCATCTCACATGACAAAGATCCGTAATGGAAATCTGTTGCCCTTGAGGTACCTTGGTAAAATGAGCATCACTGGCTTGAGAGTGATACAGAGAGCAAGTCTGTTACCATTCAGTGACCTGTGTAAAGCCAAGAGGTTTTACAGATCTGAGATGACCAGTCTCCTCCTGAGACACAGAGGAGTGCTGGTAATGGATGTGATGGGCGTACTGGTGTTTTTAGCTCTAGACTGGCAGCCTCCTCAGAAGATCTAATCTGCCACAGCACAACACAGAACTGTTACCTTGTTAAGCCATGCCATTCTAGAAGTTTCCTAGCTTATTCCAGCCATCTGTGTATTTCGTTATTATATGTGCAGGAGTGAGTGCATCGAAAGCCCAGCTTGTAACAGCAGTGTGAGAAACTCACAAGGCTGCTTTTGAAATGTCTTCAAGTTTGTAGGTGGTTAGAATTTTTGAGATTTGTCTTAAGGGGTCTTTCTTTTGAGAAATGTTCTTTCAGAAACAAGTGTTGTGTGAAATTCAAGTAAGATCCCAAATTCTGCAGATTTATGTTACTGACTCCAGTTGATATTTAAATGGACATTGATGTAACTCTATGTAAAGAGTGTGATTGCATACCATCAAAGCTTTGTTTATTCCATCAGCAGAGCGCATAACGGTTCAATGCAGTACTTAACTCCTGCTCCTGAGGTTTGAATCCTTTGAGGTGTAGTTACTGTAGCTACCAGCTGAGGCTGTAGTACCTCTTGATTTTCTCCTTGAATATTCACCATTCACCAATCTCTCCTCAGGCAGGGTTAACGCAGTCCATTCCCATTCTGCGAAGAGATCATCACCTTCAGAGGTGCATTGGCCTGAACCCAATGTCCTTCCCCACAGCAGAGCTTACTCTTAAGGTAAGTAAGCTGGCAAATGTGCTTGTCCTTGAAGTGAGTACCTTGTCTGCTTGACCAGAGTAGTGAGGGTGGAGTGGTCTTTTTCCCTGTTCTTTTAGACTCTGCTAGATCTTTAATTATTTCCTGTAAAAGTATTTGCTATTTATCATGGATGAAGAGGGATGAATTCCAACAGTCCTGGATGCTGAAGTCCTCTTTAATTGTAAAAATAAAATAAATGTGTGGCAGAGCTTTCTGACTAGTGACTGTCTCAGTAACTGGGTAAGGTGACTCATTGGTGATCTTAGACACCTGATGTTTAAAAACAACAACAAAAAAGCCAACAAAAAAAAGAAACACCCCACCTTGCCACCCCCAGAGCAACTTGTCAAATACTCGAAGGGATGACTGTTTGTGAGGGATGCATACCCACTGGGAATGGATATAAAGACCCTTGATCAGAGACCAGTTAGCTTTCTACTCTGACTGGAGTGGATTTAGATTGAACTAATAGTTTACAGATGAGCAGCTCTAGACCTCAGTATTATCCTCCACGTTTGAATTGTCTGCAGTTATCGCCCTTCATTTCCGTAGATGGAGTCTGCTCGTAAGGCTTGGGAAAACTCTCCTAGTTTACCAGAACAGAACTCTCCAGGAGGTGCAGGCTCAGGCATCCAGCCTCCTTCCAGTGTTGGAGCTTCCAACGGTGTCAGCTACAGCTCTTTTGGTGGAGTTTCTATGCCTCCTATGCCTGTGGCGTCCGTAGCACCTTCTGCATCTATTCCAGGTATCTGCAAACTGTGGCAGCAGTATTTGCATTGTCTGGTTGATATCTGAATCCTCCATGGATTCTGGTGGAGAAGAGCATCCATGTAAATTGAAAGACTGGTTGGCATTTAACAGATCTGTAAGGAGATTTCAGGAAAGAGGGACTATTTCTTGAGTGTTACCAGTATAATTTTAAAACAAGGCTGACTTTCCTTTTGGACTTAGCTATAACTGAGTAGAGGCTCTTCTTTGTAATGCGTCAGTAGATCTTGCTTGCCCTTCATTGTGTACTCAGTTGAATAGAAGGGAAGGAAAAAAACCTATGGCTGAGACACTCAACAATCCCAGTATCAGCATCAACCATTCTATTAATTTTGCTATTTGTAACTTCTGTGTATATCACATGTTCTGAGCACATTCTGCTCCTTGTACGTAACAAAAAAATATGTTCAAAAGTTTGCATAACTCTGGTAGGTGAGAAGGTGTTGCTATCCTTGAATTATGGAGGGAAAACTTAAACACAGTTAAGTTCAATGATGTGTATAGTTAGCAGGAGAGTGCCTGGAATGGAAAAAAGAAATGTGCCTGGAGTCTAATTCCCAAAGGACCTCTCCTGCATGCAGCGAGTGTCCTTCTCATTTCTCAATTCAAGAATGGATAATGAGTCAGCCACTGTAGCTAATTTGTTTAGAAAACACATTATTTTCAAGTTAGGTCATTTTTTTTCCCCCCAGTTCCACCCTGGCAAATTCTTCCCTCGTTTTGCTTGAATATCCCATGTTCAGATACGCAGGCACAGGAGTGGCGTACTGCGTTCCTCTTGGTACTGCACGGGGTGAAAATGGCTTTTAGATTGCTTATGTGGAGGTCTCAAATATCTGTTTGCCCTTTCTGTCCCTCCTAGCTGCAAATGTGAGGTGATTGCAGAGCAGGTTTCTGACATATAGAAAGGATTTGGAGCACAGGTTGCCAGTTCCTGTGCTGTTAGTCTTGATGGGTTGGCGGGTCTCTGTAGGGTGCTGTGCCTGTACCTTGAATTACAGCCTCTCTTCTCTGATATTTAGGTAATCATATTCCACCCCTGTATCTGGATGGCCACGTATTTGCAAGTCAGCCCCGCCTGGTTCCTCAGACGATACCTCAGCAGCAAAGCTACCAACAAGTAAGGGAGGCATGTAATTAGCTAATGGTTTTTCAAGCGGTCTTCAGGGTGATGTGTAAGAAACAGTGTTTATCTCTCTGACAGTCCAAGGGAGCTTAGATATTAAGGTTCCTTAAATGCTGCTTCCCAGTAGGGTCTTAGAGGTTAGTGAAATTAAAGGGAGATATTTATTTATTTTTATTTTAAAAAGACTGGATTTAAGTGAAACATATGGTGAGAAATCCGCATGAGGTGAAGTGACCAGTAATGGAACAGAATGACAAATCAGGTATCAGGGAAGTTCAGATTGGGTATTAGGGAAAGATCCTTCACTAGAAGGGTGTTTGGGCCCTGGAACAGGCTCCCCAGGTGCATGGTCACAGTACAGAGTTTAAAAAGCATTTGGACAACATGCTCAGACATGTTGTTTATTTTTTAGGTAGTCCTGTGTGGAGCCAGGAGTTGGACTCAGTGATCCTTGTGGGTCCTTTCCAACTCAGGATGTGTCTGTGACTTGCAGTACATTCTACAGCCAATCAATATTGATGAGAGATTTCATTAGACTGAGTAAATAGGATGTTGATAGAGTTGAGGAGAGCCAGCCTCCTCAGGATAGGAGTGCAGGTAAATGCAAACTTGGATTATTGGTGTTGATAAAGGCCCTACTCTGTGTGTGGAGCACGTTGGTTCCCTAATGTGTCCATCAGGTGCCTTTTGGAACACTCTTCTCTCTCAGGTGCCTATGCAGTCTCTTTCCCTGCCAGTGCGCTCCTCTGTTGTAGGAGGGACAATGCAAAGCTGCAGTGTAGGTCATTGTCATGGCACATTAAGTTGAGGAAACTGGTGGCTTTATGATAGCCTGGGAGAGCTTTTGGTTGCTCTTGTACCTCTCAGTCATCTCAATTTTTTCCATAGGCAGCTGCTGCTCAACAGATTCCCATTTCCCTCCACACATCCTTGCAGGCCCAAGCTCAGCTTGGCCTGAGGGGTGGTCTGCCTGTTTCTCAATCCCAGGAGATGTACAGCTCCATACAGCCCTTCAGGTAACTACTTTGCAATTTTTCATTTCCTTGTGGCCTTAACCTTTCGTTGCTGTGGGTGAAACTGACTGATCAGACATTCAGACATCAGACTCATCTCCTCTTCCCTCTCTGTTGATGTCCTATTTCTTTCCTTTGATAACAATGCTGGAGAGCATTAGGGTGGAGAGCAAGCATTATTAGGGTACATGAGGCTTTGTATAGTGTGCTACTTCTACGACAGTGGCAAATTCTGTCCTTGAAAAATTCAGTTGCAGTGCCTGCATTCTTAAAGGATATGATGTATCTTGGGAAGTATGCAGAAGGTGGAGGTTTGTGGGGTGAAAGGCAAATTTCTTAATGAGAAATTCAGAGCCAACAGTTTACTGGATTTGGCTTCTTTTTTGGGGAGAAGGCTAAAGAGTTGGTTTGATCAGAGCTGAGTAGCTGTGTGGGGAAATCAAATAACATTGTCAGTAGATATAAGCTACAAGGCAAGAACAGAATACACGCCTGCTCTTTGTTGGAAAAAATAGCAAGATTCAACTTAAAAATCAGATGTAAATGGAGTAGCGAGAGTATTTGGCCACAAGAACTGCTTATTTGAATTAAAGGAATGAGACATCCACTTCAGAGTTGGGGTGGCTATGGGGTTAACATATTCTCTACTCTGGTTTTTTGCATTAAATGAGGGCAGATGATCAGGATGGTTCTTCCAGGCCTCAAAAATCTAGACATGAAGTTTAAAAAAGAAAAGTTTTTTTTAAAATTGCTAGCGCTGGAGCTGGTTGAATCTTTAATTCATTATTTCTGCTTTGTAAAACTGCTACAGACTTCTGGTAAATTGAGTCCTTCCTTTACTACTAATCCAGAGGCTATTGTGCAGACTATTAATATAGACTTTGGATGGGACACACTGTCATTTTGTTGTAGACTCCTGCAACACAAGGACAGAATTGCTGAGAACTGCTTGCTGATTGGAAGCCAGATACCTTTTGATAGGCGTGTGTGTGTAGTCTCCAAAGGTTTTCTACGTAACTTAAGCTCTTTTTTCTTCTCCAGGTCTCAGGTGTATATGCACCCCAGTCTATCTCAGCCCAGCACCATGGTCCTGACAGGAGGCACTGCTCTAAAGCCTCCATATTCCGCCTTCCCAGGCATGCAGCCCTTGGAGGTGGTGAAAACCCAGTCTGGATCTCCCTATCAGCCTTTGAATGGAAGCCAGACGCTGGTTTATGAAGGCCAGATAAACCAAGCAGCTGGTATGGGAGCCTCCCAGATGATGGACTCCCAGCTTACACAGGTTAGGAGCAGGGCTTGCAAGGCACTCTTGTGTGAAGTATCACTTGTTTCTGAGACTGGGTTGAAACTGATAGTTGTGTTAAATCATGTTTGTGTGAGCTAAGCTCATTGTAAAGAGGTAAAAGATTTTTTCCATGAGATTCTTCTGTGAGCTGTTGCTTCAGAAATATAACGCCTTATTTAATGAAATTCTTACTAATTACTTGTATGTCTCTACTGCATTGACCTTTTACATTGAGGGATGTCCTCACCCTCCAGACAGACGTTTTGTGCAGAATCAAACCTTGCAGTGCTTCCCAGGTAGAAGGCTTCGATGTGATAGTTGTCCTAAAAGTACTACTTCCAAGAGCCAACAGGGTAAATTCAGCCTTAGATTTTTATTATTTTATCCCAAAGTGATGTCATGGTACCTTCCAAATCCAGCAGTTGTAAGTACTGCCAGATAAATCATAACAAACAGGAGGCTGTTGAGTCATGAGCTACTTCTTGTAAGTACTCTTTAATTATTACCATAATCAGTTTGAAATTCATTGCAGAAGAGAGAGAACCATTGCTTTCTCTGGCAATGCTTTGGTGTGAAAGTAGAACAGACTTTGTGGCTTGGGTATTAAAGCTGCAAACAGAGTGTCTGATGCTGTCAGAGCTGTCTGACACTGCTGTTGGATCAAGAGAAAAATCACACATGCAGAGACGAGGAGGAAGATTGAAAAACTGGATGAAGGTTCTATGCAAGGGGGAAAATGCAGTTATGTTAAACTGATGCTGTGTTAAAAACCCAGCTGGCAGGGTGTCAGCAGTGCTACCAGCACATGCTTTTCAGTGTGAAACTTCCTCTGATACATTAATTTGCATTTACCCTGTGCCAGACTGCACTATTTTTGAGATTCTTTGTAGCAATACTGTGCTTTCAGGATATTAGGAGAGAGCATCTCAACCCAACACAGTAAACACTGCTACTGTCTTTAAGTAACTATATCTCCTTATCACACAGCTAACGATGCCTGTGCCTGGCTCCCAGCTTCCGCTGCCCCGCTACGGCTCTGGCCAGCAGCCCCTGATTCTGCCACAGTCCATCCAGCTTCCTCAGGGGCAAAACCTGTCTGTAGGAGCTCCCCGGAGAATTCTTCCTCCTGGATCACAGCCTTCAGTTCTTGCTGCCAGCAGGGAGGTGAGGATTAACTGAAGTTTTCCTCCTTGATCTTGCTTGTTAATGGAGAGACTAGCTTCTTGGGGATCCTTAAATGTCAAAGGCAATAACTGGTGTTAAAATGAAGGAGCCCTTTTCTTCTTATCTCCAAAGCACAGGCCAGCAGTCTTTCAAGTTTTACTGCTGGTCATCATTTTGTTTCCCAGGGAGCCATGTCCTGCCTTGATCCAGTTTGGAGTCTCCAGTTTTATTACGTGTTTACACAGGTTTCCCCAGAGTGCTTGAGGGGTGGTGAGCTCCAGACACAGTTGGAATACTGCCCAGATATTTCACACTGTTGTGAAGCTTGTCCATTTGAGTAGGTATATTAATGTCATGTCTGGTTTGATGGATTTGTATCATAAGTTTGTCTATTCTAGGGTTGAGAGAGCACAGCAGTTAACTTGCAGGTTTAGTGTTTGCTTGTGCTGCTGGCTTGTTAGTTTAACACAAGCAGATCTTTTCACTTTAAACCCTAGTATTCTTCATCTGAAAAGTGTTTCTTCTTTTAATGGGCACATGGGTAGAAGGGCAGAAGTTTAGTTCAAGTGTTCATATAAAGTAACGGACTTTCTCTGAAAGCAGAAATGATAAATGCTCTTGCTCATTTTCCTCTGTAGTCCTCCCAGATGGAAATGAAAGGCTTTCATTTTTCTGATGGTAAACAGAATATGTCCTCCGGAGGGTCTGTACCATCACCACATGCCTACAGGTAAATACTTAAAGACTTTGGCCTCTGTAGTCAGAATGAGGAAGAAGTAGTGTTCCCCATTTGCAGTGACGTGATACATATGCATTATCCCTGTGTAAGATCAACTTGGGTTTTCGTGTATAAAATGCACTTAGTGTAGTCCAAATACTTATATCAAAATGTTAATGGCTTTCATTCTTGGTTAGGGACCATTGTGTCTCTGATGTGTTCGTTGGTGCTTGTGGCAATTGTGTAAAGTTATCTGTTTTCAGTATCATAAAGGCAAATTGGAATTCTGTGTTTGTGTGTTTCTCGTTTAGGTAGAAAATTGGAATAATTGCTTAAATGTTTTAGTTCCAGCATGGTCTCATCTTGTCAAGATGAGAGGCAGTAATGTGCAAACATTCAGAACCTTCAGGTCACTAAGATTCCCTGAGATTTTTCAATATTTTTTCCTCTTCTAAGCAGTCCGTGTGTTTTCTTTTGGGCTGGGAAGTTCATGTGTTCATACTCATGCTCTGTGTGCTGTTGCTTTCTTCGCTTTTTTTTTTCTTTCACACATGAATAAGGTTCTTGTTCCGTTGTAGAATTTACTCCATGAATGTTGTCGACTCTTCGATTTCCAGGCCTAGCTCTGCCAGCCCAAATGGGAAGCCATCTGGACCAGCAGTTAGTATGGGCTCTGTGCAAGGACACTATGTGCAACAGGTAGTGTATGTCAGTACTCTCACTCAGTAGTGTCTGCTCTTCTGTAGTATCACCCTTGTTCCTTGTACTTGAGAGGGTGACAGTGTAGTTAAGCTATATGTGGAAGTTATTTTCCTTGCAGGGAAAGCAAGAGTGGACTGGGTGGATGCTGTACTGAGCCCACGAGTAATACTCAGTGGTGAGAGGTCAGGAAAAGTTAGAGGATTGCATGTCATATGGTGCTTATGTTGAATTTTTGTGGGGGTATTTGAGATCCTTTGCATAAGTTGTTTTAGGGTAGCAAAGGGTGGCAGAACAGAGAAGACAGCTGAATTTTGGAGCAAATTTGATGTCTTGCATGAATGATGGTCACCGGTGTCTCTTCTAATGCTTCCTTTTCTGTATGTCAAAAGGCAAAGCAACGGGTGGATGAAAATAAAGCCAACCTGGGAGCAGTAAAGCTGCAAGAAACAGCCTCCACAAGCCAGATGAAACCAGTGCGCACAGGAGCGATCAAACCTCAGGCTGTAAAAGTGGAAGAAAGCAAGGCCTAGGAGCACAGCTGATGCCCAGCTGGTCCTGCTGGCTGACAGGCCCAACAGCTGAGACTGAACCCCACTGGATCTCCTGAAAATCTCACCAGACCTACACCTGCCCCACACTGACTGACTACAGTGACATCATCCTTCTCTCCTAGCAAAGCAGTTTGAAACAGTGGATATGACATTGACCTGCTTGCTTTGAAACAAACCATGTGACTTTTAAGTGGCTTAAGCCTTTTTTTTTTTTCTTTCACCCCATGTCCCATCCACAGGTAGCTGTGATAGCTCACTTGGCAAAGCCCATCCTTCTCCTTCCCTACTTCTGTCTCAGCAGAGTGGCAACTGAAGGAGAGGGTATTACTTAGAGGTTTTTCATTTTAAAGGCAGCTGAGGTTTTTACAGAGAAAAAAAGCTATATCCTTGTTTATAGCAGAACTTTTATATGTTCTCACTTTTTCCCCCTTCTTTCTGCTTTCCTCATTCCAGAAGAGAAGTCCCATTGACTAAAATAATGTTGTGACAGAACTCCTCCGGATTTTTATATGTAGTTTTGTGCAATGCTGAGAATCTATACTCTTCTAAATTGAGTTGGATTGGGTATATTTTCCCCAGATAATTTAGCCTTTCAGATTGAGTAAAAGCAAAACAAACAACCACAGTACACTTATAGCATTCATGAATTTTTCAGTATTTTAGTTTTAAGCTAGAAGCAGTGCTTGCATTAGAATAAATGTGTACTAAAGTATATAGTAGATCAGTGCATTAATCTTGAAAGTTGCACCATGTTAATTGTAGCTTTGGGGTGCCTTGTGCACAACAAAATGTGGCATTTTCGTTTTAAGGAAAAACGCACCAAACTTCTGTTGCAAGCTCCTCTGGATCTAGGGTTTTTTGTTCGTTTTTTGTAGGTTTGAGATTTCTTTAGTGACTGCCGAACATGCAGCAAAATGTAAATCATGGACTTGCAAAATGTAAAATCTTAAGAGAAATCTCCTCACCACTCATGGGTCAGAAGAGTTGGCTAGAGCCAACGAGTTTGTTTGGACTACTTTTTGTAGTTGTGATGCTCTCTTATGCTCCCTACTTTGGCTGCTTTAATTCCTTGTCTCCTGAGACTTGTTCTATATTGTGCTTATCCGTTGGGGCTGCTCTCCTAAGCTTTGTTCTTCTCCCTTTTCCCTAGGTCTTTCTGTTCCGCTCATGGCCTCTTGTAATATTTGCTTACAAACACATTAGTAAGGGAGCTCCTCTGCAAGGCAGCCTTTTTAGCACACTTAGAACCTCCTTTTTTTCTATTGGAAGCGCATGGATTCAGAGTCAGTTTGGAATCATCCTTTTGATCTCCTTCCACAGGTGAACAGCAAATGGTTCTTTAGTTTTGATGTAATAGCATATAGTGTGTATACTGTGTCGCAACCTTACACTTTCTCACCAGTATTTATTTGATGGTAAATGAAAGGAGGGTCCCAGTGGGAGTGGGTTGGGTTTTTATTTTTTTGGTTGTTTGATTATTTTTGTGTGTGTGTGTGTGTGTGTGCGTGCGCGTGTGTGTGTAGATTTTAGAATGGACTTGCAAGTTCCTGAAAGTTCTTGGGGTCCTTAAGCTGACAGTAGTCATAAGTAAATTCAGCTACTTCCAGCTAACTTGGTTTGTGTTGTTTAGCTCTTTGAAAATGTAAAGTAGGCTGGTCACTCTGAAGTGAGGGAAAGAAAAACTTCATTTCCACAGTAGATGATAGCTTGCTAACTGGCTCTGCTGTCTGCATCTGTTAGATGGCAGCAAATCATTTCTTGGTGGTTCCAAAGAAGATATTTTGAACAAAGAATGTATTTGGGAAGGGATCTGGAAGGTGTTCTTGTTTGTGTGCTTTTTTTTTTTTTTCCCCCTTTATGGGAAATATCCTTCATAACTTTCTAGGGATGCATTTGAAATTTTAAGCTAGGTATAAATAAGAATTTTATACAGTAGCTTTAAAAAGAGCTTAGAAACCTAATCTAACTTAGACGTAGTAATGTACCCTTTCCATAGATTTCCCCATTGACTGTGGCAGAGAACGTGAAGGGAAGGGGGATAGGATGGTACTTCTAAGAAAAATAAGAGCTCTTTTATTTCTCATGTTTTATTGATTTTTTTTTTTTTTTAACTTCAGAGCAGAGTGTGCCAGCATCTCTAGCATCCTCCTTTAAAGTACAGGGTTTGAGATTAAGTGACAAATATTTCCCCAGCCTTCAGACAACTCCCAGACCTGCTTCCTCATCTGCTAGTCCTGCTCCCAACATTTTCCAAAGATTTTCCACCAGAAAGTCATCCCACTGCAGTTTTTATTTTCTTCCGTGGAATATCATGAACAACAGAATTGTCTTTTTCATTTTTTATCCTCCTGCCCAGCTGGCCCTACTAATGTCAGCCCAGAACCTAACTGCAATGGCTAAAGATACTCAACCCAGGCTCCCTTGTTCTCATATCTTTCCTATCCTAATAACACTACTTAAGCTTTACAAAGAACTGACCCCTTTCCTCCTACCTTTATGACTCTTAAATGGTCAAATGTGGTGGAGAAATTGGGTTATTGCTATACGCAAAATACTGCAGTCCCTCTGGTGTAAATGCCATCAGAACTACAACACTTCCTGTTGAAAAAGGTCACCCTTCTTTCTCTTTTAACCTCTCCCATCCTTCCCCCAACAGAATAAAACACTAGAATTTATTTATACATATTTGATGTTGTAGGTCTAGGTGAAAAAGTAATTGTTTCACTGCTCTATTTATATATTATGTCTGAATTATTCTGTGTAGGAAAGGCCAAGAAATGCATGTGAGCTTCATTCCATTCCTCTCCTTTGCGTGACTGTCAGCTGCAGTTGGCAGGGCACTCTTCCACTTAATGGAATTTTGTGTGATGGAACGCAGTTATAGAGCCCGGATTTCTAAGGTGCAATATCCTATTTCTCCAGCATATATTTCTGTTTGTTTGTTTAAAGCTAGTACGAGGTACTGATGTTAGTAAGTAGTGCTCTGGAGTCAGAAGGAAGGTCTCTGATTCTCAAGGTGCAGAAATGCCAGAGGTGCTGGTTTGCTGATAACAATTCGGCTTGGGAAATAGAGAAGGCAGTGAGTGTTTAATGCTGATGTTTGTAAGGGGATACTTCGGTTTACTGTCTCCACTGCTGAAGGGTAGTGCCCTAATGATTTATTTCTTTGCAATTTGCTTTCATTTTGACTGGAATTCTACTACTACACAGTAGGCTCCTTCTGCTGGAAAGATGCAGTATGCAGTGGAAGGGAGAGGTGGGATCTGTATTTTCAGCAAAAATGGGTGAGGCAGAAGTATTCAAAGGCTGCTTTTTGTACAGCTGAAGGTCTAAATCATGTGTAAACAGTTCCATACGCAGTGATTCACAGCCTAGCCAGCTGCATGTTGTGCTGCTTTCCTTTCCAGCTCAGCTTGCTTTTAGCCCGCAGTAAAAAATAATAATAAAGGTTAGGGGAAAAAAATAATGCTCCAATCTATTTTCAAATGACGGGTGGAAGCACCAGTGAAACAGGTATTGTCATCTTTCCTAATTCACTCTTGGCTCTGCCACATGACAGCTATACAGTAGTCAGCCACTCTGAACGCGTTGCAGCCCATCGAACTCCACACCTTTGTGTTCATGCAGACACATTTAACAGTTTCCTTACAAGAATGCTGCAAAACTGTATGCTGCCCTGTGTATATTATGAATATATATTGAAACCATGAGCTTAGCTTTTTTTGCTGTGTCTCACATTCCGGCAGGCTGCTGTATCCACTGCATGCTAAGATCTTGTTTGGTTGCATTTTGCTAACCTTCTGTTTCCCTTCTATCTTAGCTAAGTGTAGATTAATCCTTGCAATGTGGGTTATTTTCAGTGTCCAGCAGCAGCCCAGTTTGTTTATAAGGAAGATGCACCTGTAAACAAAGATCACGTTACAGCAGGCATCGGGATAGCTGGGCAGCCCAGCAGACACGAGCGTTTTGCTGGAGCGGGCTGCTGGCTGTGAAGAGACAGCAGCAGGTGGTTGGGTTGGAGTTTTTTTCTTCTTTTCCCCCCAAAGACACCAGATGTTCCTCATGGCTGCAGGCACCTGCTGGGGTTCAGGATGGCCGCAGCAGCGGGGCGCTCACCCTTGGCATGTCTCAAGGCTGGAACCCCCCCCTCTGGCTCTGTGCATCGCATTTGTTGTTTCTCAAGGGGATATTGCACTCCTCCGAGCTTTTAACCTCATGACTTGTGTAGTACTTTTGTTTCCTGCTAACCTCATCACCTGTACAGTACATTTTTTTTTTTTTTGGCCTTTCCTTTCTTTGTCTTTCCATGTAGACCAGATATTTGAAAGGGCAGACGATGGATAATTGTGTAACGTGCAACCTGTTAATATTTTTTGGAAACTTTCACTTGGACCGGAACTCGAATCACGGCATCACCAGGCCAGTTGCGGCACACTCTTTATTGCCCTTTTTCCTCATTTCAGTACCTATTGTTTCTCCTTTCAAATATGTGATTGTATTAGCTCTTTCCATATGAAAGAATTCTCCTTATTTAAATAAAAAAAAAAATAAAAAAATAAAGCAGATTATGCTTTTCTCAAATTTTCTCGGAACTGTTTGGTTCTTTGGTGGGTTATAAAGGCTTCCGGGAGCACCGCGCGCTGAGGGGACGGCGGGAAGGGCGGCGTTGCTATGGCGGTGTTGCTATGGCGGCGTTGCTATGGCGACGCGACGCACCGCTTCCTTGCTTCCGCGCTCTGTGCGTCTGACGTCACTTCCGGCGTAGCGCGGCGGGCTGAGGCGCTTCCGGCTGCGGTCTCCTCAGGTCGGGGTCGTCCTGGGCCCGCTGCCCCTGCGGCGCGGAGCTGTGCTCCTGCTGCCCGTCCTCCCCCCGTCACTCTGTAAGGCTCGAGGGAGTGCGGCAAGGCCTGGTTCCCTCGAGGCGGGGCTACGAGGCCTGGTGGTGAGGGGCTAGTGGTCCTACCTCACCTCGGAGCGCTCAGACGGCCGCAGGGGGTGAGGGAGGGAGGGTTGGGAGCGGAGGATGGCGTGGGGCCAGCGGGCCTGCTGCTCCCCGTTAATCTCAGGAGGAGAACGGGGCGCTGAGGGACATTCAGCATCCTGCTGT
>JAOWBP010004368.1:6034356-6047029 GCA_028571105.1 Tragopan temminckii
CTCCCAGCCGGGGTACAGGGCTGAGGTGTGGTGGTTCCATTCACCTCCGTAGGGCTCTGGGATATACAGACGTGGTGAGGGGCTGTGCTGTGCTCCTGTCTCAGCTCTGTGAGGCCTGGGACCTGCTTCCCTATCATAGTGCTCTTTGGGGTCCCAGGGCTTGCGCTCATCCAGAGGCAGAGGGGCAGCGGCAGGGTGTCCCCAGTGCTGATGGAGGGCCTATCTTTGCAAGGGGCTTCTCACCAAAGTCTGTTCTGCAGGGCAGCGTGTAGCTGAGCAGCATTTCTGTTTTGTAGGTAGCGAGAAACCAGGACGGTGGCACTGCGTTCGGTGCAGTGATGTGCTCGCATCCTGCTTTGCTCACCCCTGATGAAAGCCTTGCAAAAGAATTTGTTCCAGTAGCTTTCGGTGATATCGAGGTGAGGAGCTGCAACACTGATTCCCTGGTATTTCCTGACAGCACGCCTGGCTTCTAGTGGTTCTGCTTAGAGAACAGTTCAGTCCTGCATTCTGCAGCACTCCCCCAATAGGCTGCGCTGCAGTCCTACATCACCTTCGGGTTTCCAGTAGCCAGCTTTTAGGGAGTGTTTGTGGGTCCATCCTGTGAGCAAATACACCTAGTTTGCAAGGAAATAACCCTTCTTTTTTTGTGTGTGTGTTTGAGCGTGTGACTTGCCTATCAGCAGCATCAGTTTGGGCTAAGAGCTTTGCTTAACACAAAGAGGGGAGATTTAGAGTAGGTGTTGGGAAACCACTGTGAAGGTGGTAAGGTGCTGGCATAAGAAGTTGTGGCTGCCCTATTCCTGCGGGTGTTCAAGGGCGAGTTGGATGGGGCCCTGGGCAGACTGATCTAGTGGGTGGCAGCCCTGCCCACAGCAGGGGGGCTGGAACTAGATGATCTTTGAGATCCCTTCCAACCCAAGCTGTTTTATGATTCCAGCTTACTATTGAAGACAGAGACCTACGTGCATGTAGAATTAAGGCAAGTGAAAAGTTAAGTGTGTGTGGGCAGAGGGTATTTTAGTAACTCCATTCTCAGAGTTACTGCAGCAGCTACAGCCAAAAACACACCAATTGAAAACAGGAGGACAGAAGATAGTTACCATGAGCTGCCAGTAATGGAAAATAGCAGCGCGTGCTTGCTGTCAAATGATCTTCAGCTAGCAACCAGATTTTGAGTGAAATGGTGATTGCTGTGCTTTTTTGTTCTTGAAGGCTTGGACAGACCTTTGACAGGATGCTGGGATTTCTGAAGAACCCAGTTGTGGTTACTGCAGAGATAAATCTCAACCTTGTGGCGCTGACTGTCGTGGGATTAATAAGCCGTCTATGGGGGCTTTCCTATCCACGTGCTGTTGTGTGAGTAGAATAGTTTACTTCCCACTAGAGCAACACAGACTTTTATTTTTTAAGCATTTGTGGGTTAGAATAAGGGGATTAAAGAGCAGAGAATGTCTCCCTAATAGAGCCCTGGAGGGAAAGATAAGGGGGCCAAAGCTGCCACGCTGTGTTGTATCGTTAGCCTTCTGCCAGTGTGTGTTTCGTTTCCTACTCTTTCTGTAGCCAGTTGGGTCCTTGTAATTAGACTTGACATGTCTATGTTTCTTGTGTTTCAGTTTTGATGAAGTTTATTACGGCCAATTTGTTTCCCTTTACATGAAGAGAATCTTCTTCGTGGATGACAGCGGCCCACCGCTTGGCCATATGCTGCTAGCTTTGGGAGGTAGGATGCCGCCTGAAATTGAGCATTGTCTACTGCCTGTTGCTCTGGAAGAAAGACGTGCTGGTTAGAAGCTGTCAGATCCTGTCATTGGGAAAAGCCCAAGGCAGCTGAGAGATTCTGATGTGGAGAGAATTGGTATTTCCTTTATTTAGTACCAGTACAGGACTGCTGCATGAGGACTGGGGAAGTGATGGAGACAGGTATCCATTACCTCACTGCTAGGCAAAATGAGTGCTGCTGCTGACTAGAAATAGTAGGCAGCAAGCAGAGTTGGAGGCCTAAGTTTCATTCTGTAGTTCGGAAATGCACAGCATAAAACTGCCTATATGGGAAGGAGAGATTAAATATGCAGATAACTTTGTCACTGAGAATCTGTTGTTCCCACTTTGTATTCTTTGTATCTCTGCACATTATCAAGTACTGCTGCAGGCAAAACAGTACAAAAGAGGATTCTTTTGGGAAAGAGGGCTTTCATGCATAGACAAGGTGTGTGTTTGAGAAATTGTTCCGGGAGTTTAGCACCTGATTTTATACTTGTTTTGACACTGGAAGTTCTGAATTGTTGCTTATGTTGTAGGTTACTTAGGAGGATTTGATGGAAACTTCTTATGGAACAGGATTGGAGCTGGTAAAAACTGTTATTCATTGTCTCATTCTTTTGGGAAAAAGGTCGTATTTCAGCAGCAGGCATTCCTTTTGCCTGCCTAGTGGAAAAAATGTTTTATCTGACACCTTCAGTTCTCCTCTGAAGTAAATCATCTTCAGGTCTCTAACGGAAATTTAAGATATTATGTTTCTATAGCACAAACTTTTAAAATCAGTTAAAACAGTTTTAGCAGTACAAGCCTGCCAATAAGGCACTAAAAGCAGAAATTAAATTCATCAACTCACTGAATGTAGTTGTAGTTGTATTGATCTGGCTTATCTGCAGTTAGCATCTTCCATATCTGTGTGTGTAACTGTTCTCTCTGATTTCAGAATATAGCACAAACGTTCCTGTATGCTCCTTGCGGTTCCTGCCAGCACTGGCTGGTGCTCTCTGCATCCCCTTGGCATACCAGATTTTGATAGAACTGCAGTTCTCCCACTGTGCTGCACTTGGAGCTGCTCTTCTGATTCTCTTAGGTAAATTTATTCCCCAGGGAATAAACTGTAAAGAACTGTGAGTCCTTCATACAGGGAGAGAACAGTCAATTTTCCCTTTTGAAACTGTAGAGCACATAAAGGGAGCACTGCCTTGACTTTTGTTACCTTGAGAAGCATCTGTCTGGGTCTCCCAGCACTGGTTTTCTTTGCCTCTTGTAGGCAAACACAGCAGCTTTCTCTGCCTCTTGACAGACTCTGCTTATTCTCTGTTTCTTTGTCTTTGGAGACACTGCCCATGTACTTTGCTCATGCTGGAAAGTTTTTGTTCCTTTAAACCCAGCGCCTCTGTACTGTAGCCAGTAGAACTCTGTGTGAATTGACTGTCCTGAAAGGGGCAGGCAGGTCCTTCTGCTGGGTAATGATGCGATTGTCTGAGGTGTTTTTCTAATTTTGTACGTCTCTTTTCTGGCAGAGAACTCTCTGATCACTCAGTCAAGGTTCATGCTTCTGGAATCCATATTGATTTTTTTTATCCTGCTTGCAGTTTTGTCCTACCTGAAGTTCTACAATTTGCAGAGGCACAGGTAAAGCTGAATTGCCTCCCATCCTTTTGGATATTCTTGTGGTGACTCTTATAGATTCTGTTGTTTTTTTCTTTAAGTTACTTCACTTTATTGTAACTCACCTCGTACAGCTGCCCCAAGAGTTTATTCTTCTGAACTGGTACTAAGGTTGTCTTTATTTTATAATAAACATAAAATCCCCTTGGAGCATTTCTTTATCCACCCGTTTTTTTAATTTTAATATTTCCTTTCATACACGGAAACACAGATGTTAAATTCATCATTTGTGCTCCTTTGATACCACTGAATCTGGGGATCTGTGTCTCTTTTCTTGTGACTTTACACATTCTCTGATCCTTGCAGAGGATAAACTGATGTAATCCTGAGTAAAGTAAAATCATCTGCGAACTGAGTCTAGCAAGTGACTTAATGCATTTCTTCTATGTTTGGTATCAGAAGGGAGATAGTGTTTGGTATTGCTTTTCAGGAAACAGGGAGGTACATTTGAGAACATCCTGTGGATCAGAGTTTGTGGTTTGGGAGGTTCAGAATGAGATACCTCTGAGTAGAATAAGAAATAGCAGATTTGTTTTGAAGTCAAACTACCTGAATTCAGGATCTTAAGTGTGTGCTCAGATGTCACCATAACACTGTTCCCTTTGTCCTTTTATTTAAGTTCCTTCTCCGGAAGGTGGTGGTTTTGGCTTCTCTTGACTGGAGTAGCTTGTTCCTGTGCTGTTGGGTAAGTGGTGGCACGTCGGGCTGTGTTGCAGTAAGCTGACATTCCTGCCTGCCATCTGAGGTATCAGCTGTGTTTCAGATTTTCAAGACCTGTTCTTGATGCTGTTCTGAGCAGACATCCTCATGATTTTTTATGTGTTAGACTGCTGATCAGCTGTCAGTGGGCAATACCAGGCATTAGGGGGTATTTTCTAAGTGTTTTGTGGAGATGGCCTAATGTTACATGATATCAGCACTGCTTCACCTCTCCCTCCTCATCACCTCAAGCTTCAGTAAGTCTGAATTTAGGGACTCGGTGCTTTGTGATGTGCCACTTTGTTCTCAGGAGGGTTCGCTGTCTTTGTCACTGCAGTTATTTAATGTAATGATCAAACAAATGACATCATCAAGTGTTATAAAGCCTTGAAGCTTATTTATGTTGTTGTACCAAACTAGTCACAAACCTAAGCCCTTGGACTTTAATGCATCTGGTTCAAGAGAAAACTTGAACGTTTACATCGTGCATTAAATAATAGCCATAGATCTGTGTAGTTCTTAACCCCGTTCAGTTTTTGTTCATTCTCTTTTCAGAGTGAAATACATGGGCCTGTTTACCTATATGCTGCTCCTGGCCATTGCAGGACTCCACTTCTGGCACATGTTAGGAGACCAAAACTTGTCAAATGTAAGTGGTGCAACATGCAAAATAAATCACGTGTAACTTAGCAGAACAGGAGCCACCTGGGAGCCTTGCAAGCCCACAGATAACAATGCTGGCTGTAGCTGTTCTTTACACTAGCTTTCCTTGTTGTAGTCTGCAAACCTTCATGTCAGAGAACAGTTTTTCAGCTCGGTTGCTGGGGAATATGGAGTTAAGTTTAAGAAAAGCATGCGTGTCTGACTGGCTTTTCTGCTCTTATCTGTGCCTTGGTGATTTGTGGCTCAGAATCTGTAGTGTTTCACAGAACTCCTGCTGGCTCCAGTTCAGATCCTCAGTGGAGATTATCCAGCTGTCCTCGAAGTTACAGATGAGTTAGGATGACTGGGGGAACTCAAAAATAGACAAACAAGCAAGGCGAATGCACTGGTATTTTTAGGATTTTTAATACTTGGAGCGTGAAAGCAGTGAGTTCTCTGTGTTCTTCTAGGTTTCCTTGGTGTGCCATTTTCTAGCTAGGGGACTGACCCTCCTCGTCATCCCAGTGGCCATGTACCTGTCCTTCTTCTATGTTCACTTGACTTTGCTGTATCGCTCTGGGCCTCATGACCAGATTATGACAAGTGCTTTCCAAGCCAGCTTAGAGGTAAGGGAGATGTGCTCATGAAATAGATTTATTAGGGCAGAAGGGGTGGAAATGTTTCTTGTGTTCATTGTTAGAAGAAAGGTCTGTGTTCTTGTTCCTTTGATCCCGCATGTTTGTTCCCTTTATGTCATTTTATTACTTTGCTGTTGTGGTCTGGCTTTAAGTTGAAAAATGAGGACTGAAATCCTAATAGCAGATGAAAGCTTTTCTTCCAGTGAACCAAGGCTACACTCTAGGCTGAAGACCTGTCCTTTCCTACAGGAAACTCTGCAGTTGTAGATACAGTGCTGAACTCTTAATTGAGTTCATATCTTAAGCGTAAGTTTAAAATGCAAGATGATAGTCTGAGCTTCTATAGATAAGTGTTGAAATAGCATGAAACAGCAAGGGATATTCCTTAAGGTCCTTGTATGGGAACTGTTGATCACAGCCTGGACCTCTGATTGACCACCTGAGGCAAGCAGTGAGTCAGCTGCAGGAGCACAGGTGAAGGCAATTCTCCTGTGCTACCGGAAGGGGTGGAGCCTGGCTGCACCTCTCCCAGATCCCATTTAAGTGCTGACTGCCACTGAGGAAGGATCTCTTCCTGGAGATTGCTCCTCGTGGAGTTTACTGCGAGCCTACGACAGCGGTGAGCATATTTTGATTATCTTTCCATCACAATAATCTTACTAAGCCTAACCTCTGTACACCTATTGATTGTCTAGTCCTATTACAGGCTTTGGTGTATTTACTTTCTACTGAAAATGGTGCAAGATTTGATTTTTGTAGATAACATCAGATGAGAAAGCGTTGTGCTAAGATACTGCTGTGTTAAAGTGACGAGTGACTCTAAATAGTGTTTGAACAGCCTCTAGGTTGTTTCTTTTTATTCCCACTTATCCTGTCATTATGCTTCTCAGGGTGGGCTGGCTCGAATCACTCAGGGCCAGCCCTTAGAGGTGGCCTATGGCTCTCAGATTACTCTGCGGAACGTGCTGGGCAAGCCCATGCAGTGTTGGCTCCATTCTCACACGAATACTTATCCCATCAGGTGAGAAATCTGGTTGGTTCTATATTGTTAGGGTCAAAGTATGCTCTGGTTCTATCTCAGTTTGGGTCCTGGCAGTCTCTTCATTAAGTCTTCAGAGAGCACTGCAAATGCGTGGCTTCTCTGTGGTCTGTAGGAGTGGAACCAGTGATCTGGTGCTGGTTTGTGTGCAGTGACTGTGAAGCACAGAAACATGCTGTTACAAATCTGTTTTTTTTTTTAATACTTCTGTAAAGGTATGAGAATGGCCGAGGTAGTTCTCATCAGCAACAGGTGACCTGTTACCCCTTTAAGGATGTGAACAACTGGTGGATTGTCAAAGATCCTGGAATGTGAGTATGCAAAAGATCTAAATACCAAACTGCTTCAAGCATGGCTTTGATATAGAGACCATATGTGATCATGAGCAATCAATTTCAGCTGC
This sequence comes from Tragopan temminckii, assembly GCA_028571105.1. Classification (NCBI taxonomy): domain Eukaryota; kingdom Metazoa; phylum Chordata; class Aves; order Galliformes; family Phasianidae; genus Tragopan; species Tragopan temminckii. The sequence continues at coordinate 6,041,207 of JAOWBP010004368.1, forward strand.
AGAGCTGGTAAAGGTGGCTGTTTGCACGGTGCTCCTACATGGTAGAAGCATTAGTGAGGACTTAGAAATTCTGTCTGAACTACATCTGCCCAATTTGTGGGTTGTGCTGTGCATAAGGGGGAACTTTAAAGAGTTATGAGATTGATGGGAACTGTTCAGGTGCTTTGCATGAAAGCACAGTTCTGCTTTTTGAAGTGTATGAGCCCGTGGCATTTAAAGTGTTTTGATGAGTTCTGTCGAACTTGAATGAGTCTCAGAAGACACTAAAAATCATTTCTGCAGGATGAGTATTTCTTTGTACTGAAAATGTGGGATGAGCTTCAGAATCTGCTGCATTAGGAGGGATTCCAAGTGGGTGTCTGAGCACGAGAGGGCTTGGTTTGTGCTAAAGCATTTTGCCATTGTAACTGTCAGTGAAGAGCAGGACTCTTTGTTTTTGTAGCTCTGCCTCTGAAAGCCCTTGTGTGATATCATTGCGTACTGATCAAAAAGTTGCTTTTGTAGGCTTCTAACGTTGCTCTGGGAACTACATAAACAGTTCTACCCAAAGGATTGTGTGCCATTATAAATCATACCTACACTGGGGAAGTCTGTCAATAGTGAAAAGCTTTCAAGTGGGGATTCTAACAGAATCTTTGTGAGAACCACGGATACCCAGTATCTACTTAAATTTCCTCAAATTGCCCTGGAGGATGTGAAGTTCTGCTGTGGAACAACAGAGTACAGGCAGCAGTTGGGTAAACAACAGGGTTCCTCCTTGCCAAAACATGTGTTAGCCCTGTCCAGAGGATAAGAGTTTGGTCTCCGTGGTGGAAATGACAGCCATTGATCTCTGTTGTGGTCCTGCCAAAAGTGACATCAGTTGTAGTAACGACTCCTGCCAGACTTCTGAAGCACTTACATTTCACAGAAGGCACCCAACAGCTGTAGTGTGGGAATAATCTGAACTTGTTCCTGACTGACCTGAATTAGGACCACTGACTTAATGGCTGGAGTGTTGGTATCCCATTGCCAATCCTCTGAGTCATTCTGCCCTTAATTTGCCTTTGTCTTGATGAGCTTTCTTTCTGTTCTGGTGTATTCTGTAGCTTGCTTGGTTTTCCTATCATAATGCCTAGATAGCTGTCCCTACTGCAGTATCTTGACCTAACAGTTCGCTCATGACAAGGTTGCATAATTCAGAAAAAAGAACGTGACCACTTCCTCATGTGTTACTCCACCAGGCAGCAGCTGGTGGTGAGTAACCCACCCCGTCCTGTCAGGCATGGGCACGTTGTGCAGCTGGTCCATGGCATCACGACTCGGTACCTCAACACGTAAGTCCTTTCCTTGTCCTTTGCTCTGCCAAGATTTTGGGCTCGTTCTGTTTTGCTGTGTTTCAGAGTTGAAGAGTTCAGGGTTTGAAGAGGAGTGACCTTTGCATTCAGATACAGTAGAAACTGATTGATGCCTAAAATGCTGGGGCTAGGAGTGACAATTCATGATAATTCACAGCTTCTTAAATACATAGATCCCTTGGTGAATCCTCACCCTTCCCCCTTCCCTGCCTCCTCTCCAGAATACTCAGGCAGTGTTGTGGGTGACAGTTAACTTAAAGCCATCTGTTGCCTCTGCTGACTTCACCTGTGTGAAGGGTGCACTCAGAAAGTTAGGAGCATGTGTTGGAGAATTCAGTGTGCCATGGCTCATTGCCATGGATCCTTGGCTGTTCTGCAAAGTCTGCAGTATGAAAGTGGCCTCCTGGCTGCTTCCAGAAGGGAGTCAGTCAGCATTGGAACATCGCTCTGATTGGGAAGGGGGGGGCATTCTGCACTGTGGGCTTTTGCTGTGTTCCTTCTGAACCCAATTTGTTCATTTTTGGAAAAGCAAGTGAACAGCATCCCTGTTTGTCACAGTCAGTGCTTGTTCTTCAGCCCAGGGTAGCAGTTGTCTGTATTGGCTTCCTCTGTGGCTGCTGCTGGCAGCTTTTGGTAGTGGGTAGTGTTCTCTTTCAGAGTAAACAGTGTAGTCTTTTTAAATGGATTACTTGGATTATTTGCTTTTAAACTAAACCAATTTAGTTCCTTTATGGGTATGTTTTTATATGAATTTGGGAAATGGTATTAGAGCATCTGAGGATGCTTACTTTGTCTTACAGGCACGATGTTGCTGCCCCTCTTAGCCCCCACTCCCAAGAAGTTTCCTGCTATATTGATTATAACATTTCCATGCCAGCACAGAACCTCTGGAGAGTGGTGAGTGATCAAAGGGAGGGAAGGAGCTCATCATTTTTTCGCCAGAAGTAGCTGAGACAAAAAGCCAATCAAAAGACATCTCACCATTGCAGGAAATTGTAAATCGGGAGTCTGACACGGATGTGTGGAAGACCATTCTGTCAGAAGTGAGGTTTGTTCACGTGAATACCTCTGCAGTGCTAAAGGTAAGTGGATTTATGTTTATTTGCCTACAGTTTTTCCTCCGTGCAACTCTCATAGTCTCATAAAATACTGATCTCTCTGTTCTGAAATGCCTAAACTACGTGAAACAAACATAAATTAATTCAAGAAAATAGTGAACTTGCTGAATGTGGTAAAAGGGCAGCATGTGTTTCAGGTAGCTGCTTCGTTCTTTTTCAGCATGCAGAGCTGTCCTGCTTCTCAGAAAGTTATGACCACTGTACGCAAGTGAGCCTTAGATGCTGAGTTGTGTGTAGTATGTGACAGCAGATGGAACAGTGAAGGATCGCTTCGAAGTTTGCCAGAATCGCTGACTTTATGGCTGTAGCATCTGTTCAGATGTATTGTGTGATGACTTGTCCTGTACTTTGTAGCAGGTCCTTGCTGTGATGGGCTGCACAGCCAGGCCAAGGAACTTCCAGCCTGAGGTTCCAAGTAGCAGGACTGTAAGTTGCACTTTCACTTTCAGCTCAGTGGAGCATCTTTACCTGAGTGGGGATACCGGCAGCTGGAGGTGGTCGGAGAGAAGCTGTCCAAAGGCTACCACCAGAGCATGGTGTGGAATGTGGAAGAGCACAGATATGGGAAAAGTATGTCTCAGCCATGTTCTCTGAGCATAGATCTGTGACTGGGGAGCTTCCTGCAGTGTTCATTGATGGAAGAGTGCAGTTGGGTGGAGTGGGTGTGTTCCAGGGTCACTGACATGGTGAGGTCTTAGCCATGCTCAGCCCAAGTAGTGGATTTGGGCAGTTTTTCAGTGAGCTTTAGTTCTACCACAATGTCAGAATCCTTACAGATCTCTTCAGAGAGCTCACGCAATTGGACTGCACAGTGCTGAAGGGCTCCCTGGAGCCTGAGGAGCCAGGGGTATATCATATGGGCACTTCCTTTCTGGGTTTCTGGCTGTTATGTTGTTGTTTCTGAACAGTGGTGTTTTCTTCCAGGCCAAGAGCAAAAAGAGAGGGAAGTGGAACTCCACTCTCCCACACGGATGGATATAAGTAAAAACCTAAGCTTCATGGCAAAGTTCACAGAATTGCAGGTAAATGCATTTCTTTCATCCTTTCTTCTGTTGCAGGGCAGGAACCAAAGCACTTCTGCAGACTCTGAGACTGAGAATTCATTGTTTCTTCCTTGCTGATAGAGTAATTTGGCTTCCTTAGTGAAGAAAAAATCTGAATGCTCTTAAGCATTAGATAGCAGCACAGCTGTGCTATTGAATGATGAGTACCCAAATGATCTGTAAAAAGAGAGAGAAGGAAGAGCAGCTGGGCATGCAGAAGTTCTCTGAAACTGAATTGCAGTGTTGTTTTGTCAGCAGTCTCAATGCCCCTCACTGACATTTCAGAATTTCACTCAGAAAAGTGCATTATCTAAGGACAAATAAAACCATTTCATTGATAAATATCAAGCCTGAATTACAAACAGTCTTTCTCCACGCTCAGGTTGAGAACATAACATCGTACATCTGAAGCTGTTAATCTATGCCTGCTATTTTAGTCATTGCTCTAATTCTGAAAGCCTTCTGTTTACTTTTTTTCCCAGTGGAAGATACTCACATTGAAAAATGAAGACACAGAACATAAGTACAGCTCCTCTGCTCTTGATTGGATCACGATGGACACAAATATTGCATACTGGCTACACCCAACCTCTGGTGTGAGTAGCAGAGTGGGAGTAAGTGTGAACCTGGTGAAGAAAGGCTTCAGTTCTGACAGTCTGAGTGAGAGCAGGGTTGCAGTTCTGTGCAAGGAGCTGGTCCAGGATGGACTCTTATTGTGTTAAGAATTTTTAGCACTTCAAAGCAAGCAGTTTTTTCTTGAGAAATGCTTTTTTTCTCTTTTTTTTTTTTTTTAAGAAAAACTGCAATTTTATAGTTTCTATTTAGAAGATGAGTTGATCTCTAGTAGCATCCTTTAAATGCTATACATTACAAAAGAGACTTAAAGCAGCAAAGTTTATCAGCTTTCTGATAAGGAAAGAAAGATCACATACTAGCCAGGCACACTATGAAATTTAATTTAGCAGGTATGTAAAATATTGATAATATTTGAACTCACCTAAAAGAGCTGCAGTGCATTTCTACTTCTGGCTTGTACCATCTTCTCTCTGGCAGGCCCAGATCCATCTCCTTGGGAATGTTTGCACCTGGGCTTCAGCTAACATCACTGCTGTGGTCTACATGTGTCTGTCCCTGTGGTACTTGATACGGCGAAGAAGAAAAATTTATGATGTTCCTGAAGGTTTGATTCCATTGGGGGTGTCTCTTAGTCTATTATGCTTTAATGGACCCAAAACCTTTTTTTTTTTTTTTTGTAGCTATATGCTTGATTATTTTTGCACCTTTTGTCCCCTAAGCCTGACATTTTTGCCTGTGGCACACGAAGATTTTGGTCATTGCCATGTGACCAGGGCCTCTGAGACTGTATAGGAACTAGCAGAGTGTTTGAGTTATTCCCTGTTTGTAAAGATGCCTCCAGGCAGCAGATTGGATTATACTGAGACCTTTTATGATAGACTTAAAGGAGAGCTAGATAGTGCTTGTGTGGAGAGAGGTTAATTTCAAACAAACCCTGACCTCTGAGGTACATAAATTTACAGGATCAGTGCTCTGAGATATCAGAGATTTCTCTTGTCTCCTGCAGATGCATGGCAGCTGTGGGTATCAGCTGGGCAGATCTGTGTTGGAGGCTGGGTTGTGAATTACCTACCCTTCTTTCTGATGGAGAAGACACTTTTCCTATACCACTACTTGCCTGCCCTCACATTCCAGATTCTCCTGATTCCCATCGTATTACAGCATCTCAGCGATCATCTCTGCAGGTATGTAATTGTTACAGATAGAGAAGTGACACAGTCCTTTTCTCCAGGGCTGGCACCCTGGCAAGCTGCTGCAGGAAGGCAGTGTTATTTCCCAACAGTTTCAATTTCCTGTGGAAAGGATAAGCCACATTTACATCTTCCTTCTGGATGGCGTTAGCTGGCATTGATGTAATCTGCGTGCTCTTTCCCTCTCTTGTCCCAGGTCTCTGCTTTCCAAGAGCATGTTCAGTGCACTGATTGTGGCCTGGTTCTCCTCAGTGTGCTTTGTCTATCGCACGTTCAGCCCTGTGACCTACGGGGAGCCCCTGTCTGCTGCTGAGCTCAAGGACCTGCGCTGGAAGGACAGCTGGAACATCCTCATCCGAAAACAGGGACACTGACGGTCTTGTTGCAGGTAAAAGACAACACATCTCTTATGCAAAGCCAAGAGTTTATTGTATTGTTAGTGTTACTGAATTGTTTAAGTCTGATCAAATAATTGATAGTAATTGGATCCAGCTGAAAAAGAAATTAAAATTCTTTTAGTATGCTATTACAGAAAAGTTCTCAGTAGTAATGTAGGTGT
>JAOWBP010004368.1:6061500-6091874 GCA_028571105.1 Tragopan temminckii
GCTGTTGTTTCTCACCAGCAGATGGACCCTTACGCACAATAGAAGCAGCTGCCCTGTCCCCTAGGCCGGCTCCCATTTGCAGCACTCCAATTTGGTTTCAATCTTAGGCGACCACCAAAGGGATTGGTGAAACGCACCTGTTTGTGGGACTGGGACTGTAATAATAGGTCAAATTCAAACGCGCTGAAAGCCCTGGGGATGCTTTAAAGAGAAGATCTGACAATGAGAGGTGGGTGCCTGTTCTGCCTTTACTGCTCAGGCAGCACGGAGCCCTGCAGAAGACAGTCACACATATTTCAGTGTGATGGCTTGGTGCTGCAGCCCCTCTGCCCTTGCTGTGTTCCAGGAAGTCTGCCCCAGAGCAGTGTAAATATCTGATTATTTTCAACCAAAAGAGTAAATTGCATAGCAAAAACTGACTCTGCCCCGTGTGTGACCCTGCCACGACACAAATGCTGCCATGTGGTCAAAATGGAAGTTAATTAGGCCTGATATCAAACCAAGCTGTGCTGCAGTCAGCATCTGCAGTGGGATGGCACACTGCCCTGCCTGCCCTGCTGCAACCACTGGAGAGGCCCAGCAGCACCCACAGGGGAAGGCTCCTGCTGTGCCTGCCCAGGCTTGGCTGTGCATGTTCCACCAGGACAGGGAGCACCTCACACCCACACCCACATGCTAGAACGTGAGCCCACTGTGCAGGGAAGGGTGGGAAAGCAGGGAACAGCGTGAGAGCCGTGCGTCGCTACCTGCAGTGTTTCTCTTGGCAGAAGCCTCATAGAGATGCTACTTCCTCGTGCTGTGAAAGCAGAGCGTGCTGCTGGCTCTCGGCTAAAGCGATCAGATGTAAGCTGTAAAGCTGGAGGCTGGGTGGTCATGTCAGGGGTGAGCCCTAGGCTTGCTCCAGCTGTAATCCTGCACTCGCACGCGGCTGCGAGCACTTAACTGACCATGGATTTTGATCCCAAAGACCACAAGTCTCCTTTCATCCCTTATTCCATTTAGCTCTTTTAGAAAACTCAAATGGACAAGAAGCATCATGCAACAGGGCGTGGAGTTACATTTATTCTGGGTTCCCATCTGCCCAAAAGGCGACGTGAGGTAATACAGCTGGTCTGCTCTGGCACTCAAAGCTGCCAAGAAATTCATCTTTAAAGGAAAGCCTCTTAACTATACCCCTCTGTGCTGTTTGGCTGATTGATTTACAAGCCCTGAATTCTTCTCATTGTAAGCTTAATTCATTAACCCTCTCAGTCACCCAAACACTGGGTTAGCATAGCACAAATTCCTCCGTGCTCCATTCAGATCAGCAGCTTGGCAGAGCATGCAAGGCTGAGCTGTGTGACTGCCCTGAGAAATGCACTGCTCCCCCTCTGCCCATCCTCTCTCCCTGTCCTGCTGTGCATTTAGAATCCTGCTCTGCTTTTTCCTCATCTCGAGACGTTCTCCACAGCCTTCACCTCACTGCCTGCAGCCTCCTCTGAGCTCCCCATTCAGGAACTGGTGGTTGAGCACGCATCCCTTTGTCAAGTGGTGGTCTTTAAACACAGTGGGGAATTTCTTCCAATGTGATGCTTGTTCTGGAGAACAGCAAGAGTAAATCAGAGTTTCTCTATTCCAGTTTTGGCTTTTGTACATGGGGCAATTTCCATTTAGATTTTTTTTTTTTAATGTACTTATCTAACCACAGGGCAATGAATTGCCTCCTTCTCTCTAGCACGTTCCTAACTTTGGTCCTCTGTGCCTGGATTTGATGCCTGACGTAAATAGGGAAATATATCTGCCAAGGGAAGGATTTTCCTGCTAGCTGAATGGTGCTGTAAGTAATTGGAAACACCTTATGCTACACTATAAGAGCTGCCATTTAAAAATGCACATGAAAGATATCTCCCCTTTGGCTATCAAACCTCTAAAATATGAGAGCTGAGCGGTTCAGGGGGTTAGAACATTTCGCCTTGCATCCCAGGAGATAAGGAGATCAATTCTGGTTAAAGGCCATCAGCACAAATGCATTTGGCAGGTTCAAAATCACTCTCTGGCAATGCTGCAATGACTGTGTGTGTCACAGCTCTTGGAAAGGAGCTGTTCCACATGGGTGGTGACTGGGGCTGGATTGAGAGTGGGGTTTTAACAAATAGAGCTAGGAGCTGCCACCCCTGGCTCTCTTCTCATCTCATTTCACGTGCAGTAAATTCCCTCCCTGCCCTGGTCTCTAGGTGTAGTGGTACAGAGCTGGATGAGGAAGCGAATCAGTATGAGGAGAGAGTGGCAGCAGTGCCAGTGGCTGCCTGATGGCCATGGGTACAAGAGCCCCCATCACTTCTGCACATTCAGAAGACAACACCTGCCCTCAGCAGGCCTGGAGACACCATGGCAGCAGTGCCACTGGTTCCAGGGCCATGAGGAGTTAATTCCAGCCCTGCTGTTAAATGGAATGACCAGGCGCTTATCCAGCTTACCTCTGTTTCACCAAAGATAAGCACAATCCCCCCCCTGCAACTCAGGGGATGATTAATGCAGAGCTCTCCACCCTGGTCCAGCAGCAAGAGTCACATCGTAACTGCTCACACCACAGAGATGCAGAAGCCCAGCAGGAAAAGCCCACATCAGGTCATACTCCCCAGCTTTGTTTTGGGGCATCCCCTTTACCTTTCCTGTCGGTCTCCGTTGCATGCACCAACAAAATATCTCCAGATCCACCGCGGACATCTGGCCCATCATCTCCCTGCAATGAGAACAGAAGAGCTTTACACACAACCCAAGCTCCCTTCGGTCTGGTTTGCTATCTCTGGGGCTCAAACTCAGCACTAACTGGCAGAGCACACACTGTTCCTGGCATTGTTTGCAGCTCAAGTTGGGACACGATCTCAAAGTGTTGGGCTAATCCTGGAATTTCGAGTCAAACATTTGGTGTCCCAGATGAGGATCTGGGTCGATCACCACTCAGGGCCTCTGACTCCTTAAAACCAGGCTGTGAAGCACAGTGAAAGCTGAGCCTTCTGGCCACAGAAGAATGAACAGAAATATCCCAGACTCCCAAATGCTCCCAAAAGACCATTAGTAGAGCAGCATCTCTCTGTGAACTGTCTCAAAGTGCAGGATCATGTACCACAGTGGCTGCGGGGTGAGAGGTCGTGCATTCAACTTGCATGCCCCTGAAACATCAAAAACCTAGCAAGTTAATTCCCTAATCTGGAACTATTTGGCTGGAGGTCACCTGAAGCAATCCAATAACCAGCAGCAAAAGAACAGCCCTGCTAACTCCTTGACCCCTGCCTTATTGCTCTGAGAACACCCCTCTTTTAGCTCCTGCTATTCACAACTGAAAATATGCAGAACTGATCTATCAGTCAGCCAGTGGTTCCCACGCTGCAGGAAATGGCGTGCAGAAGCAGTACTATATTGTTTATAACATGCAGACCATAAAGGAAGAAAAAAGGAAGAAAAAAGTTGAGAGCTGACGCAGATCTGCTACTCCAAAATGATCAGCAATCACTGCTGTTTTTGTGTGTTGTTTTTTTTTTAAAGTTGATGGAAATATTCCTGCAGGTCAGACTGGAATCGTGCCTGGCTTCCCTTACCCAAGCCTCTTATTTTAATATGCAAAACACTGGAAAAAAACCCACAGACTTACAGCCATTGAGCAGCTATGTCTAAAACGTGAATTCAAGTGACCCTCTGGCAAGACACATGAAATACTACTTATGGAATCAGCAACAGCTTCTCATTCTCTCTCTCAGCTGCCCAAAGAACACTCCTAAACTGTCAGTAAATGACAAACTCTTTCTATTGTTCAAGATAGCCCCTGATAAATCGGAAGGCTTCAAAAGCTTGTGTACTCCCACAAGCTGCATGAAAAAACAGCTTGGTTGAAGAGCATAGTAAGCAATGGTGTCTGGGAATGCACACAAGCCAGAAACAAAGTCATTTCTTACTTTGGCTTCTCCATCAGTAAAGCAGTGTCCTGCTTGGGAAACGTGCTAACCATGCCTTCAGAAAATCAGCTCTCAATAGAATATAAACCAAAGAACATGAACAATACCCTCGAGGAACCTACCTCTTGCTTCAGTGTTAACCTAGCCATAATTTCACTGTGGTCAATAAGGGAGAGCTCATCCACTTCTTCCTCCAACTGTGACGATTCCAAAGCATCTGGTGACTGCTGCTGCCTGTAAAAAAAGAGGCAAACAACTGTCAGTGTCATCACCCATCTGATGACAGAGGGATGCTGAGTCCACCTGAGCCCTCAGTGTACAGATCCTCACTAAGTAGCAGTAAGTACACAGAAGGCCTGGAGGTAAAGCTTTTGCAAACAAGCCTAAACGTCTAGCAGTAATTCTGTTACTTTGTGCACCTCTTGAAAAACAGACAAACCTTTAGGACCTTCCTGGATTTCTGGCAGAAAGGATTTTACTATGCCCTGCATGAATACACACTTTCACATCTCCTTAATTCACCAGATTATCAGTGCACACAAATCTAAGCCCTCCCTCAAATGTACAGAGACTAAACATGCTCCAAATGCTGCTACCATGGGCTGTGAGCTGACCAAAACACATATATGTATATATACATATATATACTCTTTCTGCAGGAAGATCTGGCACCCTGACCACTTTTTTGGTGTACATTCACAGCCCGAGTTACTCCACAGACAGGTGCTCTTGCACCTGGGCACGTTCTCTATGCCTGCATTCATATGAAAATGAAAGAAGTGCACATCCCTTACAGCTTTCCCCAGGCACAGGTCAGAATTTGGTGCAACAGTCTGCACTGAGCTTTGCAGAGCACTGCTGTATTGTCTCCTTCACTGCAGGGATTAAAACCCTCCAACCAACTGCAGGAAAAGGAGGAGGGAAGTTGACTGTCACACACAAAACAATGCTGTTCTCTATTTTTGCCTTAGAAATGCAATTGAAGAGCAATCTCAAGCAGCAGGGAAGCACTCACTCCACTCCTACTGAAGCCCATCTGTTACAGCCTGCACCTCTTCATTTACATAGGCAAATGATAGCTAAGAGCATTAGAAGAGACATAAAGACTCCTGCTCTGCGGCCTCTGCCAGCCTTTAACTAGCAGGGTTAGGAAGAAATTCCCTTCTCGAAGACTATTTTCCAGCAGTGACACAGACTTTTTTCACGTTTCCCTGGAAGCAGGAGGGAGCAGCCAGTGTCTACGACAAGACTGCCAATTAGATGGCCTTGCAATGATGAACACAGGCTGCATTAACCCCTACTGGCTTGCTGAGTTAAGTAATGACATCTTGCCTTGATCCTCCTTCTGCAGTAGGATCCCTCTGCTCTGCCACTGTGCAAAAAATCCCAACTGAGTGGGCTTAAAATCTGAAGGGCTGAGGGCAGAAGAGGCGGCCACAATGAGCCCTAGCAGAGGACAGGGAGACAGGAACACTGCTGGTGCTCTGCACACCTCCAGGCAGGGAAGCAGCTGTAACAGGGGAGCCAGGCTCACCTCTCAGCACCATCTTTGCCTTCCTTCCCCATGGCACTGCTGTTTGAAGTGGAATCTTTGGAATGGCTGTCTTTGACAGAGGGAGATTCCTGCAAAGAGAAGGAAGTTTTTCATTATTGTCCTGGATCCTGCACCAGAGCCAAGCCTGCATTTACAGTCTTACTGCCTCTAAGTGGCTCTTTACTGTAAATTCCTTCAGAGCAGTTAAAGATTGATGCAAGTTAATGCCAAATGCCAGGAAAACACAGAAGTTAATTAGACAGGAAATTTGGGACCATCTCTGGAGACTAGTGTAATTAGTATTGTTTGCCTTTAACATTGTGAAATGATGCTGAAAGTTACAACACAAGTCAGCTGTTGTCCTGAATTTTAACCCTTTCATTGCTTTTTTTTTCCAGCCCTGTTGAAATACATTTGCCTTCTGCTTTAATCAGAATGGACACAGCCAGCTCCAAGCTCTCCAGTTTCAGTTCCCCTCTCAGTTACAGCCCCCAGAAGACCAGACTGCCTTGGGGGGGGGGGGGGATGCAAAGTGCCTTTCCTACTCCCTTCTGCTCCATCAGAAGAGTTCACACAATGATGGAACGTTTCCACTTCACAATTCATGGCTGTGGAAATGAGGCTAATGCAAACAAGCAGAACCACCCGAACACAGCATGGAACAGCAGGTGGACAGCTCAGAGCAAATAGAGTTGCAGCACTTCAAATTAGCCATTTATTAAAGAGAGAAACAGCCATGAATGGCAAATGGGGATATTCATCTAACAGTGCTGGAGTTCAAAATTATTCGACATCATGCAAAGTGGACCTTGGACATTCCATCTACTGAACTGACAGGACTGAAAGCACCTCTACCCTGCTAAGCTTTGGTGGGGAAGGTACACTGCGGAGCTGAGATTTTCGGTGTCTGTAGAATTTCTCCAGGCTGCATCTATCTGTAAAGTCCTTTGCTTCCAAGTTAAGCATCAGTTAGTGATTGCCCAGAGGGCTGGGGTTGCCTCATGAAGGGGAGTGATGGGAGCACCGTCTCCTTGGATATTTAATGCCAGCAGGGATAAAGGTTTTGGAAACATCCTGCAGATGGGCCACCCTAGGTGAGGGCTGGCAAAAGGAGCAGCATAGAGCTCTGAGGTGACACAGCAGGAAGGTGGCACCTCCCTGCCATGGGGTATGCCCCATCTCAAGGGAACAGCTCAGATAGGAGGCTGGATTGAAGGAAGAAGCGGTGTGTGGTTACAGTGCTGTTGATCAATCATTCTGTACCCAAGTGGGGAAGGAAAAATAAGAATTTAAAAAAGGGAGCACAAGGCTTTATTTACTGAAATAGGAAAGCCAAAGCGATTACAAGAGTAAACACAGACAGAAGACCGTGCTGGTCAGAGTGCAGCTCTCTAAAAGGGAACCTTACGCAAGCAGCTCCAAACAAACAGCAAAGCACAAACGGGCCAGGGAGGAAGGCAAAGCCATCCCTCCATCCTGCCGGGGCTCTCAGCACCAGAACAGGAGGCCACCAAAGCCTGCAAGCCAGGAGAGGGCAAGCGAAGGGACCACCAGCAAGGGGACCGGGCACCCCGGGGTGTGCAGGGGCCGGGCCACAGTGTGAGCTCAGCATGCACCAGGCAGCCCCTTCCCAGTGCGTGGCCTCTTCCGGTTACTTACTCCTCCAGAATGAGGGAGTTCCCCGTTGCTCTGGCCAGAGGAATACAGATTGACGTATTCACCCTCACCAGCCTCCTCACTGGCGTTTTCACTCTAGGGGAGACAGGATGAAAGGAAATACGTGACGGTGTCCCTGGGCAGCGTTGGCTGGTAGCAAGCACTTGTGCCCTGCGGTGCCATCACCGAGGTGGCAGCCCGTCCTCCAGCTGCACATTCCCAGAGGTGACCACAGCGGAGTTCTCAAGGACTGTCCTGAAGGCCCTGAGCTGCAGCAGGACAGCAGCAGGCACTGCATAGCCAGAGTTGCCACGGGAGTTGTGCAGGTGCACAGTGCACATGAGGACATCCAGCGTGCAGCTGTTAAGCGTTCAGAGCCTGAGCACAAGCGCCATTCTGCCGCTGCCAGCCCCGAGGAGCCAGGCTGAGCCAGACTTGAGGGCTGCTGGGTGCTTACAAGAACCCGAGGCAACAAAGATGCAACAGCGAGGTCAGGTCTAAAAGGTGAAAAACTGATTTCTGTGGTGTATGTCCCTCTTCTAAGTATTGTGAAGAGGCAGAGTTGAAGCTCTGATCCCATCAACTCTAGGTTTTGCAACACACAGATGAAAAATTGCCTTGTAAACGAGGTGCTTAAAGAAGTAACCTGCCTACTGGTCTGCTAAACCAACCAGGGACCTTGAACTGAGGGAACAGCTCTCAGCCCAGCTCCAGCACTGCATTACACTTTGCACTAAGTGCCAGCAGTGCTGGCAGCCGGGAACAGCAGGAGCCCACAGAAAGTAGTGGCTTATGTAAGGAGAGTGCGGAGCTGAGCTAAGCCACTGCTCCTGGGGCTCACCAGGGACTCAGGGAGCAGGAGAGCAGAGATGCAGCTCCTGCAGGATGTGAAGCACTGCTGGGAGCCAACCTTGCCAAGCTCCTTTACCTTCCTCTGATTTGTATCACAATAGCAGGAAGCTACAGCAACTTCTCTTCCTCTCCCCTTCAACAGCATTTGATATTTTATGTTTCCAACCTCTCAAACCTGTGGGGTTGCTCAGATTTGCAGCCATCGTTTTTGTACAGAAAACTCTCTCTGCATTCACACGCAAGTTTGAAAACCAAATCACAAGTATTAACACAAGTGACATTTCTTTAAAACAAAAACAAGCCCGGCCTTGCGTTAAGGTGCACACGATCACCTCTTTGGATAGTCTCACCGAAGGCGTCTGCAGAGAATCAGTGAGAGAGGTTTCAGAAGGAAGGCAGACAGGAGCACTCCCGTTAAAGCTGCTCTCCTGCGAAGAGGAGTTTGGCACATCCCCAGTGCTGGGAGACGGGCTGGCCGTGGCTGGCACTGCGAGGTCAGAGCTCGGAGACGGGTGGACGGGCGGAAAGGGTGCGGTGGAGCAGGAGGAGGAGGTAGAAGACAGGAAAGGAGGTACGCAGACTTGGTTGTGAGGCACAAAGTCCTGCGAGTAGGACCTAAACACAGACTTGTACTACGGGGACGCGGAGATGCACAACACAAAAACAAAGATGGGAAAAGGAAGGAGACAGACAAGAGAAAAAGTGATTAGATCAGCGGCAGCTTAGCAGTGACAGCACAAGGTAATTCTCACAAAGGCACCTCTATGCCCAGAGGCAGCCCTGAACAGAGGCAGCCTTATTTTCTCCTCCACGTGTTAGAGCAGGAATTGTTACCTGGGCGGGCAAGTTTGATGGTGAGGTGAGCCCTTCCACAAACAGCAGCCCAGGGCAGGATGGTGGCAATGGGGTGATCAGCACGGAGGGACACCTGGTGCTGCAGCAGTGAGCAACAGAGCACACCTGGACAGCATCAGACTGGCTGAAGGGATGCGAAGGTATACAGAAACCATGGCTGTGAGTGTGCTGGAAGCATCTCAGCAGGGAAAAGCACTCTGAGGGCTTACTGCTTTGCTGGGATTTTCCACTGGATCCCAATTTAAGATGCCGTTTGCTCCAGCCCTGTAATTTAACAGCTACTGTGTCAAGTCTGTTCCAGAATACACAGCTCACAGTGAGGGGTGACTGGATTGTGCCTTCAGAGCTACGCTGAAGGATAAAGGAGATTACAGCAGTAGATGCTTTTACTCCTTTCTATCTGAGAAATACTGGGAGTAAAAACGATAATTGCCCTCAGGAGCCCTGAATTCCTTATCAAAGCAATCCTTTAATGCAGTGCCTCCAAGAGTCAGCTGAAGAGATGAAAGGAGATCATCTACATAAAGCTTCATTTCACCATCTCTCCTAATCATCAGATTACTGTTCAGATAATATTAAGCAGGGTGCAATGGGAGTATCCTGCGCCAAGAAAAACATGAGCAATCCTCTGCCTTTTAACATCTGGTGCTAGTAAGATTTGCCATCAGGGTAACTTCAAAACAAGAACAGAACACAGCTGACACCCACCAGAAAAATAAATAATGAAAAGACAACAATGCTAAACCTGCTGGAGGGGAGTTTATCTTGCAACTTGTAGAGCTCAGCCACTAGTGAGATCTGCATTGTAGCCCTGTGGACTGATGGAAGGAATAACCGTGTCATCCCAAACCAGGCTGAAATACAGCTGTGGTGGTTGCTTGGAGCAATATCACAGAATCAGAGAATCATAGAATGGCCTGAGTTGAAAAGGACCACAATGCTCATCTAGTTTCAACCCCCTGCTATGTGCAGGGTCACCAACCACCAGAGCAGGCTGCCTGGAGCCACATTCAGCCTGGCCTTGAATGCCTCCAAGGATGGGCATCCACAACCTCCTTGGGCAACCTGTTCCAATGCCTCACCACCCTCTGAGAGAAAAATCTCCTGCACTATGGAGCTCCCAAGCAGCTCAGCTTGCTGAAAAGTGACAGAGTAAAAGGATAAATGGAAACAAAACCATAAATTGGAAAATTCAGGAGAATTGAATTAAATTGATAAAAACCAAAGCTCGGTCCATCACCTGCACCTTGCAGCAGCACTCAGCTTGGCAGCGGTATTTTTTCCCCTTCCCTACAATATATAAGCTTAAAAATCTGAACTGAGAATTGCCTCAGGCTCCTAGCCTGGGAACAGAAGTTTCTCCGCTACAAGCAGGAAAGGAAACAAAGGTCAGAGGCCAGACTTTACCTTCTACCAGCTCAATCCTCCAGCTCCCCTCCGTCGTGCTGCAGCTCTGGCAGCGCTCCCTGTGCACCCAATGCAACTCACGGGCCATAATACAGAGGAGCAGAGGGAGATGCTTTGGAAAGAGAGCTTAAAAGACTACTGAAGAATAATCAAAATGCAAATCCCTACCGCATGCCTGTGGCTAAAAGGAGACCGGTGCTAGGGCAGGCTCCTCTCCCTTCCTGCCCATTTCTTCATGGCTGAGTAGTCCTGGCTCCAGGGACACTGTCTGCTTTTGGAGCTGCCTCAGTAACAATGACAAGTCTAATCTCTGTATTTACTTTCTGCCTGGATAAATGCTCTACATTTATTCATTTTCACTTGCATGGCACAAAACACTAAATCCCTCGTAAGACTCTGGGCTCATGACATCATCTTGGCTCAGCAGATTCATTATGCCTGCCCTGTCTCCCTGGTATTTCATGATCTCACTGGCGCTAATATGCCAACTAATGCCCCGAGTCCCAGGCTCATCCCCCAGAAAAAGAACAGGAGCAAAGTGGATGGAGCACGTGCACCTCCCACCAACACGCTGCCATGGCTCTCAAGAAGTTGCTCAGCAATCTGTTGCCCCAGTGATGAGATCCAGTGTGAGCCACTAACAATCATTAAATGATGCAGGCATGCTCTCAGCTCGCTGCTAAACGAAGGGAACAGCACAGAGAAGCCTTTGGTGTGCTTGCATTAATTAGCCAAGCTGCTCTCAACTTCCAGTCTCTCTGTACTGTTGCATCTCGCAGAAAGCAGCCAGGAAGACCCCTCCTTCCTCCTGCTCAAGCAGCCCAGGAATTCCAGCTATGCAGCCATGCTGGGACAAGAGCCAAGAATGCAGCACACTTTGAAAGTGGAAAAACACCCTGCGGTGGAGATGAGGTCCATATGGCACCATTCCTGCTGTGCCCACCCAGCCCAGCCCGGCCGGCAGCTGCAGCAGGAATTGCTGCCATAGGGTCTGGGGAGGTGCACCGCCCTGAGAAGCCCTGTGATCCCATAAAAGCCAGGCTTATTTTGGGATGGGAGAGGCCATTCAAGACAACTGTTGGAATGAAACCAGTCCTCTGCCCTCCACAAAATCAGAGGCAACAGTTTATCTTAGAAGCAAATCAGTGCTTGTTTTTTCTGTTTTCTGCAGGGTCAGCAAGGCCTCAGCTATGGCCGCACAACCTCCAACTCCGTGACTTTGCTTTTAGTGAAGAACTTCAAAATAATCTTTGAGAAGCTAGAAAGCAACCAGATCCTTTGAGAAAAGACATTTTCCTCTTTCCAACTGCTGTTGGTCTCCCGTCATGAGGGATTCTGACCTGCAACAGCAAATGGCCAGCACAGAGAAGAAGAGAGAGCAGGGAGCGATCCCCCGCCTCTCCCCACTGAAGCAGATTTATATAAAGCTCCATCACTTGGGAATTATTTCCACAAGGAGTGCTCTGAGTTCAGAGCAATCTCCTGGGAGCAGCAGGAAGGCAGCTTGTCCAGACCTGACAGTTTACACGCACTGAAAGCAGCGTGGCACACACAGCCCTTCCAGAGATGGCATCTTTCAACATCTTCAATTTGCTGCCTTTGATTGTTTGTTTCAGAACAGCCTTCCATCATTAACAGGGGTGTTACAGGATGCCCCAAAGGTCAATGACGTTAGGAACGTTTATTTGGGTTAGATGGCAGGAGATAAACACTCTAACAGAAAACTTACTCAACATCCACTCGGCACTGGGATCAAGGAACAGGGAGAAAGGGTGTTTACAGACAGTTGCTGATTGTAACAGCAATCTGCATCCTAAATTCGGAGCTGAACTCAATCAAACGGCTGTCAGAGCATCTGCAGCATCAGCAGCCACAGTTCTTACCTTTTAAGCAAAGCCTTCTCTGTCACCCTACTGACTCCTGCCAAATTAACTGCGATCCTGCCAGACACTCCCAGATCAGATAGAGCATCCGACTCCCAAAACACGAAGCTATCAGAGGAAGGGATCAACCTTTTAGGTTTCCTCTGCTAATGCTATTAAGAGCGAGACGTGGGCAACGTGCCAGGACTGCATGCCCAAATTCTAACAGGAGAGAACTATGTGCACAAAATACTGGGCATTGTATAAAGCTACACCCTAAGAATATAATTACACAGACAACTATTAGAAAACACTTCCTATCTCATGACACAATTCTGGGCTTCCAGGTACTTTTGCTAATGAGGAAGGAAGTGCTCCTACAATGAATGGGTGGAAACACAAGCTGCCAAAAGAACGGCTTCAAGCGCTGCCACAGGAAAGGCAGCAACTCCTCCTGCTTGAATGGTTCTCAGCACAGTCTCTGACCTGGTCACACGGCTGACCTCGCTATTTTTAAAGAATGGTCAGCACAGCAGATGGATAGATGAGGTTTTCTGTTCCCTTGGGAAAGGCTCTCCTGGCTTCTGTATGAGAAAACACAAAATCCAAACTTCTAATTAACTGGAATGCAGTGAAAATGGGTGGGGGGGATGAAAACATTTGCAGAACTTGCTGATCATGCTATTGTGCATCGCTCCTGAAACTATCAGAACTCAATCTGATCACAAGTACAGCTTCAGCTCCTGTTTACCTTGTAAGCAATACCACCATATCTAGCAGACAGATCTTGCAAAGGCAGAGCATGGAGATGAAGGCAAGGCTCCTAAAACGTTAGCCATACAGAAACTGTGATATATGGCCTGGTCCCCCCAAGGGGAATGCTTCCAGAGGCCTACACAGGGACAGGTAGTGTAAAATAAACATAAACCACAGGGGGAAGTGGCTTTCAGAAGCAAGATTTGGTGATGCCGGCATACAACAGCACTATTATCCCACATCAACCTGCAGTGGGAATGAACAGAAATGCAGATGGAACACAAAACAGGAAAGGCAAAACAATGCTTAGCGCTCAAGAGCCGGTTACATGGATGCAAAACTTGTTTTCCCCTTCTCTTTGCTCCAAACTAAGGAGTAAAATCCTGCTTGGGACAGAAAGGAAGAAACACAGTGTGTTCTCATGGTCCTGGTTTCATAGTGGCTCCCACTATCAAACCAATACATGAGCCAAAATAACTCAGCCCCTGGTGAAGCCTGGAGCTGCAGTCTGGGCAGCGAATGGAACCGAGCTACAAACAGAAGCAAGGCAGGGAAAACATGCAGAGCACATGTCTGAATGGCGAGCATCTTTAAGCACTTATCTGACCCCCCTCTTCCTGAACAGGCATTAATGCACACACAAGAAAGAAAAGCAGTTGCTGTGAATTTTCTGTGCATTTTCTCAATCTGCTGAAGATATGTGGGAACAAGAGAAAGCACAAGTGTTGAATTAAGAGTTTTCATAAGGAAATCACTTGCACCTTCCGTTGGAGCCGGGTGGCCAATTTGGCTCCCCAGAAGTCTACTGGAAATGGTTCTTACTGTAAAGGAAAACAAAAGACAATGCAGCATTTTGAGAAAGGTAAGATATTTCTCCACAGTGGAGGATACAGCCAGATTTCCACTAGTGGTGGTTTCATGCCTCAGATGAACAAGTACACCCCTTATTTCAGCAAAGAAAACTTCCTTGCTGTAACTGAATGAAAGCCTTTTTGCAGACTTTGGTGGAAAATGTGGTGAGATAGCAACGTATCTCAGTTCCTGACTGATTTCTTCTGTCAGTGCAGTTCCCCTGCTGCCAGGAAGCCAGGAGATTTGATTCCTGCCACTGGGACATCTGTCCAGCCACCTGCAGTCAACAGCACAAGGAGCTGAGAAGGGAGGGAGGTGATCTGCTGTAGAAAAACTACTGCAGTTAGCAAGGTGGATGCTTCCCTACTGCACCTCTCTCCCCACTGTCCAACAAAATAAAGTTGCTTTCAGAAGAGGTGGGAAGGTGGGAATCCCTACAATGCTCCTGACAGTACAACCCAGTTGTCCCAGCAATGCAAGATTTGATGGTGTGACAGTGGGGAAGACAATGCTGTACCTCCTTACAGTACCAGACCATGCTATGAATGTGACCCTTGCTGCAACAGAAGCCAGATATGAATGAGAGCTGATGAAAGCCAGACCCAACCTGCCAAACCTACAGGGTCTGATCCAGTCGCTCAAGACCTGCCTCAATCCAATTCAAGCTATTACCTGTGAGACAATTTCCCACAAAGAAGGGAAAAGAGTGATCAGTGGGCAGACAGAACAGTGGTGGCTTCTGGACTGCAGGAGTGGCTGCAGCTCTGATGGGAAAGAAAAACAAGTCAGGACTCTGAAAAATAAATTAGTAAATTACAAATTAAAAGTAAAGAACCTTGTCTGAACGCGATGGTTTTAAGCCCTGTGAAGCAATAGAAAGGAGCTAGCCCTTTGTGCACAGACATAGGGGGCTAACATGCAAACCCTGCTGTAGGCTCAAGCTTTCCTGCTGCCTTCACGTGGACAGACAGGCACAGAGCTAGTGGGGCTGCCTCTGCTGTCCATCTCCACTGATGATCTGGGTATGCAGGAGGGCAGCTCCTCAGCTGGCCGGTAGGGAAAGGTGTGTTCTGGCACCGACCCCCTGCTGGGAGCAGCAGATAGCTAATGCTCAGCTCTTACCACATTTACTGCTCACCATCAGCGCTCACTCGAGGGAGAGAGTGGGGAAAATGAAGACATGAGAATGACAGGAGTGCAGTGTAGATCACAGCAGCCCTTGCATGAAACAGTCATTACAGGCAATGCCCAGGAGCAGAATGCAGGAAGGGTTCTGGTCCGGCTGAGTGCTGAATGCAGGGTGTCACCCTGGGAGAGATCCAAGCCTTAACAGCTGTTTCACACTGCTGTCTCATTAGGGATGGGGAAAATGGGATAAATCACGGTTATAGTATTATATGGGTCAGCTATGAAGTATGTAAGGACATTGGTATTTTGCAGCTCAGAGACAAAGAGACGCTGTCAAATGAAAATAGCATTTCTGCCTGTCAGAAACGAGACCATGAGATTACCGTTATTTGAAGGCATTAACAGAAAAGTCACCATTTTTAATCCAGTTCACTTTCTTTCTGCATCTGACAGAGCACTGCCCAACTGTTCTCATTGTTACTCATACTTCAACCACTCACTTTCCCTTTCACCAAATCCTTGCAGAAATAAGGATTTTCTAATGTGATTTTAGCATTTCATCAAATAATAGTCAGAATAACGTAGTCTGAATCAAGATTAGAACAGTTCAGAATTGTTAAGTATACAGTAACCACTTTTAAATCAGGACACTTCTAAAAGTGGAAGTGCCCAGGTATTTTTAGAACGTTACAGTATCGTATTTATAGCCTCTCAATTAAAACAAAACCAGTGACATGCTTTTATCTGGATTACAGTTCTGTGTAACGGAGAACTGTACCGTTAACAACTTGTGCCTTAGTTCAAATTTTAAAACTGTTTTCCACACATTTATGCAAGCACCAACCTCACTACACCTCAGCTTCCCTGCTCCCAAGGTTATGCCACACTGCTCTCTCTCACACCAAAGGAAGCCAGAAGCTTTCATTCATTGCATGTGAATTAACATACTCGTCCTTGAGTACTTCCTTCTTCAGGCCCAGCACACAGCATCACTGTCATTCATTTTTAGAGAATGAGTAAATGTTGAAATGTGAAGACAGCAGTGATGGAGTGGGAGGATAGTTTCCAAATATTCAGTATTAAACTAAAGCACTTCTGAGTTTTCCCTGCTCCTGCCTGATAACATCTTCTCCAAAATCAGTGTAATTTACGAAACATCCACATTGCTGTTAAAAAAGTCTGTTCTCAACTATCATCTTGCAGGCAATCAGAGCACAACCAGACAGTTCTACATGCAAACACTTCCCACACTGTTGAGCCACTGGAATTCCATGGTTAGATTTAATTTCATTACATTAACACTCTGTTGTTGCTACCATTTAATTTAAGCAGCTGATCATAGATTTAGGCAGTGCTGTAAGATTATTCTTATTTCAATTTACATAATTTTCAGCTCCTCCAGTGGTTCTGACTGCTCATCAGTGCAACTCAGAAATCTGAGCTTGTTTGGGGCCACGGAGATGCAAAGAGATGCAGACAAGCAAATATGACATGAATGATGTGGCAGAGGCCATTTTCTAGGAAAAAAAAATTAAGGAGCCGTGTCCACTGTTCCATGGATTTGGCTAAATCCATCTATTTCAAGGGTGGCATCTCGTTATTCCTCCAAAGGCCAGGCTCACACAGCAGTATTTAATAGGCTCATTCACATGGCTGGCATTATGCAGCAGCACAAAAAGACTGTGCAGTGCCACTGGCAGCCTGGGGGTGTGCAGGTCAAAGCAGAGAGCCTGAGCACCCAGGCCAGATCTCCTCCCAGTCCCAACACAGACACAAACATGAAAGTCACAGTTTCCCTGTATTTCAGTTAGCAAGATTTGCACACCGCTTTCATCACCTGCCTTACAACAATTGAGTTCAACCCTCCCTCCCCCACCATTGAACCTCACCCAGAACTGGCAGCATTAGAACAGGATTTGCAGATGAGCATTTCACCACCAGCACAAACACACACACAGGTTACAGAAGCACGGAGAGCAACTCACCGAATGCACAGGAAAGGAGCTGTGCCGGTTGAGAAAGGAGTTAGAGACTGACATAGTGAGGCCCTGAGCGGCACCGGTGTCCTCGGGGGTGAAGGGCACTTTAGTTTGCTGGACACAGTAGGAGACAGAAGGGAAAGAAGAGGCAGCATAGGAGGCCTGCTGAACAGAGGGGGAGAAAGCAAGAGACAGGAGAAACAAAGAAAGAAAGCACAGAAAAGGCTATAAATAAAGGGTAAGAAACACTAACTGTAAAACAACGCATATAATGGCTTGTTAAGCAAACAGCTATTCATACAGTTCATCAGAGCCAGACACATCAACGTGCCTTTCTTGAGCTCAAGGGGCGTGTCAAAAATCACAGTTCAAATCTTCTTTGTTTCACAAATCCCTTAAAAATAAACTGCCCAAGACAGCTGTGCCAGGGGGAGGTTCCTTCTTCTCCATGGCACCAGGGGCAGATGCCCAAAGGAGCAGGTATGGGCAGGAGCAGCTGCCCAGCAAGAAGCTGCCCCTTTCAGCTGGGCAGCAGCTGACTCCTGCAGATTAGCAATTTTTTGTGGTCTTGTTTTTTTGGTCCATTTGCAGATTGGAAACTTGAGACCGCATAGCGTGGCCTGTAGGCCTTCACAGGTGCTGCTGGGATACTGCTTAACAGGACATCCAGCAAATTTTCAGTCCAATTCTAAATGACAGATTGTTTGCACAGGAAGGAGATATTACTGTGTAAATAACAGATACTATCAGGAATTTCTCCTGAATTCCACTACAGTAAGGGCCTGAGGGAGGCCAAGCTGTATCTAGGCTTTCTCAGCTCTGACCTGTTGAATATAACATACAAACATTTCACATACAAGCTATGAAGCTTGCAAGAACGGACTTCCTAATCGTTATTTTAGAGGAGTTCATCCAGCAGACTTCCTCGCTGCTGGAGCAGCTGATGTCCCCATGATTTGCTGCTTCAGAATCTCTCAGGGCAGTGGGAGCAGAGGAACAATAGAACCTGATGGCTTTTCCAGTGATTGCTGAATGAGCCATTCTTTGCTTGCACCACCTTCCCAATTGGAGATGAAAGCAGAGGCACAAGGCTGCATTTTAAGAAACCTCTGCTTCAGGGAAACTGCAAGCAACACCTTGATAGCATCAGCTTGCAAGACTAGAAGGATACCTGACAGGCAGAATGGTGACATCTTGGCTGCCCAGATAATGATTAAAGGTCAGCAAAGAAATGCTTTGCTTCCATTGACAAACTGCATAATGCTCAGTTTACTTCAGTTTTCTTCACCAGAAACATTACTTTATCTTGTCAGGACACCTACCTGTGCCATAGGAATGCAGTTACTGAATTCCCAAACTAGACCTCTGTGTAGCTTCTCCTATTTGATTAAAAAGTAACACTGGGGCAGTCAAATTTTAGCACAGATAACATGAGGGTGCATTGCGACAGTTGCCATCATGATGGCAAGAGCAGGGCTCTGCTCCTGTATTTCATCCTATTCTGTTACAGCCATGGCCAATCTAAGTCAGGTAGCAGTGAAAAACAGGTAAACTCCTGAATCACACGTGGACTAATGTTGGAAAAACATGCAGGAGTTAAATAATGGCTGTACCAAAGTTCTGTGGCTCTGGCAAAGACGGAGCCATAAAAGCAGTGATTATGTTTAAATGGTTATTATCAGTGGCATCCTTGACAACAGTCGCAAAACAACATTGGGAACAACAGTGCAGCCCAGCGTGTCAAAATCTTCAAAGTAACAGACATTACATGTGTCTCTAGTCTGGCACAGATTCAGCCATGCCATGTGGAAGATGAACATCTCATTTTTAGGGGAAGAGTCTGAATGTAGGGTTAGAAAAGAAGAGCTCAAAGGAGACGATGCAAAATGCCTAAAAACATGTTAAAGAGTTGGCAAAGAACACAACGTGAAAAACATCAGTGAGACCCCCTCCCACAGCCACAGCCTGTCAGAAACAGGAGCAGCAAACACAGAGCTGCTCCAGGAGGGGCAGGGAAAGGCACTGTGGTGTCACTCACCAGCTGCCGCTGCTTCGGTGGGAGAGCAGGAGGGGGTGCCAGATCTTGAGAAGGGTCTAAGCTGATAAAGGAGTCGTTGAAGCCATAGACCTCCATGAGGTGCTTGTTCTTCTGCTGGTAGATGTGCTCGTTCTGTGGGGTCTGGTAGAACATGGATGGCTGTGGCTCTGAGTAGTCCTCTACAAACTGCATGTACGCCATCACTGCAACACAAAAAGTCACACTCAGTGCTCCTGGCCTGTGCGCTGCAGCTATCCTGCCATGAGCAGGCAGAGTGCCTGCCCTCAAAATAAAAGAAGAGTAAGACCATGCTGCTCTCAGCTGGGCTTTGCTCCAGGCCAGGAGCAGCAAGGTATCTGCAGTAACTCACACAGCAAGCTGCCATTCACCTCACAGGAATGAATTTGTGAATGTCCTGTCCTGCAAGCCAGTGCACAATGGAAGCTGTCACAGTGCACAAACACGTTTGGCAACAGATTTGCTTAAACCAGTGAGGTCTCCTAACAGTGACCCAAGGAGTCTGATTCACCTATTCTTGGTCCAAGCCCCCTGCCTCATGTAACCCATGGCAATCCAGAGAACACTGCTCAGCAGCTAATGCTCAAACTCACCAAAAGAAAGAATGACTGCAGCCTGCTTTGTAGGAGGTACAAATCATCTTGCACAACGATGCAACCTCAACAGCAAATAATTCCTGTGCCTGTAAGTGTCCTATCTATAGACAGACTGCAAGATCTCTCACTCTAGAGATTGTGCTTTCTCCATCCTAGCAAGCTGATGAAATTCATTGGAGAACACCTGTCTGCAACACTGGGCACACCTCTCTCAGCCACTTCTATGCCACTGCTGGCACAACAGACTGATCTCTTAGAAGAGCCATTGACCACGACTTCTTTCTTTCTCAGCTCAAATCCAGCATCCTCAGCTCTCTCCCTTTCCAAGGCATCTTAGCATCTTTAAATTTGCAAATGAATACAGCTGGTTCAAAAGCATTTCTGAGATTTGGTTTGATGAAACTATTAAATGGGATGAAGCCTTATTTCACGGACCTTAGCATCTGTACAATATCCTCCAAAAATCTCTGAAAAAGTCCCATACAGGTCTGTCTATGTAGACCTGACAAAAGATTAGCTTAATATTTTAATGTGGAAGGAGAAAGACATCCGGCATCATGGAAAGATTACTACAAAACTCCAGAATTATTAAGGGACAGAAATGTATTTAGATGAAAAATACATAACTTCCATCTATGGATTTGAGAACTGGAACAATAATTGTATTTAAATGTCATAAAAAGAACTAACCAGGGACTTGCAAATACGCTGTCACATACAAATTACTCTCTGATCATCCATCCCCTCCTCCTGATAAACACGCAGTTGTCAGGCTTTGTAACTCTGGTCATTAGGCAGCAATTATTCAGCTCCTGCTAGCATTTCAGTTGCACAGCCGACATGAATGGATGATTTCAGTGAGAGCTGTAAATACAGCCATCACAGCGCAGTATTTGGGCATTGTGAAGCTCGTTCCCACACTAGCTCCAAGGCAAAACCCTCTGTTCACCTGCCAGGCAGGCCAGCCTACTGCAAACAGGATGCAGCCGTGCAGCATGCCGGCAGGAAGGACCCGCTCTGCACCTGCCATGTGCACCTTTTTTCACATTTCCTCTAGTGCTTTAAACTTTGCTTAGAAACGGAGCTAAAGCAGCTGCCCCTTCCCACCCAATGACATCCCTCCTCCAGAAAACCAAATAAAGAAGGAAAAAAGCTCAGGAAACCCCAGCTGGTACATTTCGATCCCGAGCGGTAACACCTGCTGTCCCCATCCCATGACCCCACACCGTGCTGCCAGAGGACAAGCTGCCCATGTCCCACAGCACTGCCAGCTTCTGCGGAGCTCTGCCAAGGCTGCTGCACTCCTGACCTTCAGCTACACCAGCCCAGCTCCTCTTCCTCCCCCTGCCTCCCCCTGGCTCCCCCTGGCTCCCCAGCACCACACAGAGATGTCAGGCACCATCCCTGGTGCTTAACCCCTTCCTTTTTGAAGGGGGACTGACAGAAGTTTCCAACTGCATGCACACGTGTCAGTGTGTGCTGTCTGCTCACCTGCTTGTATGAGCACTCACATATAAGCCAAGTCCAAGCTTACTCCACTTTCATACACTATCACATGAATTCTAAGACCTAACAGTGAAAAGATGCATGCTTTGCCAATATTCTTTCTTTTCTGAAGGTGTGCTGGTGCAGAAAATACAGAATTACTAAAACACTATGAGTTTTCAAGCATCTACAGTTGACTCCAGTATTCCCATTAATACTTGTGCCCTGAAAAATGTCTTAGTATCACACAGCAGCTTGGCAGGACAAGTTCTGCACGCATCTTAGGAAATATATTTCTCTAGTGGCAAAAGTGAACTAAGGATACAGGTCCTTGGAGAAGCGTGGAGGACAAGAGCTCGAGGGAAAAGATCACATTTTTAGAGCTCATCAACTTATTAGGACAAAAGCCAAGAATTCTGGCTTGGCACTGCTGCTATAACGCAGCTGACACTGCTAGATTCAGACCAAGTCTTCGTGCAGAGTTATCTACAAAATCTGTGCTGCACTTACTGCTCAGATCTGAAGACTTCTCAGGATCAATAGCTGGGAGTTGCTGGGTTCAGAAGTTTGTTTGGCACTACAGACTCAAGAAGTGTTGGTGAAAAGCGCAGCACATTAGATGTCTGTGTAAAAACTGAATTACTGCAACTCAAGGTAGTGAGTCTGAATGCTGTTGAGAGCCTTAACTCAATCTGGAAGGGAATAATGAAGAGCTCTTTTATCTCTGCTCTTTATGAGGCTAATGCATCCCGCTGCATGGCAGCTCCCATGCCTCGCTTGTTACAACTAGTCTAGGGCTGCTGAGCAAGTCTCTGCTTCTACTCTGTCTTCATGTTTTTAGGTGAAGCAAAAACCAGCTGGGATGGTGAAATACAAACCTGGCTCAGCAGCAGAGATTGCAGAGCACGAACTAAATAGGCATCAATAAAATGCTGCCAATCTTCAGCAGGAGAGTAAGGCAGCAGGACCACTCCTGAGATGGCTGTTTGCGAAGGCTCTCCTCTCCCCCCCCACTCCCTGGTGTGGTTTCAGATGAGGCAGAAATTTAAAAAGCAGATGGGAAATTACATCACCAGCTCAGATCAGGCCGCATGCCCTGCAGCGATTCTGCAAAGAGGGAGGGATGGGGGCTGCAGCCTCCACCGTGAGCAGCCGGGTGGGGTGACACAGTGTCTAAACAGCACCTTGGGAGAGAAGGGAGGAGTGAGACAGAACCTCTCCCACCACGGCACCATGCGCAGCTTATGTCAGCTCTGAACCAAGGCAGAAAGTATTTGAAAGGAGAGAAAAAAATCAAAAAATAATGAAAAAAATCTGTCTGCGGCAAGGAACACCTTCCATGCAATCTGCTCGCAGCGCCGTGCTGTCATTTCTGAAGGAGCTGAAGCTGCTCAGGGATTTCTAGCACACATCAGCTCTGCCCACACGATGAAAATCACAGGTGCTGCTCACGCTGCAGCAGGAGTTGGCCAGCAGTGCTGTGGGAGACCTGCAGCCTCAGACCAGCGGTTCCTGGGGTCTGCAAGGGGTTCCTGGAACATTATCAGCAACAAGGTATATCTGCAGTATCAATAAGGCACAGTAGTATCTGATGAAGAAAAGCCACTGCAGGTCTGAGCCAAACTCCTGGTGCTGCCTGTGTTACAGCCAGCCCCACACAACAGCACTGGATTCATGTGCATAGGCAAGAGCCAAAGTAATGGAAATTCTCAAGCTGCACCACATGTCAACTCACTGGAGAAGTCAAGGTCGAACAAGCCAGTCTTTGCTGTCACCTCTGGGAGGAGAGCTGTTTTTCAAAGAGCTCCCATTATATGCTGGCTAAGCCCAGACTGTCCTCAGCGTGGTTCCTGCAGTTGAATACCAGCTGCTTACAGAGCACCAGGCTGCATTTTGTTCCCACTGACAGGGAAGGAAACGTGGGTAAGTGCCTCACCACTGGTTTGCAAGCTGGTTGGGGACAGGATCTTGCTATTTCTGACTCCAGGCTCCTCATGGCAGAAGCTGTTCCCTGCCCGTATCTTGTACAGCAGGACTATGACACTGGTGCTCAAGCAGATGTCTGGAGTAATTTGCCCTTAGCACAGTAGAACAACAGTAACTCACACCCATTTAAAAGGTTTATCACTCCCCTGTTTAAATTATAGAGACGTCAACTCTTGGAGGTCCCTCTGAGCACAGATCACAGCAAAACACACAGTTAACTCAAGGAGGATTCACTATATATTATTTATAAAAGACCAAAGTATCAGCTGCTACATTTCCTGACAGCTACCAAAAGATGACCCACAACAAAGGCACTACAACCAAGTCATCTCTGCAACAGTTCTCGATCTTTCTAATACATTCATGCATCTTTTCAGGGTCTCAGAAGTGTGCTGGTGCTGTGGAAGCAGCTCTGCCTCATCTACGTGGTTACACATGAGGGTCTACATGTGTCAGTCCCCAGGCTAAAAAATCCTGGGCACTACCACAGTGTTTCACTGCCCTTTTTGTGTCGAAAACAAAAGGAAAACTAACAACCACAGATCTGTGGTGTGACACACCGTGGAGTAAAGCATATGAAACAAGTTCTTAGTGTCAAAAAAAAGCCATTACAAATTTGCAGCAGTCAAGTATTAGCTCAACTACTCTACAGGCTTTGCAACAAGGATGTTTAATCAAACTCGTGGAGCTGTCAACACATCAAGTAACACCTTCTCCCATTCCTAACAATGCAATCTGATCAATCCTCTGACATCTTCTGATAGTGCCAGATGACAGTTAGCTCTATTCTAACATCAAGGAAAGCAAACATACAAGGCTTTGCCACTGAGGTTAAAAGTGTGCATGGACAACAAAGGAGAAGCTGGCATCTAAAACTGTTTTTAAGTAATTCCTTGACATCTCATATAGCAAGAGAAAACAGAGAGATGGGGCTTAAAGAGAAAAGTAAATATCCTAGGTCTCTCCTTCAACCATCACACTGTCTCCTACCCAGGACCTATCCCAGCACCACTCCCCGCTAAACCTGTCTGCAAGTACAGAAGTTAATTTCCCCACACCCACCCCAGACTGCAAGGCTTAACATCACCTGTATCCAGCCCTCACCATTCAGATGCCGAGCTCACAGGGGCCTGACTCTACAGAAACTCCTTGCTGTATCTCATTCCCTTGCAGTTTACACTGAATCCAAGTATTTTGAACTGTTCCTATGCAAATGCCAGCATTTATTTCCATTCTGCCATATGCAAATCAGCATCTGAGCTCCTTTTTGGTTGCTTTCAGTATATTTTAACGTTTGCTTACCAGAGAGGGACAAGTGATTTTCAGTGTTTGGGGATGCTGAATGAGACTACTATAACCTGACCTTCACTTTCAGGCAATCTGATTAAAATCCTGGAGGGTTACAAACCTGGAGGCATCACTGAAGCATAGAGGAGATGATTTCCATCAATGTACTTAAAAAAAGTGTCTGGCATAGTAAACTATATAGGCATGGACAGAGTACAGATCCCCCTGCACAAGACACCAATCTCATGCCTTTTCCCAGTGAAAGCACTATTAATTGTGGGAATGAATCAGAAGGTAAACTTAGAACCTTCAAATCAGCTCTTCACTTAAGCTGCATGGCTTGCAGCTCAGTGCTGTTCACCCAGACCTTTTATATACTACCTCCCCATGCAACTGCAAAGTCAGCCAGTGACTGGTAAAATAACACATCCCACTGTGTAGTCCTCAGCTCTCCTTGACAGATCACTATGTCTGCTCCTCTTGCAAGAGGTTTCACATATTTTCAGCCATGAACATTAAGGGAATCAAAATAAGGTCATGAGAGCTTGAATTGCAGTCAGCACTAGTGTGTCAGGAGTCTGGCTGGGGATGTAGAGTCTTTGCATTTAGAGGCTGGTCATTTTAATGATGTGGGAAATTCTCAGGCATTCAGGAAATGAGATCCTGTAGCAAAACAGCATTGGACATGAGGTTAATAGTGCTGTCCTGCACAGCTATGTGAGGGACTACGTTCCTACTGCCAAATAACTGTACTGGCAACCCTCAGTTTTGGACAGAAAAGTAGCCTTTTCTCTGAGCTCTTGGAGAGTACCCCATTCTCTTCTTCTGGGCAAACATTCATAAACATGGGGGAGATAGAATGGACATGAAAAAGGAAAACGATCCAGGAAAACTTGGAAGAGTGGCTCAAAGCTTCACACTCGTGCAAACAGAAGTAAAATGTTCTCACTACAGTAATGAAGATGCTGAATGTTGCCACCTCCCCTGGGCCTGCACCATTCCAGGATCCCTATCCACCAAAGGACTGGCACTTTCCTTTCACGTTTGATCCTGACCATGAGCAATTTCAATACTTAGCCCAAAGGCATTACCTTGGGGTCACCGTAACTTAGTGGTCATCAGAAGCATGGCAAATGGAAGAAAAAAGAAAGGTAAAAGTAAAGCCCAAACGCAAGATCTTGCTTACTGTGTTTGTTTTTCTTCTCCGGCAGAGGTGGTGGCTTCTCTGGGTCACTGTTAGAATCTGGAGCAGCAAAATCAGCAATGAATTCAACTGGTGCTGAAGAGTTTCCTTGTTGGAAGGGCAAAATAGGAGCAAATGGCGTGCAGGGTACTGATGAGAGAGACCCTGCGTTCTGCATATCATCCTCTGAGATGTTATCATATTGTGAAGGGTGTCTCTCATATGAGACCCTGCAGCCTGAGTCTGAAGTCTGAGAGGCTGCGCTTCTCCTCTTCTTTTCTGGTAAAGCTGGAGGGGTCTCTGTTGGCTGCACAGCTCCTGAGAGGCTGCAGAATTCCAGTGGAGAAGAGCTGCCCTGTGGGAGCTGGAAAGCGTGTCCATGGAAAGGGGAGCCAGACTCACCCAGGGACTCTGGCAAGGGGCTGAGGATACCTGGCACCTGCTGAGGTATCTGATCAGCATTCGAGAGGTCCTGCTGCAGGAATTCATAGTCTGGGTCATAGTGATCTGATTGATCTGGTTAAAAAGAGAGAAAAAAAGAGTCAGCCATTAGTTTCTCTCTTTTACTGTTCAGCCCTTCTCAGTTCTGCCCATCTCATTCCACCAGTTAACTAATCAGTTCATGTAATCAGAGTGGTACTTCCTTGCAGCAGGGACTATCTTGCTCTACTTTCTGTAAAATACACACTTAAAACTCGTATTTTTATACTAGCAAACAATAAAAATTCAATAGGTAGTTAATTGCAATATTTCACATTTATATTTTTGTTTTATTTTCTAGTATCTGGAAGCATCGCTTAAGTCTAACGGTGCTGCTATTTCCTACTGATGTCTGCAGAAAAGGCTGAAACCAACAAAACATTCCACTTGAGAGCTGAATTGAGTTTGAACACAATCATCTCTAGCTAGGGAAACATATTCCCCTGGGCTTTTTCCTATCTGACAGGATATCATTTTGCATCGAACTGCCTGCAGTAACTACAAGATGACAGTTGCAAGCACAATCCATTTACTTCTGCAACACAGCTATGACAGCTCCCAAACGAGGGTGATGAGGGCTCCTGCAGCAGTCCTGGCCCAGCCCAGCTCACCTAATGTTTCACAGCTTGTGTTGCGGGAGCACTGACCACTGTCACGGTCCAGAGAAGAGAGCTGCTCGTCGGACTTGCTGAGTTTGCCAATGCTGCTGCAAGGTGAGAGGCGAGGAGATTCTCCCCCGTAAGAGTGGCTGCCACCTGACAACCTCCTCTGGGCATAGCAGTCAACATCAAAATCCTGAAGCAAAAAAAACCCCAAACAACCAAAACAACAAATTACCATCATTCTTGGCAGCTTGCTAGTAATAAGATACAACTCAAGGAACATACACCTTGCAGCTACTGTAAGAAAACTAGGAAGGGAGCAGATCAGTGCTGCTAGCCCTCTCTAGTTAGACAAGCCCACAAGGAAACCAGAAAGCTTCCCACTGGGTAAAGGGCACATAGCATTGCAGCCCCCAAAAGGAGCCCTGCATGCACCTGCTGGAGGCCAGGGCATGCTGTGATCCACAGCAGATGTCACCAGCTGTTGACACTGGTACTGGGTAACTAGAAGGCAAGAATTCTCATTAAATAATTGGGGCTTTATTAAATATTTGGTTAGTTTTGTGCTTGCAAAGGGTAAACAGGTGATAAAGGGATATAGCTAAAGTCAGCTTTTGGTGCCTATTGGCTACGTTTCAATGTCAAAAATTACCTCAAGCTCATCAAGCTGCAAGTGAACCTCGCAGGTATTCCCATCCCTGCAAATCAGTCTAAATGAGATTGCACCAGTAACTGCAAAACCACCACAGCTTTATCTGGGTCAGCCAACTGACAGCAGAGGCTCCCTAAGTCAGAGCTCTGGGGACTGAGAGCAAGATTTTGGTGCACTTTAACACGATTCGAGTTCTCACTGCTGAGTCAGTAAGATCCTGGAGGTGTAAAGCAAAATGAACTATTTACAGTCTTATAAACTCCACGTTAGCACAAGTGATAGAGTATGACTAATACACACTGTCACAAGTTTTCTGTAGTTCTATCAGAAAATTTACAAATTTCCCCGAAGCACCAGCAGCAGTCAGAGCAGATGCTTAAACTACTGCTTAGGTTATTTGACATGTTAAACTGGAAATGGAAAAATATAGGCTTCTAACGTCAACCTGCTACATGACCCCTGGCCTGCAAGTAAACCTTGGTAGATCTTGTAAGTACAGCAAACCACTGTACACCTTGATGTATGCAACACTGAGACACTCAGCCCCTCAGCTTTCCACATTCTGTAAAACCTCAAGGCAAAAAGTTTGATAGCAGTTCATTCATTACTCAAATCCAACAAAAGAAAAAAAAAAACAACTCTTTGCATCATTCACTACATTGATGTTCCTGCTGCTAAAATTCCCATCCCAGCATTGTTCCATATAGGGCTGCCTGGGACAAGCAGGAACTGCACTGCACAGGTCACAGCATTTCCCTGAGCTTTTCTGCAGCACATTTCCTTTGGATTTCACAAAGGGGTTATGCCATTACCTGTCTGTTGATTCCAACAGGCAAACTAGATCCACTGGTGGCTCGACTCATGGGGGCCACAACTGCCACTCTGGTTGGAGAAGGCGCCGACTGCCGTTTTTTAGGGGGCAAGGCTGGAGGAGGACTGCAAGACACAACAGGTATTGATGCTCCCATTACCACCAAAAAGACTTTCATAGGCTTGTTTTTCAGATAGCCTCTGCCTTGCCAGGATCAAAAAGCTCACATCCAAAGCTGTCCCGGAGCTATTCAACAAAGAGTATACCCTACCAAATACTGGGTTAACAACACTCTCACAGGAAAGGTCCTGTTCAGTGATGTGTTTTTTTTAAGCTTGGAGAAGACTCAGTATTTCAGAAACAAAAATAATTGCTGCTTTAAAAATTATTTTTAATGAAGCTAATTAGCACAGCAATTATTTTTACATAAAAGTGGTGGAAGTCCAAATTAAATGTTTTGGTTGACCCGAACAAGGTTTCAGTTCACAGAAATTTCTCATTCCGCCTCTTCAAACTTTTTTAGGTTTGAGAGGGGTTTCAAAGCTGAAGCAACCTACAGGACAGGAAAATTCTCTGTGCCCTTTTCCTTGAAGCAACAAGACTGTCAGTGTCACCATGCATACATGCTGCATGGGCCCAAGTTGTGGCATTCATCAGTTGCAGATACATTATCATACACCCATTAGTAGTAACCACTGAGATTTTAACCACTGTGTATTTAAGTTTTGCTTCTACTGATAATTCTGGCAATTATCAAGTTTGTGAAGTTCCCAAGAGCACACTTCTGCTCCTGGAACATAACAGGATTTTTTAATATATATATATAACACATGAGAATTCATAAAATACCCAGAAACGTGGTGTTTTTCTGCCAGCCACAGTCCCCCTGATGCTGCATTTTCAAATGAGCTCATGATAAGCATTTTCACACCATCTATTAGCACCAGTACTAAAGGAGAAAAACACCGTACACACACCAAAAAGCTGTAAACTGGAGGTTTTCTCTTCCTTCCAAAATAGAACACAGAAACTTTCATGTGGTTACTCACAGAACTGGGTAAGTACAACTAAATAAAAGAGTTTTTTCACACAGTAGTAGCTCCTTTCACTCTTAGTTTGATAACCAATGTAGAGCCACCTGGATGTGCAGAACAGGTTGACAACTGCCAGCTGAGGTTAACAAAGCATTTTCCTTTGGATACAACACACAACTAAAGCAGCACAGGACACTGCTGTGCAGAGTTGTACAGAATATGGTGTGTATTTACGTAGTCTTAAATAAAAGCTTTAATGCATTTATGCAGTGCCTCTCATAGGAAAGTCTTGCACTGTACCATCCTCATGGGAAAAAAAAACAGGAAAGGAAAACTCCGACAACGAAGGGTAGTGCTCAGAACAAGACAGAAAGAACATAAAGTCATAAACAGATTCCAGAAGCTGGGATGGATTACTCAGGAGGACTGGAAATTCAGAAGCATCACTAACCCCCGTGACCTCTTGTACCCATTTCAACAAGAACGTATAACAAACAAGATGCTAAGAGCCACTGCCACTCTTCAGCCAGCTGGTTGGCCAGCATTACCTGTTTTCTGCCACACGAATGCAAGGCAGAGGGGGTTTAGGAGGTGCAACCTCTTCGTCCATGGAGTCTGTCAGTAGCTCATTTGATTGAGTCATATTAGTTGTTTTGTTCAGGATCTCCATTTCTCGGTCTGTAAGGGGAAGTTCTGATGGGCTGTAACAAGCAAAAGACAGATTGCAGATCACAAAATGCAGTCAGAATGCAGCATGCTGACAGATTAATATATATTTTAAATCATATGCAATAAGAGAAACCTACAGCAGAAGGAAGAATTCACATCTGCAAGTAAAATTAGAAGCATAGACAGAATAATATGTGGACATGTCATAGCCAAGTGATGTTTCATTGCCAGATTTTGGTATCTTCTCTATCACTGCATATAGTTCTCTTGAAGTAATGCCACTGTAATGCATAAGACTACATGAAGAACACAACGCTGTCCGCTGTGGAAAACAACTCAGTACTTTAATCCAACTATCAGTCAGTAACCAGAAATTACCTCACATCAAGTTACTATACTGGACTGGCACGCACAAGAAATATTTGTAATAAGAGACCCACCTATCAGATTTACATGCTGGTAAGCTGGGTTTAACAGGGCTTGTGGGAGAGGGATGCTCCTGCTTTTCAATCGTGAGTTTGACCAGCTCCTGGTGGATGGAGGGGAGAGAAGGAAAAAGAAAAGAATCATTACATGCATAATGTTGCACCCAAACATGCTAAAACAGGATTCTATTGCAATATATTGTTGGGTACCCACCTAGGGGTTAATGCTGACATGGGCAGTGAGCTAAGCTGGGTGGAAGCTCAGTGGAGAGCCACACAAATGAGGTGGTAAGGG
>JAOWBP010004368.1:6091886-6103984 GCA_028571105.1 Tragopan temminckii
CCAGCAGCAGTGTAGCCATATCTAAGTTCACAAACTGTAGCCCTATGGGGATTCTGCACAAACCCACATACATTTCTTTTTGCTGTGCTTCCTCTTTCATCACAAATATGTTCCAGTCCCCATAATGCCCTAGATAATATCAAGTTGACTTTACATACATAAATACAAGTACATAAATGCTTTCTGCATGAAGTATTTCAGTTGGCCAGTAAAAGAGTTATATCACTGCTTTATAGTTCACGAACAAGTGCGAGTTATGTATTTGTTTCAAAAGGCTGGTTTCTGAAAGATGTCCAACAAGAAATTAAATAGTGAACACCTTTATTAAAAGGCCTGCTCCCCCCAGAGCCATCTTTTAACTTGTTAGCAAAGAAAGTCTTCATCATTCAGGGAACTATTACAGCGTATCTGCTGTAGGCAGATAAGGCGGTAGATAAAGAGATAAGTGCATGATAATCCTGAACTCCAAGTCTGCCAGCAGTCGAAGCAACAATCACTCATTCCAGAAGGATGGAGAGAACTTTTCCTGGGTGTCTGAGGCCAACAAATAGATCTGCTGCTCACAGATACAAACACGTGCCCTCTCACAGTTAGGCTGCATAACTGGCAGTGCTTCCCGACACTATTGGCTTCCCAGCATGTTATGCAAAGGAAATTATATGGGATCAATTTTATTTATTAGCAGCTTGAAATACAATGTCATCATTCCAGTATCATCTTCCCATCTGTGTCTGCTGAGGGTCAGAAACAGTCATTTCCTCTTCCAATACAATAATCACAAAGAGAATAAAGTAGCACCCCGGATGTGTAGAGGATGGAAACTGCAACCCATTTCAACATGTCCAAGTGCATATCACAACTGATTTTGACTTGGCCATTATATCATTATATCATTATATATGTGCTTACATTCTTGGTATGACTTTGGGCACAAAAATAATTTGCAGAGAGTCCACCAAACACACAACAAAATGCTCAGCTTTAAAGAAGCTGTCTTGGAAAAGCCCACACATGGGGGAGGATAAGAGTGCATGAGCACAGCATATACAGATGGCCATCTGGGCTAACACTATGAAGATGTGCCTGTCTGGGACGGACAGGCAAGAGATCTGGCATCTGCTGAGAAGTACCTCGATTAGCAAAAGCACAAAAGCACTAGATTCCCTGGATCCTGGCTTTTTCTCCTCTCCAGCAACCCCAGAATGAGAACTAGTGTTTGAGAATCAAGCCAAGATCTTCAATGTACACACAGAGGTAATCAGCATGCAACTGAGCCAGATGCACATTATGCTGTTCCTTATCAGCAAGTAAAGAGATTCCTGCAGCAGTAATTAGAGATAATTAAAGCCTCTCCACAAACTTATACTACTTCAGCAAAAAGGAAATTCCAAGATGAAATGGATTTTTAAGAAGTTATGTAATCAAAACAAGGATTTTTTTTTCCCTGTTATATATAGCTGGCAAGGCACTAAAACCTGTGATCAAAACAGCAAACAGCACAAGTGAACAAGCAAGTCATTTGTGCTCAATTCTGAAAATAAAGGGGGAAGTAAACACTGAAATGTGGAAGTGGATCTTGTGTGATCTGCCAGAAAAACAAAAAAGGCTCTCCACAGCAGAGAAGTGTCCAGCTTCTCAGTTCTGCTTCCAGACCTGAAGGCTGGCTTGGCCCTTCTAAAATAAACCTTCCTTGCTATGCAGTAGGAGATGAGCACAAAGCACTTCCAAACACTGAGTCTTGGTGGGCAGACGTTCACTTCTACCCAGACGGCCTCACATCTGCTCTCATTGTGTTCCAAGCTGACCAGACATAAGCCAGCTCCAACTGGAAGGCCAAAATAACTTGCAGTCTAGCAGCAAGAGGAGACTGACACAGCTCAGTGAGGTCAATAGCTCAGGCTTAGCACTGCACGGCTATGCCTGCACTGCTTCCAGCCTAGGCTGGCTCAGCAGGCATCCATGATCTTACGTCCATTTATCCATCCATCCGTCCATCCATCCATCCATCCATCCATGCACACTGCTTTGGTTGGGAAGCAACTGGTATCAGGTGCTTAAACCTTGCTTGAAGTGAAAGGACAGTGAGTGTCTCAAGTTTCATGCAACTGTAACCTGGATCTAGTGATAACACGGGACTCTAGATTCACCAGGTGATAACAGGGTGAACTCTCGCAGTGTTTATCAGGCTACTTCTGTTCAGCTGTCAAGAGTGCAGATTTTCATATACTGCAAATGGCTGCTGAATTGCAACACCAACAGAAGCTGAGACTTAATGCTGAACTCTTCTCCATCCTGCTGTGCAAACTTAATACCCGCTTTACTTCTCAAATCTGGAGCTTAAAGCTAAAGGGCATATTGTGCAAAATAATCCTGGAAAATCTGTCCACTTTAGGTGATGGAAATGTTTTCTTTCAAAGATCTTTGTTTTAAAGGATTGATAAGTCACACTAGGGTTTAGTATCTGTATTTAAGCAACATTACAGAGATATTCAGAGCACGCAAATAACATATCAAAATTCCTGAAAGAATGATAGTCAAACCTTGGGATATTCATTGGATTTTCACATTCAATTTCAGATAATAAAAACTAAATGAACTTTGAGTACAGTCAAAGATGCCATTTCCTGACACACTCATCCAGTTGAAGAACCTGTTGCAGCTCTTAAAAATCTAAATTTCCTGCTGCACTTGAACTAAACACTGCTCTGCCAGTTCAGCCCTTGTTAGAGATGCTCAACTTTCTCTACAGTATTCAAAATAAGATTCCTAGGAAATATAACAGTCTCTCTGTCCAGATCAAGCAAACTTTCAACTGCAGTACTGGGACATGAGTACCAAAAACTTACTGGGACACAGAAGAAAAGCCAACAGCTTTTCCTGGGTGGTGCAGGGAGGGAATTGTATAAGCGTGTCTCACAAAGAACACAAAGGTTTCCATTCAATGCTCCCATTAGTTACAAAAAAATTAATCTTCAGAAAACTGAGCTTAGCTCATCAGCTGTCCCACACCCTAACCTGACTGCTGAAAGTAGTGATGTATCACTGACAAATACTTTGACATTCATGCTAAAAGATGAAGCTGCAATCTTTGATTCTCTATGGGCACTCACAGGAAGCGTTTCCATTAATTTTTGTCTAGACAGAAAACCATGCAAACTCAGACCTGTAATCTGCATAGGAGACGAAGAGAATGGGAATTACCTGCTGAAAATTTAATACAATGCTCAATTAAGATTTACTGCTTCGGGCAATCCATCCAACTGCCAGGGTGAACATTTAGAAATGCACACCATTAATGTTGGTCTTTAACCAGTACACCAAGCAGGACCATTTCACTTCCACAGCAGTTGATTTAAGAGGTAAGCTTACTGAAAGAGCAGGATTTTACCAGCACTTAAAAGCTTCTGACTTTCAGCTAGATCTCTAATAGAATACAAACACTGTATGCTTTCTATAACTTGTCTCACATACCTTAACTCCGTCCAGAACAGCTTTTATGACATCTTTAACAGTTGTCACCATCTCTTTGTCTTCAGAATTCACTCCTTCCAGCATCACTTGATCAGACCAACGAATGAGATTGGCCAGGCTCTGGTACACACGGCTGTAGCAGGATGAGATAGCAGAACTGGATGGCAGGGAAAAAAATGGTCAAGAAAAAAGGAAAAAAAAAAAATCAATTACGGAGATATTATCAAATGCTACTAGAGAGAGCATGATCTAAAGTGCATTTCACCCTGTTGAAATTATTTTGACACTATTCACTGTTGTGGTTCTCCTTTTCATTCTGACATTCATGATTTGTGTTCAGCAGGTGACAATGCCTGGGCTTCCAGCTCTGTCACAGTTGCTCTCCCATTCTTTAGAGCCAAATGGAACAACAGCATGAAAGTACAACCAGCTAATAATCTGAGCTGCAAGCTAACATAGCAATGCTAAGAAGAATGCTCTTTCCCTCTTAATCCACACCCCCAATCCTATGCCTCAACTTCAAAGGTAACTACTGTATCCTGCATTTATGTCTAATTGATATTATTTCAGTGCTATCTATGA
This sequence comes from Tragopan temminckii, assembly GCA_028571105.1. Taxonomy (NCBI): domain Eukaryota; kingdom Metazoa; phylum Chordata; class Aves; order Galliformes; family Phasianidae; genus Tragopan; species Tragopan temminckii. The sequence goes on from JAOWBP010004368.1 coordinate 6,095,940, forward strand.
TTTCCTTCTTAACTCCCCTCAGAAAACATTTTACATAACTACAAGCTGACTGCATCATTCCTTTACAAATCATTTTCCCAGGGCTTATAATGCCTGAAAACAAGCAATTAAAACCCGCCTCTTTACAAAATCTGAGCTGAATGAATTTCAGGTTTGGAAGAGGAAGGGTGTTGTTTTGCTTTTAATGAGAACCAGAACCCAAGCTATTGTTCTGAAGAAAAAGAAATGAAATTTGGAAGGACGACAACTCTAAATAAAAGTTAACTGTAACAACAGTGCTCAGAGGCACTTTTCTGGCTGCACTGAAAACACTTCATTACTAAACAAGGTGTGTTAACAGTACTGCTGATGGCAATTCTTTGTAAAATTCAATCAATTTCAAACTGCATCAAAACCATAAAGAGATAAGAGAAGGTGCAATCTTGCCATCATCACAGATACGAGCTTCTGAATCTTCCCATTTCTCTCTGGCACCCATTTGACACTGGCTTAACTCCAGTCATTTCATTATCTGTGAGAAGAGCACCAAAGCCACAAACTTGAGTGAGATTATTTAGGTGAGAGCTGTTCGCAGAACCAGGGGTGCAGCTACTGTCAGCTTACAGCCAGAGGGATACAGACAGCAGCAAGGGCTTCTTCGATTGTTTGTTTTATAAGCACAGTGCTTGCCATTTGTTCTAATTTTAAATGAAATTAACTTAGTAGGAGATATTTCCTAAATAGGGTCCTCCTCCATCTCTTTCCCTGGCTTTGATTTCTTTGTGATTAATCTTCGGTCTGCTTCCTTCTAAGGAGGCAGTAATTGAAAGCCTATTTTGTGCTAGATTTAATTACTTTTTTCCTCAATGCAAACCCTCCCCCTAAAGCAAAAAGGAGTCCAACAGTAATTGTAGGGCTTTCTTCCACACTGACACAAGTCTTACTCTCTTTTCTTGAGGGGGATTTACCATCAAAAGCACCCCTTTGTGTCCTGCCACTACTCAAAATAAATAAAGTGCATATGTAGTCATGAAAGGACATGGCTTTTAGAGAATGACAAATCCCCTTTTTCTCTGCAAAGCCAAACAAGGCAGAACATACACAAGGGATCTGTGCTGCAGTCCAGGATGAGAGATTCATCACTAAGTAAGGAAGACTCTACTGACTACTGACTACAAAAATTCTGCTTACAGGCTAAATGTGGATATCCAACTGTCAAGGTTATATTACCTCACTTCTAAGGGAAAAGGTACAAGGAATTTGAAGAATAGAGCCATTTGAAATACTGCTGCTGCTGAAGACCACTTAGCTGATATTTATTTCCAATATATTCTTGGAAGGAAAGATCACCCAGCGGATACACAAATCAAAGCAAGCGACTACAAAGATGACATTTTCTATCCTAAAAATATTTGCTGACATTTTACATGTTTTCCTGATGTAACAGGAAAGTTTGTTCTCTCTTTCACTAAGTGAAAGCAGGTGCTTGTCAGGAATTTAATGACTGCAGGAAACCTGATAGCAACGGAAGAAACTTTTGTGCCTGAATCCAGAAGCCTGATGAATGCTCCAATTCTAACAGCTACTGCTCTTTGTACTTCCACAAACCCAACCTAAATTGCAGCCCCCCTGTCTCAGTCACAGCTCTGGTACTCACCCATTGTCTCCTTCCTTTTGTGCTATCAGATAAAAGCATGCCCTGTGTACTGGGACCAGACAGCACTGAACATCTCTGTTAATAAAATATTGGCACCCTACAGCTGTCTTGACCGTACCATAAACCTTTCCTGCAGCACAATTGTACTGAACAACTCAAAAACAAAAGTTTTGGAGATACTTACTGAGAAAACAGGAACCGAGCAAAAACCAGCAGGATTCAGCAGAAACAATTATAAAAATATATATGTGCATTTCTCTGCCTAATTTTGCGTATGTAGTAGTTTTGCTTATTCCTTACTGTTCAATGATATTCGCTTGCTTCTTTTTTTTTTTAATATCAATTTCTCCATCACCTATAAACAGCAGGCAGACAGATCTCGGTGGCTTGATGACACCACAGATTCTTTCAATGGATGTCAAGCTTTGCTTTGGCCAATTTCTACATCTTTTCTGACTTCAAACTCGTTGTCTAACTGGTTTAAATGTAATACAGCAGGCATCAGAGCAAACCTATAATCAGTCTGTGGAGAGCACACAGGAATGAACTTGGACTGGCTGATCTACTGAAGTACATTTGTTTATTTCTGTTCTGTATCTGCTCCAGTAAAATAAAATAAAAAACTAACAACAAACTAACAGTGCGGGCTGACATTTATTAGTATGGATGAATTGAATGCAGAAAGAAATTACCCTGAAGATAAATTCCTTTTCAGGCAGAAACTACTGGAATTTGTTAGCTTTTAGGATCCTGTTGTGGACTTCAAAAATAGTAGAGAATCTGAAGAGAATCAGTAAATGACAAATGTTTACGTTTATGCTAAGAATCACTCCTTCCTCCTCTCTAAAACCATTCTAAGTTGTTTTACCTTTCCATAGTATGGACTCCTTCACAGCATGGAGTTTGTTGTTAAGTTGTGCTTGAAAATTATCCACCACTTAATAAAAATGGCAGTCAACCTATTTGTTACTATACCGTTTTTCAACTCACACGCCACATAATGTACAAAAAAGAAAGAAGCTGAGGAGCCTGCTGGTCTGCCATAGCTCCAAAACCCAAGAAGGAAAGCTACCTTTGTTGGATGCGTGGGTCAGTTTGCACCAGGGGCAGGATGGCTTCCAGCACTTTACTTGCTGAGCCTGGCAGCATCTCTAATACTTTCTTATCAATTGCCATTTTGTCCACAATCGTCTTAAAGTAGCGCAGTGCACTGACGACCTCCTTCTCCTTCTCCTCTAGCCATGATACGTTCTGAAGAAGAGCAAAAAGTGAGAGAAATGTTATAACATCAGGATTTTAAAGGAAAAATTACTTTTACTTACCCGAAGAGGAGTCTGCAACCTAATTCATTTTGTGATAGTGCTGGGTCAAGGGAACCCACGCACCTTCCATAGGGACAGACCATGAAAGCTAAGTTTTGGCATCAGTGAATGAATGTTGCAAAGTGAACAATTCATTGGCATCCAGCTGAGTTGTTGCCACCAACTTCTGTGCCATCATCAACATGAGGAAAGGAAATTCAGAAGTGATATATGACATCCTAATGGCATTCTGGACAGGGCTATTTAAAAAAAAAAAGCTTGACAGAGTATGCCTGGAGGACTTTTAATGCCACAAGTAGTTCCTAAGTGAGATTTAAATTAACTACTGAACATTGCTAGAAAGGAGCAGAGAGCTTAGCAGAGTCAGGTTTCATCCATTATCTCTTCAGTAAATTCAGCTTCAAGAATTAATGACCTATGGGCATTGTGAGCTCCCTGTACTCTTGTCAGCAGTTGAACTGCTGCTTTTTTACAAAATCAGGCCAGCAGCCCAAAAGGCTTCAGAAAGAACAATTTACAGGCAACACTGGTTAGTAACCAGGGGCCAGATTCATAAAAAGAGTCCCAAGTCCCATCTAGCTCTGACTTTTGAAGCCTAAGTCCAAATCCACTCTGTCATTTCCATCTCATCTGGGAAGTCCCGAGCTTTGCTGCTGCCTCCCCTTCTGACAAAGCTGCTGGCTGGGCCCTTTCCATTCCTGCTTCACAGCCCACCCACAGTCACTGAACTTCACTGCTGAGAAGCATCCCGGCAACTCACTGATCTCAAAAAACACATTTCCCATTCTTCAGGCATGCACCCTCACCACTGCACAGCCCATTCCAGGCTATGGAGAGGCACTTCATGTGAAACGATTACAGATTTCAGGGATGAGAGAGGCTGGACATCCCGCAAGCAGCATGCCTATGGCCTGCGGTCAGAGCCCTCAAACAGAAGTGAAAAAATGCAGATTGCAGTTCCTGCTTTGATTAATGTTTATATATTCATTCAACAACTGTTTCCTGTAGAAAGGCTTGTGACTTAATAGCTTAAACACTCTCCTGGACACAGGAGGGATGGGTCTGGGAATGACACGTGGAAACACAAAGCTTTCCACTGAGCACACCAAGGCATGCACATCAGCCACTGGATGCTATTTGGGACACAGCCCTTTTTTCCATGACTTCCCTCCTAGCTCATTGGGAAAGAACCCTAGGAGAGCACCTTTTATGCATCTCTTTCTCAGGTCCAAAGACCTCGTACCTTTGTGAGAATACAGACACACAAACATACACAAAAAAAGCCTGCGTGTCCTGCAAGAATGGCAGGTTCTGTTACAGAGCTCAAATACATAAGTGTCAGTTGTTGCTACGAGGCTGAAGGTTTTTTTCAGTGTGGCCCTAAAGCCAAAGCAAACATAGGATGTTTTTCTGGGCTGGAGAGAAGACTTGGAAGTAATCTCTCATTGAATTCCATAGCAGAGGTGAACTTGCCCCCATGGCTATATCCCCCTATGATGGAGCAGATCTGTGGCTGCAGGAGCTACTAAAGCAGTGCTACCACTTGCTTCAGCAATGTCCCAGATGGGCATTAGAGGAGATCATTCAGGCAACACAGCATTTCCTCTCCACCTTCCTGCCTACTTGACACACACACAGATATTTATTTTTGCATGAATTTGAAAGGTTTCCCTTAAACCAATCATTACAAATGCATCATATATGAAATGCAGATGGGTTACAGAGGGCCATGCATCCACTTACAGAAGCAGTAACAAGTCACTTCTTTCCCCACAGTTTGGCAGTAAAAATTCTGTCCTAACTGCAACAGCAGTGTTGAAGAACACTACAATATGTCCTCAGATTAGAATCAAAGATGGCCCAGCACAGAAACAGGCTCTGAAAAATATTTTTGCCACATCAAGGTGTAAAAGGGAAGAAGAGGAGCGTGCACATTGAGCATAACCTTCAGGTTACGTGCAGCAATCTTACACTAATTTTTAGTATTGCTATTTCTGCTGTAGAGTGATTATCTACTTCAAGAGTATAAAAACAGCATCTAGAACTTGAGAGGGAGGAAAGGATTATTTAGTATAGCAAGTGTGTCTTCTGACACAAAATCTCCTATTTGTCAAGACATCTCTGTGTTCCAGTGAGGGACACTGGTGACAGTTCAGGCACATCCTCTTCTCCACTCCCCTCCACACTAAACTGATGAGCTATTTCCAACTAATTGATTAGCTGGACTGTGGCTATTAAATTAGATGAGGAATACACCAGAAATCAATATTTCACAGTACAAAATGTATACAGCTGAAATAATTGTCTACAATAATAACAATGATTTCAAGTGTTTTGATTTCCAATTAAAAAAATCCCATTCTGTACATAAAAAAAACGCTACTATGTATTTACTACAGAACAGCATTTTGAAAATGGCTCTTCATTTTATGATTTCTTTCATTTGTGGTCACGCATCAATTTAAAGGAAAGACTTTTGCAGTGAATCAATCAGTAAAAATAACACTGAGAAAAAACTTCCCATTAAAAATGGTCCAATGCATTTTTAGAGCAAAAGTATGTTCTACAAGATATGCCTCTGAATTGATCTTAACATACCATCTTCAAACACTGCTGGAACTAAAAGCCTTTAGAGAGTGCTCTCAGACTTCTGGCAGCAGTCCGGTATGCATGTGGGGCAATGCAAGGTGCTCAGCTCCCTGGAAAGCTATCTGTTGACTCCTGCAGAAAGAAACTACAGCCTCATCCTTTCCTGTATGATAGGACAGAACCATGTAGTTCTGCAGCCACTTCCCTGGATGCTAAGCACATCACACAGTGTAAGGCAGCTGTACCTTGCTGACTGCTCACAGTAACATCACAGCAATCCTCAGAGCAGATAATCCAAAAAGTTTGCACGTCTGGCACTGCACATTGGAGGCTTTCAACAACAACTGGGAAAGACTCTGAATTATCACAAATAACCTCGGCTGTTCTTAACTTTTGGCTTAATTTGTACTTGAAAATGTATTGCAACAGTACTGTTACAGAGATAGCCTCCATTCTACATAATCAGGCCATAACAACAGAAGAGCTAACACTTTGATGTGTGTTTGTGGTGGGAAGGAGTGGTGAGCTCAGCTCTTACAGGGACTGAAGTGCACTGGATGTGAGGAATGGTGTGCTGGAATCAGCTGCTCCTTGAAGGCATCTGCTTGACTCTCCCTGCTGACGTCATCAGAAACTGAGCACATCTTTGGACGAGCTTCAAGGATTTGGTCGCCAGGGTTTTGGATTTTTAAGAAGATCACACCCCAAAACCAGGCAGTAAACTGGAAGCTGTAAGCATAATCACAGGGTGTGCATATTGGGAAGATGTGTCAGGCATTAAGCTACATTCTGTAATGAGATATTTAAACAATGATGGAAGGAGGCCTCATCAGCAACTCAAAAAGAAAATACATCTCTTATTGTACACTACACAGCACATTTTAAAGCTAACCATAAAGCATCCTGATGTACCCTGACATATCTGCAGAATTCTGCATAGGACAAAGTCACAGACTGAAAGCAGACCTGTAGATTTTAAAAATCTGAGTAACAGAAAGCAAGAAAACAGCGAGACTAATAGAAGATGCTCTTCATTCGCTTACTTTGTTCGCTGACTTCTCTGGTGTTTTCACTGTCAGGTCAGCTTGCTTTCCCTTCTTGGAAGGAGTTCTCTTTATTTTTGGTGAATGAAACTTGCCCTTCAACTTCATAGTGAACGAGGAGAGATGGGAACGCTCGGAATCTAGAAAGACACAGAAAAGCATTACAAGGTTAGGGTAAACTGGCTGAAAACAGGGAAGTCGTGCTACAGCATTATCTGGGAAACCAGCCTATGAAAAACATTGCAACCATGTTAATTTGTTGAGTGGAACAGGATTAAAAAAAATAATTGTGACTCTCTATTATGTTTGCAACCGCAATATGACCACCATTTCCTGCTTCCCCTTGGAGGCAGAAATACTGAAGTGCCAAGGCAGGAACAGCAGGATCCTATTCCTCTGTGCCTTGTAAAGAAAAGGAAAAACACATCTCCTAAAAGCACGCAGCTCCAGCAAATCCCAAAGTACTTTATGAAGGAGGTAATCACCATCCCTCTCTTCCACACAAGGAAATAAAGTCAAGGGGATGAAGTGACTTGTTCACAGAGCAGGGAAGGAAGCTGGGTGCCTGAGCCTTGCTCGTGTCTTGCTGGGGTCAAGGAGCCACCAAGCAGGTACCCAGGACAGGAAAACACAGGCTGACCTACTGCCCTTCACAGGCTGCTGGTCCCTAGCTCTGCTCACGTGGCAGCACTGCCTTTGGTAAGGGCTGCGTGAGTTATCTGAAGAAAAGTACCAGTCCTAGCCATTCACAGCAGATTACACACCAAATGTACCAACACAAACCATATGGACAGTGGGGATAGCTTCAATACTGGTGCATCCCCAAAGAAGGTTAATTACTGAACCACTCAGTCCTTTTGAAAAGCTTGCCTTTTCGAAGTTTTCTGATGATCTAAAAGAAATCTCAAAGGTTTGCAGTCACACCACATGCAAACTTACTGGTGAAAGATGTCTCTCTCTGTTTATCCAGCAAGCTAGATAAAACTATGCTGCCTTGAGAGCAATTCAGAATGTATTTTAAGCAAACAGTACTTTAATAAATGAAGGTTTGAACTGCCTCTCTAGTGACCGAAATACATCAGCCAAAGTCACTGAACTTACCTTTAACTACCTTATCAAGAAAAGTAAGCAGTTCTGCTGTATGTTTCGTTTTTCTTTTACATTATTTGGGAATTGGCTGCACTGGCTGCAATGAGTCAGAACGACCCGGTCCCCACGTGCAGCACTGCACCACTCGTTAGCATGCAGACTGCAATTAGAAAATGCCGCTGAGTCAAATCTAGCACCCCGAAGCTAAATACCACACTGCAGCGTGAACACCACTCCTAATACCCAGAAATCACCTAACCACAACTCGAGGGAAAGAACCTGTGCTGGTCCCCCATCAGAGCTGTCTCCCCTTCAACTTTTACCAGGCAGGGCATTAAGACCCTGCTATTAACACCCTCACTGGAG
>JAOWBP010004368.1:6115858-6126669 GCA_028571105.1 Tragopan temminckii
GTAAACAGTTGGGCAAAGCTGCTCAAGCAATAATCAGGTTCTGTTAGGGATAGGAACAACCAATGTTCTCAGCAAATGAGCCTGTGGAGTCAATCTCACCATCTACAAGAAGTTCTCCAGATGTAACAGGATGAATGCTTATAGGTTTTTTTCCCAACATTTCAAACTAAGAAACCACTGTCTCATATTCTTTGTTAGCTGCCATGACAAAATATATCGGGATTTGGAGGCTCCAAAGCTCCTCCTAGTAGAGACATAACCCTTAACATTAAGTCTTCCAAGCTTATTTCATAAAATTAGCAGCCAAACCAGAGCCTAACAATGAGATATCTATTTTGGAAAAATATCTAGAGGGAAAGAAAAAAAAAGAAACTGAAGAAACTGAACTATTTTCATCTAAAACACCCATAAATCACTTTATTTACAGATTACAGCTTGGGGTCTCACTGATGGGATTTCTCTTCTGTTTCTGTCACACCAGCATCTGCTCTCTTCACGTGAAACCAAAACCCTTCCCAAGGGCATCAGAGCACTTTCATACTCTGGACCACTCATATCCCAGAGAATTTGCCTAGTTCGGGTAGCTACAAACACACAACACCTGATTGTGTTGTATTACTGTACAAAGAGACAGTCATCTCCAGGATAAAAGGTAACAGCCAAGAACGAGAAAAACCACAAAAGAAGAAATTATAGGCCAGATATGAGAGCAAACTACACTGCTTCCAAAGCATGCTAGGGGCTATAGAGTCCACGCAGCACAGATAAGAATTCAAACTGAATTGTACAGATCTGAAATACAGTCATGATATTCCAGGGCATGAACAGCTTCAGAGAGCATCGCTGTTTCAGGACAATTTCCATCACCTTAATTTACATCTTTTGGCTGACTGTTAACAATTTTCTATTACCTTCAAGTCAGTTTTACCATTTTACCTCCATGGAAGCACAGCCCAGAAAGAGAATTCCAGAGTTCAGGCCCATGCTATTGCTGGATCATAAAAATCACAGCATAGCCACATTATACAAAAGAGCACCTGCTGGGACCCGAGGAGAAACAAGAGAAAACAAAACAAGGAAACCAAAGAAGGAAACAAAACAAACAAGGAAAATCCTTAAACAAACAAAGACCATCTTTGAAATCCGCTCAGTCCATCCACGTAAGTGCTGCTTGTTTATGATGATCTTCATTTCCGAGCTAGTTCTACGTTTTCAAGATGTGTCACTTTATCTTAAAAATACGACCTACATTTGAATTTCTATGAGCACAGATGCACACAGCGCTTTGCATGTTAAATATGTGGCTTTATTGAGGCTTAAATTTCACACGTGCCCATTATTTCAATAGTTAATCTGTTCTGACATTGCTTATTGTTACAGGACCTAAAAAATAAGAAAGAGCCCATCATTAAGAGTTTGATAGCAAGGCTATCTTCTGAGGGGCTCAACAGACAGGGAAGGAAAAAAGGCCGCCCAGCTGTCAGTCAGACTTTTTAATCAGGCTGAAACAGTTTGTTGCTGAGAGGGGGTTCAACCTCTCCAATCCACACTGCCATTGCTCATGCTGCTTTCTTAATTAGCAGCAAGTGGACAACAGCTGTCAGTAGCCCGGAGGCCAGAAAGTTATCAGCAGAAAGAGACGTGTGTTAGGGAGGGAGCTGTGCACGGCGAGCCCAGGATCAGTCCATATAGGATTCCACAGCCAGAATAGATGCTGACACACGGCCCTGTACAGTGGCACCAAGAGGATGCTCTTCCGAATGGCTCTGGGCTGGTTGCTTTAACGTATGACTAACAGCTTTCTTTTTTTTTGTTTTTGTATTCCCGTAACAGGAAAAGTTAAGCTGAGAATAGAAGGAAATGGGAAGGCCATCCTAATGTCCTGATGGAAATACATGGGGGTCAACTCAAATGAAGTCTTCAAGTCTGCACTGGAGGTTCTGAGAGTAAAAGTTGAAACGCTGGGAGCTGGAGGGAAATGTTTCATTTGCCTGAAAGAAATGCTAGCTGAAAACACAAATTTAATCAGAGGCAACTACAAGCTGTAGCCCGAAATAGCATGAAAAAGAAAAACTACCCAGTCATTATCATTTCTGGATTAGACCCCTCTGAACGTAAGTCATTGGTTACGACCTTCTCGTGGCACATATTATTCCAGCACGGACCAAAAACAGATTTCTGTCCTAAAGAGGAAATACTGTCTGGTCAAACCTACCGTGCTGTTACCTGACAGCTCTCTAGCTCTGGATGGTGCCTGGCTCAGGCTAGGAGACACTGCTAAGGAACAATGGTTCCCACCATCAAGTCTCTCACGGAACCTACCCTGCTAACAGAAGCAAGATACAGGCATTGCTCCCGAGGTACAGAGGACAGTAAACATGAGCTAGCAAAGAAATGCTTTTCCATTTCAAAGAAATAAAATAATAGCTTCCCTGTTGGACAGCAATGATTGCTGTAATTTGTGGAAATGGGGGAAACTAAATGCAATTTGTCAGTGATCAAATGCATTGTTAAAATTGCCCGTTGCCCACGTGTTAATGAAAATCTGCCATCTCCCTAACAACCACTCGAACCTCTTCAGGAAAGGTGGGCTTCTTTCAAATTTGGCTCTAGCCTACTCAGAAGGCATAAATTTGGAGCAATTTTCTGAAGCCTGTCTGGTAGGCTGAAGTTCTGGCACTTCTAAATATACTTCGGCTTTGTGAGCTTGAACCTACACAAGGGAAGCTGGGCTGCAGATGGAAGCATTTCCCCAAGCTGCCAGTAGACCAGCAACACATTTAAAAACCCTCATCAAATTAAGTGCTTAATTACAACTCAGACTTTGAGACTCTGGAAATTAGGATAATCTTCTGGGAAATTTATGAGTCTTCTGCAAAAGAAATTACAACATACAAGCCAAAAAAAGCACAGAGCTTGGAGAGCACCATCCCATCAAAACACACCTTGTGCTAGATTCCTCACCCTAATTCCCAGAGAACGTTTGAGGTGAGATCCTCAATTTAATTTCAGATTCTCAAGACTCAATGAAAAATTAGGATCAGCATAACTAGAGTGCTAAATCATGTAAAAAGTTGTGCAACTTTTGTCGAGAAGAGCTGATGGAGAACTGGCCGCCCAAGGATGTTCTCAGACTTGGCCAGGTGAGTGTACCAGAGGCAGGGTCACAGAACACACAGCTTGGAGATGTACTCAGCACAGCCACCCACATCTGGCCAGCAGATCCCGGCTACAGCCTTGCTGGCCTGCTCCGCTCCTCTAGGTGGCATGCTGTGTGCACACAACATACCTGCACCTTCCTACAAAGTGATGCTGTGCTGTGCAGCGCTGTGTCTGTCAATCTCACCAGCCAGCAAGACCTCAAACACCTTAAAAACGTGATGCGAGATCCAACTGAAAGGATACACAGCTCTAGCAAGAAACTGAGCAGCCAAAAGGAGCTCGTGGAGTGGACACCATCTGATCAAAGCAGCAACCTAAATGCTAACATTAAATGAAACCAAGGTGGAAGCTGTACTTACTGTTCTCGCCTCACTGCATACAGCACTTTTCATCACCACCCATCACAGAGCAAAAAGGACAGAGTAAATGCTTGCACAATGCTCCGAAAATATAAAGCTCTAGATAAACTCAAAGAAACTATTACTCACTTTCCTTTCTGATTCATGCAGTTATTACATCAAAGGAAACTGAGCTTTGTTTCTCAAAATAATCCAGGACATCCCACATTTCCCATTGCTACCACCCTCATGAGCCACGTTCAGCACCAAGAGAAGCTCCACTGCTCGTCCCTTTGCTGTGAAACACGTATCACTATTTGGGGACACATCCCTACCCATCTCCAGAACAACACTGCTGAGTCAAAGCCTCATGACACTTCTGGGCAGGATGTGTTACAAACATTAAGAGTGTATGTGTGAGAAAACTAAAAGCTAGGAGAAGCAAAAGGCGGTCAGAGGTGACAAAGCAGAAATGACATCCTCGTGTCAAAGACAACAGAAAGAAAAGCAATTCAAACACAGAGCTCAATGGCAACATGAAGAAATTACTGAACTATGGGCTGGAAATATCTCAGAAGCAGAGCTAGGGAAGCATGACACTGAGTCTAAGTGTGTAAGAGATCAACTGCAGGTGAAAGCTGTGTAACTGAGGCTGGCTGAAAGCCAGGGCAAGGAACATCAGCACTAGGAAATCCTAAAAGCCAGGAGAGAGCACTGCTCACAGCCACAGAAGCTGCTACATCAACTCAGCATGGGATAAATGAAGTAAATTTGTACCCTGGAGCAAGAGTCTGGGGAGTGTCCAGACAAGCCCTTACAAACATTAACCAGCCTGAAGCTAAATACCTCTGTAAACTATCCTCCAGACTTTGACACCGTAAGAACCAGAAACTTTTTTCCAATATAAAATACTAAGGCAGTGAAAATATGAAAGCAGTTATTGATAGGGCTTAACCAGATTTGAGTGCAGATCATTTGACAGCAGATTATTTGAGCTCACGCTGCTTCCCACTGATCTTAAGGCTTTCACAAGACTTTTCTTACAGCTCGCTCACGATGAACAGCTGCTCTGGCAATTGCTGGAGTCAGCATTACTTCCTGCCATGAAAAAAAAATACCATCAATATATCTCAGTACAGAAACCCAGACTCTCTTTAAAACAATTCATGATAGGGTTTACATATCAACTGGCTGTGTGCCACCGACACTCCCTTAAACAATGGTTACACCCAGCACACAGCTCAGTATGAAATAGCTGAAATGTCTTATACAAGTTCCCAGGGTAAAGAGCTCCTGAGAAGCACCGATCTGGGACTTACGTTGTTCTAATGCAAGAATAAATATCTGAGTCCAAACCGTATTTCCACCACCGTCCCAGATTCACACATGAATAAAACCCATCTGAGCTTTCCTGTTACACTCCCCATGTCCTGCACCAAGAAGAAATCCCAGCATCACATAAAACTGTAAACTGAATTAGAAGTGCTGCAGATTTGGTTTTAAACCTCTCAATAACGTTGCTTGTAGCAGCAGTGGGGCTGATTGCCAACCATGGAGAGGTCTGAAACTCTGTCAGTGCTGATCTTATGCTGAACGCAAATGTTTGTGAGCTCTTGTACAGCCACACAGATCTCCTTGTCTAGCAGTGCTGCCCACAATGAGCCGCAGTGAGGCAGGGTGTCAGTACAAACATTATTGTATTAATTGCATCTGTTGATTAAAGCAGCCCAAGAACAGCCTCGTTTCAATTGCTGGCTTTATAATTCAGTACTGAAATGCTACTATAAGTGTTAGATGGATGAGTCAACAGATAAAACACAAAAGCATTTGTAACGAGCGTCTCGCTGCAGTGATCTGACAGGCTGCACAGCTACACAAAACAGTGGACTTTACTGACACAGCTTGCTCATGTATCTCTGAACTTCATTTTTCATTCCAGTCTTTTTTTTTTGCAAACTTTACAGCCCAAACTGAGGACACACACGCACTGCCACCTGTGTGCACAAGAAAGATGCGTAGAGATGCACGCGCAATCTGACAGTAGTGTCTAACACTGCTTTCTAAGCTGTCTTCTCACTGAGGAGTTTACAGCGTCTCTCCTCTGCATTTTGGAAGCTCTGCTTGACCTTGTGGAGAGAAAGAGCCTTCAGCCTAACAGGGGAACACACTGCTGGTGGATCAGCCCGACGCAGACACGTTGCAGTGCCTTCCTTCCAGTCTCAATTGAAATAATTTCTGCCATTCCACGAGGTCAGCAGCTCCAGGCTACCAAAATGAATGGTACGTCCAAACTGATCTCTCCCTCATCTAAAACCACCTGCAGCTCACCTTCCTAAAGCTGACGTTATTCATCCCAGGAGAAGCACATGGCATTACCCACTGAGTTCCCATCTCCAACGAGGTGCTCACGCTTGCAGCTAACAAAGAGCTCAGCATGGCAGAGGCTTTATTTTCCTCTTTGCTGGAGGTGTCACAAAACACTCTTGTGCAGGCCATGCTTTAAAACATTTCCCATCACAATGCCATGGCAAAGGACAGGTCTGCATGATGGGACTTGGCACCAGCTTACCTGCAAACACCTCATGCCATAAGGTCCAAAGGCTTACAGGGCTTACAGCTGGGAATTCCTTACCCGGGCTGGGCTGCAGTTCCTGGTATCTTCTTGTACAGGAGAACACTGTGCAGGTTCCTTCTCCAATGTAATTTCCCAAAGCAGGATGCAAGCAAAGCAAAACCAGAACACACAACAGAGAACAGGGACAAGGACTTCGGTGTTTACCCCAAAATGCACAGAAAGCAAGCAGCGCTTTGGGCTCTAAACTACACCTGCCCACTAGCCTGGCTGCTATTCTGTTAAACATTTGTCACAGCCAGGGGTGAAATTCAAGTGAGTGGCAAAGCGAGACAGTGCTCCTGGTGCCATGAGTGCCACTGCCTCCCTGCCCCTGCTGCCTGCTCCAGCCACCCTGCCACCCTGCATCCCTGCAGCCCAGGTCACCACTGCCCTGCGCTGCCACACTGGGCACCAACACAAAAACCATTCTCCCCTCTCAGAGCAGATCCTTCTCTTCTGTAGAGCTTCAAAATCAGACGTGTCTTTCATCTGCAATTATTGTGCAAAGCAAAGGCAGATAAATTGCCTCCCAGGTTTCATCCAGCAGCCAACACAATTTCTGCAATACCTGCAGCTTGCAGCAATAAACACAGCAACATAATGATTATGGTTTATCTCATTTTTAGTTTTGCAAAATATGGAATAAAATAAATAATAACTGTAATCTCAACTGAAATTCTCCTGACAAGCAAATTACTGAAACTTGAGTCAGAAATCACATTTTACCCATTGCAAAAGAGTAACCCTGGCAATTCTTCTGGTATGATTCAGGATAAAGGGCATTTTACAGCTGTATGAGTTGGAATATTTTGGGAAAGAGAGATGTTTTCAATTCTTTCTGGTTCATTTAACAAAATCTAAACAGCAGAGCTTAAAATAATCCTGATGGACAAAGCAGGCCAGGCCTTCCTACCCAGTGCAACATAACCACACACTGCATCAAAAACTATTCCATATCCTCTCCTTTGGTGAAATAGGGGGAGGAAGAAAAATAAGCCAGAGCATTTACACAGCAGAGCAAAGGCTCTCTACCCAGACCAATTTGTTTTACCCTGGAAGTATTGACAGATGAGTAATGAAAACTCTGCTGCAGAGACAGACCCCTCTTTAAGCAGCATCAGTTAATAAACCACAACCACAGCTGCAAAAATATTGAGGAATTTAACCAAATGACCCCTTCAAGGGCACCGGAGGACAGAAAGAGGAACCCATTCTGTGATTTGTTATCATCCCAAAAGCTAACTCCACAACATGCAGCATCAACACAGTGCTCCCGTTCTGGATATGAGAAGGTTGAATAACAGCTTCATTAAATTTATGCTATTGAGCACGATCATTTCTTGTATTACTTTGTTTTCACATTATGATAATGCTTGAAACACGATGCTAGGTTGCCAAAGCTTCTAGATGTGAAGTACCTCAAGAATTAAATGATTAAAAAAAAAAAAAGAAAATAATAATAAAACACTCACAGCCTGAGAGCTCTCCCCATGGGGCAAACCACAACACTGCTAACCTTGCAGCTATTTTGTATAAGTTATCAGCTCAGGATCCCAGACTCAGAGCCAGACCCCCATCAGCAGCCACGTTAACACAACATGAACAGAATGGCTTTGGAATCAGTCTTGCTTTCACACGATGGGGGAATTTTTTGGCTATTGCCAGCAGGACTCCGTCAGGCCACATGATCCATAGCTGCCATCCCACGTGTTACTATTTACACAAGCCATGAGTACGTGCTGAACTTGAGAAGCATCAAAACAATGACATCAGCACTCACCAACCTTCAGATGTGGCTTTGATTGATGCGAGTGCAATTACACACCTTGCTGCTAGAGCTGCTTGGGATCTGCAGACAAACTGACCTGCCAGCTATCATCCTGGGTCCCTGGCATTCCTCTTGCATCACCCGAACTTCAACCAGGACAAGAAGTGTAAAACACCATTCAGGTGGTAACTCTGGACAAAGACAATCCTGAGCAACTGCCAGGTACGTCACTGGTTCACTGAACAGCCCCCAAGAACCCAGGCAGCCCCAGGCAATGCTGAGCACTATGCCTGCACTGGGCAGGGATGGCCACGATCCTTCACATCACGGCACTTCCCAGGCTGCCAGCCAAACAAAAGCCAAGGGAGAATTTCATGCATCTCACTTGCGGTATACCTGATGTCTCCAAGGAGCCCTAGTCGTATTACAGTGAAATGTACACCTAAGATTTGAGGTCTGCTGAACAAGGCTGTAATTCAGGAGAAAACCTAAGAGTAAGAGCTGCCAATGCATATTTAAAGCATTTGTATAACTGCTTTCACCCGAGACAGACGGGAGCAAAAACATCTTTGTTTAAAGTCTATCTGGAAACACACAGTCAAGAGACCCAAACTCTCTTCACACAGTTCTCATGAGATCATTTGCCACTTTTGCTGTGATACTTCAGCATTCACCCACCCCTCCCTGTCCCTGACTGCCCCTCTGATCCATCTCCACAAGACACATCTGAACCAGCAGCACCAGTCAGCACTTCTGGAACCATGCTGGATGGCCAAATGGAGTATAGGACGGCAGCATCTTCCCTCCTGCCACAATACAGGCATGATTTGCAGTCTCTTCTTTCTGCTCAGTCTTCTTCAGAATACGTACAGAACTTCAGATCAGCAAGTCCTCTGAAAAGTGACTCGGTCTGGCTGTAGGCCTAAGAGTTATAAGAAAGGATGGATGAGCAGTCATGCTTCCATAGGAAAAGATGCTACCAATTAAGCCTCTCCTGCATCTGGCTTCAGGCGTAACCTAAGATTCCATTTGCCTTTTCCCAGGAGTATTTATACAGACAGGACAATGCTCTTTATTTAAGTCCCTGTAAATTCATAGGTGAGCACTAACTGACACTGTTGGTAAACCTTCCTGGTTCCCCAAACTTACTATTCTTGTTTGCATGTCATTTAGCTTAAGGCATCTTCTAATCAGAAAAGCAGAATCTGTACACACAAACACAGAAAAATCATTTAAATGTCAAAAATATCCAAAAATGGGTATTTCTTTGCTTGTGAAAGTTTTAGCACTCATCACTCCTGGTGATGAAACCCAGGTTGTGTTGGAAAGTCAGGCAAAAAGTGGATGGGAAACCATCTGTGTTTTATTTCCCCATACACAAACAAACAAATTTATGTTAATAAAGCTAGAACACAAAAGAAAAGGGTAACATATTACCCAACAAAAGCTGTTCTAAGCAGTACTGTCCTGTTATGTGATACCCACCAGCAGAAGGACTCACCAAACACAGCTGTCTGGCATTGGTTGCAATGTACTGTACATCCAGAATGAAAATATTGATTTCCCTGCATGCCCTTTATTAAATGGTGTTTGGTTCGTAAAGGAAACTTTCTAAATATGGAATTAAGTCCTGTGGCTGTTCTGTCCCCTCTGTAAGGACAGGACAAACTGGCAGACTGGGAAGCACAACAAACACACCAAAGGGTGAGGGATGAAACAACAGGCATTGCAAACACACTCCTTTGCTACCAGCCATTGAAGATTACCTGCAAACTGCCATTTAACAGACCTACAACTATATATTTAGTCTACTGGTAAAACTGTGCCAAGGCTTAATCAACCAACCAAGCAGCAGCACCTTTTTACTCAAAATTTGCCAGCTCTTCATAACTGTTCCTTAACCTTAAAGCTCTACTGATACTTTTCCCTTGTCTTTCCAGAAACCTATGACAAAAAATGTCATTTATTCTCTTTCAAAACAGAATTATCCCATGTTGTTTGTCTACATGAGACATGAAATGGAAGTTTATTTAGAATACAGACCACCTCTGCTCCTGTTCCTGTGTATATCCACTTCTTCCTTGCTCTCAGCACAAGAGCACTGTTTCACAAACTCCAAGGAAGATGAGCTGTAGTATCAACATAATAGCAAATAGAGGACTTGAAGACCTCTAAGTGAAATAAGCAACACAAATAAAAGAGTACCGACAACCTCATCCATCAGCCTTCTTGGGATGCTTCACATAAGCATCTCTGCGTATGTGGGGACATCACTTCTTTTTCACAGAGACAAAATCATTCCCTCCACGAGCATCAATGCCACCCGCCACAAGAAGAGATCAGAAATGCATTTTTAAGAACAGGTGCTCCACACCAGCTAACAGAGCTGTCAATTTGTCACTCTGCAGCAATGTGAATAGCAGAAGCGCAGAGCATTCCTTTGGCAGCACGTCCCAACCTGCAGCTGAAATTCACCTTCTGCCTCTGTGCCTTCCAACAAGCTTCCACCAGAGCTGCAAACTGCCTCTTCCTTGCCGCCTTTTCTCTTCTTGTCCTCTCTTTGCCTTTTCCCTATTCACTCTATTGACACACAACACAGTCCACCTTATTTTGGAATAAATCAAGGGTTAACCTATGTTTAAATAAGACCCATGACTTTGCATCACTGAGAGAGAGAGTTGTTAAGGCAGCAGCTAAAAAAGCAGTTAGAGATGGACTCCCTTCCCTAGGAAGGAACACCAGGTTTCCTCCACTCACACAAAGCTGTGCAACAACTAAAGCCATGAAAGCCATGCTGGTGGATGGCAAATGGGAAACACTCTCTGCAGGTGAAACTGTGGACCGAGATGAGAGTGGATGCCCCATCCCTGGAGGCATTCAAGGCCAGGCTGGATGTGGCTCTGGGCAGCCTGGTCTGCTGGCTGGAGAC
>JAOWBP010004368.1:6154883-6178986 GCA_028571105.1 Tragopan temminckii
GGTTGCCCAAGGAGGCTGTGAATGCCCCATCCCTGGAGGCATTCAAGGCCAGGCTGGATGTGGCTCTGGGCAGCCTGCTCTGGTGGTTGGCAACCCTGCACATAGCAGGGGGTTGGAACTACGTGATCTTTGAGGTCCTTTTCAACCCGGGCCATTCTATGATTCTACGATATGATTTTATGACCCTGACCCATGTAAGCTATTTATATGCTTCCATCCAATGCATTAAAAAACCAACAGGATTAACTATGCATTAGCAGCATGGTGTAACTCAAGTCAGTCACGTCGCTCAAACAACTCACGCGGCGTTTGGAAATGACTGCAACCCAAATCCCGCCAGCTACGCGAGCTTCTCCTTTCAAGATGGTGCTTTTATAGGATAGCACCAGACACGTCAAAGAATAGAAAGTTCTGAAGATATTTATGAGCAGCCGCTCTCCTTCTGCTGCGTTGCTACTTCTAACAAACCGTATTTTTTCCCTGAACAACAAAGTTGTTTTCTCTTGGCACTGAAGACGTAGAAAGTTGCTTAAAAATACTCTTATGAACAAATTTAAATTGACTGGCCACTTTGGCGAAGTTGCACATATGCTGTTCCCATTGTAATGTAAAGCTAATGAGATTCCGCAGGGAGATGAAAGCCACCCCAGCATTGCTAGAACACTAATCACATCTTCTGAACAAAAAGCAGGCGATTTCTACCATAAGCAAGTGCTTGTACAGTGCTGCTGCACCGGATCAAAGTGGGTGTCAAGCCTGAGGAAGAGGATATGGGAATGAGCCCCCTTGGATCAAACCAACAAACATGATGTCAAACAGAAAAAGGGTGGGAGGAGGACATGCTGGGCAGCGTGTAGGGCAGAAGGGAGATTCAGCGCTGCCGAGATAACAGAGATGATGACAGAAAGCATAAATTGCCCCAGATTTCTGTTTTTAATAATAAAAATAAATCAAAAATCAATGCTGAGCTTTTACTAATGGCAATGTGATTTCACGCCGCAGCAAAGCAAAGCAAAACAAACTGAATAGGTGCCAGAGCATCCAAGGGACGCACTTCTTGTTCCAGCCAAGCTGGAATCACAAACGAATTTATTCCAGGTGCAGGATGACATTTTGTGCATTTCAGGACTTTTCCTTTATTAACTTCACTTTCATTGCTATATCTTCCCCACTATCTTGGTTATCTGTCACTTTCTAATTTCTCTGCCTCTTTTTATACAGGAACATGCTCAGAACAGCACGCATTGATTAGGATAGCTGTTGCTCCAAACCTTGAAATAGATTTTCAAGTGATCTCGGGAAGAGCTCAATATCTCACAATTCATACATTGAAAAGCATCTGGCGTCTTTGCCAAAGGAAAAAAAAAAAAAGCAACCTCCTGAAGCCACAATTTTGCTAAATAGACCAGCTATTGTTTAACTAAGCGTGTTCCCACTCAGAGACAGAGGAAAAAACACTTCAGGGACAAGAAAAAAAATCTAGCAAAGAGATGGCCTCAGGCTTCTCCTTTTAAACAACCCTAAGCTGTCCTGGGCTGTATGGAACTCTGCTTTGCTGAGGTCCAGTCTTGTTTTCAATGTGAACAAGAGAACTTCTCTTCTTAACAGTTAATTGTATTGCCCGAGAGATTTTTTTCTCAATTTTTGTTTCCAAGCTGATAAGAAATGTGTACTCCTGAAATGCATCTCCACTCCCTGGCCTCGAGCCCCAGATGCACGGGGATTATGAAACGGACCGATCCTGGGTCAGACCTGATATTCACTACTTTGCTGTGCAAATTAAACCTTGCACCCTCAGCTCTCCTGTAGAGCAGCCCGGCCCCAGCAGGGCAGTGGGTCAGTGTGTCCCTGCTGCTGCCAGGGGCTCCCGAGCTGTGTGTGGGGAGGCAGTGATGCCAGCTGTCCCCAAACACTGCGTGCTGGCTCCTCACGTGGATAAAAGGTCCAGAGAGCAGTGCTCAGCTGTGAGCAGCAAGTATAACCCCTGGGATTTGTCTCTGCTGAGCCAACACCAGGCATTGCTACAGCATTGCTCCAGCATTGCTCCAGCCACCCAACAGCACTGCTTTGCTGAGATTCTGCAAAATGGCACTGCTGGCCCCTGGTAACACCATTAGTCATACATTTGCAATGCTGAAAATTCATTCAAAAAAGAATCCCACAGCTCAAAGGCTGGGCATGCTGAACAAGTGCTTCCTCTAATGGCTGTATGAAGCGCACAGTCAGGGACCTGTGGCACAGCTCTCCTCCACAGATGAGGTTCCATAGAGGCATGAAGCTATATCTGGCACAAACACAAAACAGAAAAGTAAGAACATTTCACTTGACTGAATCACAGAAGTTGTCTCTCTACTCTAATATTTTCTCAATGCTATTGGATGTGCTCTTCAAGAGTAGGTAAAAAACTTCCCTTAAGAGTCATAACTTTCCTTGCAACTTACTTATTGGTTTATTCCCATGAGTGCAGCACTGAGAACTCAATCTAATATAAAGGGATTCTCCAAATCCCCAGAAAGTTTTTTAATTTTTTTTTTGTAAACCCCACTAAGTTCACAGCCTTAACAGCAGCCTATGGCAATGAGTTCTAAAGGATAATCAGAGCGCGGAAAGAAAAGAAAAAAAAGTTATTGTGTTATTAGTGTTTAGACCTCCTCTACCACGGAAAACTGCACCAGTGGCTCTGCTCATTTCCAAGGATTCCTATTACTCAATCTGCACTGCAGGTATGCACTGGAGTCTCCCTGGAGGGAACCAGCAGGCGGCTCGGGGAGGATGATAGATGGCACCTTGGCAAACAAGCGCTGATAATGCCATGGAAATCCTTCACACACCTTTCCCCACACCCCGCTCAGTAAAACGCTGCCATACATTTGTGGAGCACAGGATTTCTTCGTCTTTTTCAGAGCTCAGCGTTTAAGTGTTTATTTTGCTTGTTCTGCTCATTCAGACTGGGTCACGGGTTTTATTCCACCTAAGCAGGTCCCCAAAGACAGCCACACGCTGATCCTGCAGAGGAGCAATGATGCGGGTGACCTGGAACAGTCCATCCCCTCTCCTTGAGCAGACAGCATCAATAGCCCGATAGCTGTCTCATGCATGCATTCATTTTACACGTGATTTTATTCCGAGATTATTGACAAGAATACATCTTCATACATTACAATACTTATATGCCCTTGGAGTGGAGAGGATTGTGCTGAGTTCCACCTGGGGATCACGCACCTCGCAGCAGCTGGATAGGCACCAATAGCTTCTCAAAGTCTAGATTAAAATGTGACTTGGGAGAAGTGATCAAACCAAAAAGGAAAGCAGTTTGTGGCATGCTGAAATGGAGACCACGTAGGTGTAAATAAGATTGGGAGCAGACAGAAATAAACGAGCTTACAGCCTACGTGTGACTCAACCAGCCCAGATGAGCGCATTACATAGCAGCTCACTGAGCAGCTGGCAAATGAAACAGTTAATGTCCGACACTGTCTCCCCATAGCACAGTTTTGATCCATTCAGAGCAGTTCTGCTGCACTACACATTTTTTGAATGCAAAGTTACAAATATTACACCATTCTCCACAATCTATCTATATATCTGTTTAATTCGCTGCACAACGATCTGGAATTGTACGTGCTTCTTCCTAAGATTTAAGCACCAAAATAGTTCCTGATTTTCTGTTTTGTTCCTGCTCTTGTGCTAGCAGACAAAGACACAGGAGGTGTTAAAATAAGGAGGTTTGAGATCAGAACAGTTGCCACTCCTGCCGAGTTTAAATGTCAGACTAATATGGAAGGCTGAAAACCTTTTCAGCGCTCCTTGAGCTTCTGCCCTTTCATCCTCCCATTTCCCAGCTCCATTCTCTGAATCTAACCCAGCTGGTGGATTCAATAGCTGTGAAGCTTACTCACCCCAAGACCAGACTGCAGAAGGCTCTGGGGAGCTCACAGTATGACCGAACCCTTTAACAGTAATGGGCCCTCTGGGAGCTGTCCCCCATCAAATTATACACACCCGGGTATTCTGCCTATTAAGGACAGAGAGAAAAGGCATGCTGACACAGCCAGCACTTGCAAACAAAAGTCAGGACAAATTTAGCATCACTTGACAGGGTTGGATTGAAGATCAGAGGTCTCCGGTCCTTAACCTGGAAAGTCATCCCGCAGCCCTGTGAGATTTTGACAGGCTTGCAGCTACCACAGACAGGTATCCTGTGAGCTCCAGATGCTGCTGTATTATCTCTGAAAGCAAAGTCTGAGAACTCGGTGTGGCTTTTAAAGAGAAACCTCCCTGCCCTTCAGCGATGGGTGACTTCAGAGCACTCAAGGCAGCAGGGCTGGAGGGGTGCCTGGGCTCCTCGGTTACTCATCCGTACTTTTCCTTCTCATACAGCACTCCTGTGTCATGGTACTGCTGATTGCCACGAGGAAAACATTCCAGGAAGATTCAGAAATACTCTCTGACCTTATTACCAATGATTCTTTAGTCGCATTAAAACATTTGTTGTGAAGACCTTGCAGTACTGCAATGCTAACAGAATGTAATAGTTTCCCTCAAACTATTTTAACTACTTCCTTTGTTTTGCTACAGCTGAGCAGCTACTCCAGGATGTCTAATTGCATACAAGCACAGTTTCAGAGAATAAATACAAAACCAAACACGGCAGCACCGAGAGAAAACTTACTGTGCTGAACTACGGCATTTTCTGACATCTGTTTGAAAACCTGACTTCAGCCTCAGCTTTAGTTTATTTAACTACCAGCTCAACTGTGCAGAATCTATTGATTAGAAAGCACCATCAGCTTGCATTCTGACAGACTTTTCACACAGGAGTCTCAGAGCTCTCTATGACCAATCCAGCAATAGCTCCTGTGAAGTCAGCAAGTATTCCCCCCAACTGAAGGGTCGCTGAGAACTGATCCAAAGACAGGTTGCCCAAGGTAAGGCAATGACAGAGCTGGGAATGATCTACACAAGGACAGAGCTGTTCCACTGGTTCAAGGCAACCCTTACTCCTCTAAGACTTTCCTTTTTTTGGTACATATTTTTGCACTTGGTGGTATTTATTGAGAGAGAACTGGAGAACAGGAACTTCATAGTCAGGTCACATCACGCTATTTTAGAGGATTAAGGAAGCGATCAGCCACTTATTTCATGTACACACAGACATGCCCACGGACAGACAATGATACAAACGCATCTTCTCCCTTCATACATTTTTGAATTATCATCCAAGGCATTTTAGTGAAATCATTATTAACTAGAAAATAAAGATTCTTATGTATCCAAAATGCTGTCACACAGGCAGCTGTCAGAAGGGTATTTCACAGCTTCTCACTGAGCTCTCTCCCTTCTATCTGGAGGCTCCCACCTGAACCTGAAATTTGCTTTATGGACTTACACACCAACTCCTTAACTTGGACTCCTAAGCAAACTGTCAACTTACTGTACACTTATCTTTCATGTAGAGAAAATTATATAATCAAAACCTCAAGATTTAGCATCATTTATCACAAACATCTGCAATGTAACTTAAGTCTTCCAAGTTACTCTAAAGAAAAAAAAAGCAAGGAAGACAACCTTATGCCCAAATGAGACTACAATCTAAAACACACATGGGGAAACTGAGATGATGCGCTTAATTACAGAGTCTTAAATTTATTCCACTGCAAAAATTTCTTAAAAGTATACTGATAAACTATTTATTAAGATTTATGCTATTTTACTTCCCGCTGGATTACCCTACTTGGCACAAAATATTTTTGAGGAGTAAGAAAAAATAAAGAAAGAATATTTAATCCGCTAATCTCCGGAGTAAAGAACTGACTACAGCAACATTTTGCTTTAATGCTAGGCAGAGAGGGAGAGCAACCAAAGGGAGGAGAGCCTCCCCAAAAGCTGTCCTTTGATCTCCAGCAGGCTAATACCGCAGGTCAAACATCTTTGCTTCTGACTGCATCTGAAGTCTTGGAAGAAAGATGCACAAATAGAGTCAATATGCCATACTCTGACCTCTGCTTTTATGCCCTTTAGAGTCCCTGCCCCGTATTTGTTACAGAAACTACAGAAACAGATGAAAGGCAGACAGTGTGCTAGCTGGAGACTCGGGCTCCTTGAACTGTGGCTTGAAGATAAGAAAGAAGAATTTAACCCCAGAACAACCTGAACTTGCAGCATTTTTACAAGAGGCCTTCAAAGATGAATGTTCTCCTCCCTGCATGGAAGATAGCAGAATACCAAGATATCGAGTTCCCAGAGCAGGGAGGCAACCAAAAAGAACGAATCCAACACAATAAAATCCAAAATAACTTCCCTCCTTCCCTCCAAAAATTTAAACCAAAGCAGAGAGTACTTCAAAATTCCTCATGAAATTTTAAGTCCACGGCAGTAAAACCTCCAACTTCCTGTTCCAAACCACTCGCTGAAATTGTGATGGGAAATAAGTGGCAAGGGATTTATAACAGATGACAAAGGAATAAATTATGAATTTTTATTTAAAACCATCCCTACCTGTATCTCATGTGTGTTACATAGAGCGAAACGATGTGGGACTTACCTTCTGAAACACTTGATAGTTGGATTTGGACCATATGTCAAGCTGCAATAGGAAAAACAAAGTTATAGGTTACTACATGTAGTTACCATGAAAAAGAATGGAAGCAGCTGTTCAACTCAAAGCACAGGCAAAGTGAGCTATGGAGCCTCACTCCTCAGTTCACTACTTTGACCCATCAACCGTATCTGCTGCAATTTAAGAAAGGGAAATAATGACATCAGAGTTAATTTGTTTTGCAATGAAAAAGGAACACAATTCATTACAGTTTCAATTTAAAAAATACATACGAGATCTGTTGAATTAATGTGTTCCCTTTAAAAAATGCTCATCTGTCTGAGGCTGCGGCTGATCTGCACAAATATTCATCAGCTTTGGTCTGTTTCTAAAATGAGGGCATTCTTAGTAAGTTGATGCTCATCTTGTGTCTGAATAAGTGATTCAGTTACAAATGACACAAAGAACGTTTAGCTGAATTAAGCCAAAGCACTGCTCTTTTGGGGCTAAATAAAGCATCCCTTAGGAAACTGCATTTACATCCGCAGACAAAAATCACACTGGCTGTAGATAACTGCACACATCCATGACATAAGTGTGTGCTCAGCCGGATAGGAAATAAATGTTAGTAACCCCAGAAAGCAGAAGGTAATGCTGCCCTTGTTAAACAACCAAATGGCTCGCACGTCGGACAGTTCTAAGAGATGTGCCAGTGCTCTTTAGCCCAGCCCTGTGGAATAGCTTGTACTCTGTCACAGAAAAGCAGCAGGGAAGAAAAAAAAGAAAAAAAAGAAAAAAAAGAAAAGGAGAATTTCCTTCAACCCCTGACTTGCAAATCACTTTTGTCTTATAGATCCCACTGTACTCAACTGCTAGGATAAGAAAAGCCATCAGCTTCACTCGTTAGTGCCAGGTTACTTCCAAAGTGCACAAAATCCCCTGGATCACACGGCATGTCCTCACTTGCAAATTCACCTTTAATCACGGAGAAATAAACACATACAGTGGCTCTGGCTTTCTTGGAGAAATGTTTAAATGCACACATAAAACCTGCATTGCATTATTTAGTTGTTCCATTAATTGTATAGTACACCTATTTTATTAAAATATGGCAGATGATGCTAAAAATGCAAATAAGAGATCTCAAGCTAAATGTACAATCCCGAGAATAAATAGAGCGTGGTACTAAACACGCTCTGCCAGGTTTACACCTTAAAAGAAATGGATTTAAAGGAAGCAACTCCGTGCTGGCTTCACCTCCTTTATTATAAAGTGCAGCCAGTTACCTCAATCTGACTTGCAGCAGTGCTCACAAGCTGCAGCTGGAACGACAAGCCTTCTGAAAGGCACACAGGTTAGAGCCTGAAATGGAAGAAGTCCCAGCATGTGCATAAAACACACAGGACGGGGAAAGCCACTGAATCCCAGTAATTAATGCACATAGGTAAAGTGGCTGAGAATGCTACCAGTCCCCATCCCTTTAAGACGAAAGCTGTTATGTGGCTGCCTTCAGAATAGTGGCACAGAAGTGACTCCTGAGTCTCCAAACCTCAGCCTGACGGGTGATGTTGTTAAAGATTTTAGCATCACTTCTGGATGGATGTGTCATGGCTTAGTAGTGCTGACCTTGCCGTGAGACAGAAGGCAGCTGCAGCCTCGATTCCTTTTCCAGGTCAGCCGAAGGCAGAAGTACCCTAAGGCGTGTTACCTTCAAAACTTTACATTTATGGCTCTTAAGGCAGGTTCAAGAACCTGAACACCGACGCCGCTCCTACGAGCAGCAGCCCAGCTGGGACTTGGAGCCATGCATGATTCTCTGCACAGTGTACCTGTGCCTGTGGGGAAGGAAGCATCACATTTCCATATTAGAAAAGTCTACACTTAAAAATAAAATATTAATACAGATTTTTTAAGCTGTTTTTGTGTAAGTTTGGGCTTGCTTCAAAAGCAGACAGAGTTGCTATTATTGGAATACATACATGGTTTTGCCAATCTCCAGTGACCACACCCAGTGTGTGATCCTCTCTAGGTAGATTCAAGATAGAAAAGAAATTAAAGAAAAAACTCCACTTCAGATGCTGCATTAAGCATTAAGATGAGTCCAACAGGTTTTGAAATGTTCATTAGTTGACAAGGAGATTGGAAAGCTGAAAAAGTAATGAAAGTTTCCTAGATATGATGCAAGCCAAGCTGAAAAAGAAAAAAAAGAAAAAAAAAAGAAAAGAGCTAGCAGCCCCTCCCCAAAGCACACGCAGAAATCCTACATGACTGACCACCTTTCCCCCAACCAGAGGATGAAGGCAGAGCCGGATTAAAGAATGCATCGTTACAGGTCTATTATTCTTCAACTTTTCACTTTCAATCAAGACACACATTTGTAACTAAAAAACTGCTGAAAGCACAATTCCAGGGCATCCTCTGCATGTGAATTAAACTGGGGCTTTTTTTCCCAGCGCCCCGTTCTCCCCACCCACCCCCAGCATAAGTAACGAGAGGCCATTTTCTGAAGGTCATCTGAACGATTTCAAAGGCGATAACAAATCAGAATGTTCCCTGCATCTAATATCAAACAGGTCCGGTGCCAACACTTATTAGAGAAATCGGATTCAACCCCCCCTTTCACCCAAACACACACACATCCAGCTTTGAAGTGGAAAGAATACGGGGATCAGAAATTACCCGAGAGACAGCTCCGGCTGTCTTTGAAGCTTTCCTTTGATACTACTATTTCTTTTCCTCTCTTACGCTAGGAGGCTAAAAGCTGCCTTTTCTTATTGATATGGGGTAATTAATGAAGCCACAGCGTTAACATAACCCTAGTTCCTTAACATGATAATTCAACAGAGACACTTATGTTTCTTTAGTTAAGTCGAACGGATGCAGAAATCAGAGTTAGGCTAGGCAGGGATGTTAAGTACCTGCTCCAAATACACCCTGCCATGGTGCTTCGTGGTATCCGAATCCAAAGAGAAGCAGGGTGTTACCTACCATGCCAGCAGAATCCCGATGCATCTCTATTTTTATTGGCAGACTAGGTTAACTAATGGTTCAGCTGACGATCAGCCTGCCCTGCAAGAGCGAGCTGCACAGCTTCATCTATTCAGGAATCAGGACAACATTAGTAATTAATTACTATCCGTGGTTAAATTCCAGTGCACAATGAGTATGTCAAAGTTTGAAATCGAAGGTGGCACGGTGCCATAGCTGAAGCTACAGGGCTAATTAAAACACATCAGTATGGGGTGGACGTAATGGGCTGGTACAGTAAGCAGGAGAGAGGCAGAGCAGTCAGCACACAGAGCCGGCTGCATGACAGCGCTGCCACAGCTCACCTATTGTTTTTGCAAAGTGTCACCAAAAATGTCTAAGTTATGCAGCTGGCAACCTGGCAAAGACACGTTCTGCAGGGTTTGTGAATAATTCACGAGAGAAGTACATGAAGTACTTAAGAAACACACTGATGCTTTGCCTATATAAGCAAAGCTTGAAAATAAAACGCCAAAGTGCAGTATCCTATTTTACTCACGGAAAGCTTAACACTACTTTTCATTTTTCCACCTTCATTTTGAAAGTTTTTAAGTCCGTAAGAGAGAGCAACCAATTTAACTAGACTTCAGTACAGCAGAAACCACGGGAAGCTTTCACATAAGCTCCTGTCAGCGCAGACAGTGCGACGTCTAAGTGCGCAGCAACCCACAGCAACCTGCATAATGCAACGTCAGCTCTCCCGTGTACCTGCTAGCTGTGCCTCAGCACGCTGCCACGCACAGCTCCACAGCTCTGAGAGCCACCCATGTTTGTTTTATTTCTAGATCTGCCTGCCTAATGCACCAGAGGACATCAATACCTCTCCTGTTTGCTCTCTCCCTTCTCTTCCCAGAAATGCAAAATTTGCTAAACCAGCTGTGCTTTCCTCTTCTGTGCCTCACAAGGCACGTTCCACTTACTGCCTGTGCCGTCCTTCAGTTTCCCAGTGATGGCCATTTCTTTTTTTATTGGACAGTGCTGAATACATCGCATTGCCCCAAACCTCCCCTTTTGAGAAATCCCCCCAGAGAATCTCACTTTTGTTACTTAAAGGGCCTTTTGATACGTGGGCTTAGGAGGCTTACTCAGAAGACCACCACTCAGCTATTCACATGTAGAGAAGTGCAAGGATGCTATGACTTATTCCAGCGTCCCTTCTTCAGCATGACTTACAGAAAACAGAGGAGCTTCAGAATTGTCATACTGTACGATGCCTTTTTAGTTAATCTCATCCTTGCTGTTTACAAATATTAAATGCTCCCTACAAATACGTAAGCAAACCCCCAAATCAAATTACTGTGCAAACTGCTCATGGGAAAAACAATCACTCCCTACAGCAACCCCAAAGCTTCTCTGTACTTTTATTATCTAACGAAGAGGATACTCACTGATCTCCTTCATACCTTTCTGAGTCCCTGAGTGCTACTGCTTCCCTCCCAGCACCAGGCTGGAAACTGAGAAGCTAGAACAGTGGAGTGCTTTCCCTACAGCAGCTGTTGTGACAGAGAAGGAATTGGAATGGACTATGTTTGCAATTGACTGTAATCACTCATTCCCAGCAGGCACAATAAAGTAAAGCGAATCATTGCAAGAGCACTATCTTATTCTTATACTCCAATTACCAGTGTAGTTAATTAGTGGAAAAAAAGGGAGCCCACTGTTTGTCAATATGTGCTCCAGTTGGCAAAACTAGCAAGCTACACATTTATTCAATCTTCCAAGCCAAATTCACTCATGATTTAAGAGGCTGCAACTCCAGTTCTACCAAAGTCAGACGAGATGTTCCTATTTATACCTAAAACGCAGACCTTCAGCTTTGCTCCAGCCTTGAGATGGCCCAATGGAATAGCAACTGCCGTGGTACAGACACGGGTTCATTCAGCCTCGTGGGAGCAGTCACATCGCCCCGCTTAGAATGCTGAAATGTAAGTTGGTAGAGAACAGCCTCCCCTGCAGACTGCTTGGAGCAAGAAGGCAAAGCAGGTGTTAGCAGCGCTGCTCAGGAGGAGCTAACTGCTCCCTATGGACACAGACAAAGGTTAGTGCCCCGTGCCCAAAGCCAGCCGTGGTGAGAACCGCTCTCAGATGACAACAGTGGAGGAACACAGCTCTCCTGAGAGCTAACCTGGAGCCAGACAGAAGCTCCACACCAGATGCTGAGTTTTGCAAAGGAACTTTTACTCATCTTTTCAGCACATACAGCATAATTATATTTCAAGGGAGCCTCAAAGGAAACTGGATTCATTGGAGAAAATGAGCACGCCCACGTGAAATGTGACATGGGAAACCAACAAGTGGTTTTTAGGCTATTCTTTCACTTCCCAGCAGAACTCAGGGTGAAGAGGGGCTGATGCATTTGTATGTTGATATACTGGGAGTGGAGTGCAACTGCTTCTGCTGCAAAGTGGTGTTTAAACCCGTAGAACTGGGCAATGCAAATAAGAAATCAGTCAGTTTTTATTTTACTCTTCCCTAGGCCAATCCCCCACCCTTCAAGTGAGAATTTCTCATCTGGGAAGCACAGCTGCGTTACACTCTTTGGCAGATCTGCTCCTGGCCTTTTCTGGGGAACAGAGATTCAGACTGGAGCTGCTGAACCCTGGGTCAGTACACAACGTGTTGCTGTGTGCTGAAACCCAGTTATCACTTCTGAAAGGAAAAAAGTCTCACCTCATTATAACATGGCCTATGGGTGCCAAGTACTCATCTTGATATAATGAACTTTGTATTTTAATAGGCTTCATAATCAGAAGAGAAAGCTCCAGAGAGAAAATGTGCAACACGGAGGCACTTAGTACTGTTTCTGGCACAGGAGTGTCCTGCTATCTCAGTAACAGAGACCACTTCACCCTGAAAGGAGGAACAACCTGAGCCAAGGGTGCCAGCTCCTGTCCCGAACTTGGGCTGCAGGCAGCCATCTGGAGTGCATGCAGTCAGGAGAAATGCAAGGGTTCAAGCAGGGTGAATGGCTGACGAAACAAAACCCTCATGGAAGCAGGGAACACTCACCTTTAGTAGCTGCTGTTCAAGACGAGCTAATACTGACAAGGAAATTACTGAGGACTACCTAGCAGTGATTCTCATGGCTGAGCTTATCAAGTTGAACACAAAGCTAGTGCAAGATTTCCCAAAAGCTCGCAGAAAAGAGAAAACTGAACCTTGGGCTATTGATGTGCTCGAACACTGAAAAAATGTTTCCTCAGTAGACACTATTAATGAGGCAACTGGGGGTCTAAGGTGATAAATTAGAAATTCAAGCAAGAGCATCAGAGCTTAGAAAGAAGTCAGACATTCGGGTATGAAAAATCCAAGAAAAGCATGATAAATTTAAACCCTGTAAAACATCCACAAACCCTTCTGACAGTTTTGTGATTCCAGCATACTTGTGATGGGATTCCTTTTCTCTGACATTTAAATACCAGCTAAAAATAAAACTGATGGTTGCTGGATACACGATAACCTACCTTGCCATCGTCGGTATAGACGTTTTCATTGTATCCTTTTACTATCGTCCGGTCAATGAAGAGGCTCCGCATCACCACTATCACTTTTAACACTTTTCCTAAGGTAACCTATCAAGAACAAGAGAAGGACAAACAAGGTGAAGGAGAGCTAATGGTGTCTGAATTCACAAGACCATCATGTTAACAGCTTAAGCTGATGCAATCTCAGTTTTCAATATTTTATAGACAGAACAAAATAGAAGATCTGAAAACACTGTGCACATTAGGAGGAAGAGACAGACCATAAAGTGCAGAGCAAACATTCATTTGCAACCAAAAATGTATGAATTCGCAGAATTCCCTTGTGCAGACACGACACAGCCAAGCAACTCTCTCCATTTTATAAACAACACAACTCAATAACTTGTCAAAAAACAATGAGCAAACGTGATTAGTTTCAATGTATTCTATATTCTCCAACGGGAGTCCATTTAGGGAAAAATAATTTGAAAGAAGTATCAGACTCTTCTAATGCTAGCTTTTAAAAGCATGCCATAGGTCCAATGTAAAACACTTTAGGTCCAATAAGAACGTAAAAATATTTACATGAAAACAAAGTGGGAGAATAGCAATTACAACAGTAAAAATCTTACATTTTGAAAAGTTTGATTTTCTTTTGTAGTAACAGCAAAGGGCAAGGAATAAAAGTAGCATCTTGGTCTGTCGCAATATAACAGCAGAAATAAAGCTAAATTACAGTATTGACAAAAAAAAAAAACCAAACAATAATGAAGATGTTTTAATCTAAAAATCAATTTAACATTCAAAAATGAACTTATACTTCAATTCTATTAGAACGCCTAATAGGAATTTTGTCCTTCTGTCCTGGTGTACAAACACCGTGGAGTTTTCACTCATCCACAAAAGCACAAAACTGCTCTTTATTCTCTTAGTCAGCACCAGTTACTCATGTTGAAACAAGGTGGGAGGCAGCAGTCGTTAGCAGAAATTAAAAAGGAAAAATATACAACAAATCAATAAAGACGCAGGGTGACTGATTTCTTTGGGAGCGGATTTATCTGCTGATGTTAGCAGGAAGATGATGATTGTTCTCGCACGTGTTCATCTGAACTGGATGAAGTGCTGGAACACAGAGAGCAGAAAACAGGCGACGTCAACGCTGACGGACTGTGCTGGAGGACAGAGGGCTGGGATGGGAAACGGGGGTAGGAACGGAGTGACAGCACAGAGCTTTTTAGAACAGTCACCCGAAGTGCTGTAAATACCACTTTCCCATTTTAAAGAACTATACAGCAGGGCAGTTACAGATCCTAAAAGGATCTGATGACAACTCTTTGGTGTGGGATGTGGAGAAAGCAACTCTGGGCCAGAAGAGTTAGAGCAAGAGGAAAGAATGAGTTGACAGCAACAGACAGATCAAGGGAAAGAGAAGGGAAAAAGAAGTCCATGGCAGCCTTCAAGATGACAGGCTGCTGGGCATGATTTTTCAAAAACATAAAGGAAAAAGCAATCCATACGAAATTTTTGAAGAAGAAAAAACGTTGCAGACGTAGGGTAGCCCACAAGAAGGCCTGAGCTGCGCCCACAGCACAAATAGCTCTTCCTGATTCCCACCTTCCTCCACCACACTGGGACTCCATGAACACGTATGGAACTACTCAGCCCCCTCAGGCAACCCAATAAGGGTCTCAGTTGCTGTGAATTTAGGCCTAAAGGTGGTATTTACTGGGATCCTCTGCAACAAGACCCAGTTGGTCTGCAAGTAAAGGAAAGGAGAAAGTAGCAGAGGAATCTCAGCACTGTAACAACTAAGTTAAAAATGCAGTCCCAGATGTGGCTGCTCTATGATGCTGATCATCTGCTGGAATCAGAAGAACTACTCTGCCATAATGGCAGAATTAATTAGAAACAAGATGAGAAATTGGAGACACTCTGAAAAAAGCTGTCGGCACATTCAGAGTTAATTGGTCTTTTATTTACTCTTTTCTACCTCAGTAAGAGCGGCCGTTTTCTAGGATGCATCCCTCCTGAGACAACTGCCTCCACCCCACACTGTGCAACTATACACAGCAAAATTCAGAGGAGAAAAAGAAGAAATTTTAAACAAAACAGAAATCTTCTTAATGAAGAGCAAAAAGGCAGTCCTACAAACTCCCAGACACGGCTCTATACGTAATATTTTCTATTTCCATTCCCTTCACACACTTCAGTGGATGCTCACTTCTTTCCCCTGCGTTTTGCGTTCATATCTCACATTGCTGCCAGGCAGGAAAAAAAAAAAACTTGGATGAAGTTGCTCTGAAGCCTGTGTGGGATGTTCCTGAAAATCCTCAGAGTTAGTAGTCACACGTAACAAACTGAAAAGTCCCATGTTTGGCACTCCAGCTTGCTCGCATATCCTGCTGCCCTCAAACCTCCCCACCAGGCTGACCTGCACAAATCCTCTCGAAAGGCTTCTGCATCAGCTCACTGCCCTTTTACAGGTCATCCATTTTCACAGCCTTCCAGCGATTCACTTTTCACTTTCAGAAGCTGTCGCTGTTACCCAGATCGCAGCTATTATCCATCATGCAAAACCGAAAGGCCAAATTTTGCAGGCTGGAACAGGACAGCAGCTCACATCACCCACTTGTTGAATGCCAAACAAGCAGGTCACTGCCTTCCCTCATCTCCCATATCTGGGAAAGCTGTGTACAGCCACCTTTAATGCACACTTCAGAGCGAGCTCTCTGAGTGAGGTGCTGTGTTGGAATCTCTACTCACACAGCAGCATTAGCAGTGAATTAGCAGTCTGGCATCGAAACAACACTCCCCTATTTTGTGCTGCTGTTCTGTTGGCATAGAATTCCTCCTATAGGTTTTAGAGAGGTTGGAAGAGGAATCAGGACCTTCAGATAATTGTTGCAGGGTCGTATCAAAAGGATTAACAGGAATAGTACACGAGTTAAGTCTCAAGAAATGTAGAAGCATAGCTCTGAGAACTTACAGTTCATCATTTTTAACAGTGCTGAAACTCTGAGGTAGGCAGCACAAAGAATGAACCATCACCAGGCTGGAGGATGCAGTTACACGTGGGAGCCAAAAGGATGCCCCACAGCTCTTTAAAGGATAAAGCACATTCTCTGCCGTACACAAGAAATGAGGGACCTTTTATTTTTCCCTCTAATGATCAAGACTCATAACCATTTTCAGAATGCGATGTTTTTGTTCACATAAACCACATTTTAAAGATCACGTTTTCCAGCCTACAGTTTTCCTTGATGCCTGATGAATGCAGGTATCTGAAGCCCATGTATGGAGTATAACTTACACCTTTGGTCGCAGAGCTGCGTCCCCACAGATCACCTGAAGGAAGGGAACAAAAACCCAACGGCTCTGATAAAAAAAACCCAACAATCGGAGAGTTTTGCTCTGAACTCTGGGAGCACAGGGTGCTGCGCTGGAGCTCAAGGCTCTCCCTGCTTTAATGGGCACAACGCACCCCTGCACTGCCACAGATAGCAGCTGCACGAAGCTCCTCTATTACACCAAAAGGATAATACCTTTCCATTGCGACAAAAAGGCAACAATTTCCCTTCTAAGCCACCTTCTCCCATTAAATTGCAACCTCTTCTGTCGATACCCTGTTAAGACAGCACTTGGCTTTTTAATATTTTGCCTGTAGGATATATGCCAACTTGTCCTTGATGTGGAAGATTTTAATTCAAATCAATACGTGTACAAGGTCACTTTAAAATTCAATTAATATGAATGAAAAAATATGCCCCACAGTTCTGTGAGCTGAAAATGGAACAGCTGCGAGTTAAATACTTCTGCAGCCTCTGTTTTGGTCTCTGTGAAAACAATGCGCTTCTCACTCGCTTTTAACTCAAGTGCACTGAATTCAGGCAGTGAAGTTATCTGTAATGCCCCTGCTTCCCAAATCGGCAGGCACCAGACGAAGGTAGGACAGGCAGCTGATTGAAATCTGCAATATTATGCAGCTTTTCTGACAAAAATATAGAAAATAAAAATCTTGAAATATCCCAGTTTTAAAAATATTTTGTCTATCGCTACGATAACTCTCAAAGAGCAGATGACAGATGCTGTATGCCAAGTCTGGGGGAGGGGAAACAGAATAATCAGTGAAAATGCTTCAGATAATTTCTTGTAAGGCTGCTAAAAACGTTCCCAGTCAGCACAGCTCACCAATTGGAGAAGAAAGAAATACCTTTCCAAATGAGTCAGTATCAGGGCCAAAACTAATCCGCAAAATGAAAAGGATCAAAATCCATTTGCCATGCCAGAATTCTGCCTGGAAGAAATAGCTTGCAACACACCCCTTAATTTGGCCTTTTCATTGGAACGGACAGCAAATGAAAGGGCCTTTTATAAATGATTTTAAAAATGCATTAACAAACATCCTTTCTTCAAATTTATCTGAAAGTTTAATATTAGGAGAAAGTGTGCTGACAGCACTGAGCTCCAGCACTTCGCAGAAGAATCCCAAAGCTCCAGATTTCCCCTCAGCATCCCAGGGAATTTGCTGCTGATCTGAACTGCAGATGCTCTGCATTGCAGAGCTAAAAGAAAGACAACATTATTTTCAGTTAACAGGGTACCTCCCTGCTAGTATAGAAAGGACCATGAGTTTGTATGAGGTTTTTAGTCACCTTTCAAAAGAACAAGGCGACATCAAAGCAGAGATGCAACCAAGCTGTACACATTTCCAGCAAAAGGCCAGGCACCTGCTCCTCCTGGAACTGCCAGCCAGAAGCCTTTCCTCCCACTCCTACATCTATCTTACTAATCACTAGAATGGCTGGAAATCCTATTTATATGTACTGAAAAAGAAGGTTTTGTATTCACTACATAAATCAAACTGCCCCCCCAGAACCTTCAGCTTGGTTTTTTTCCCCGTGTCTCATCTGCTGCTGTATCAGTGCTGCACTTTCCCTCACATGCTCATTATTCTTTAATGATGCCTATTTGTAAATAGCAAGATAGGATGCAATTAAGCTATTAGAGTCTAAATAAACAACCATACTAATTAGTTCTTTACAAGGAATTTTTTCCTCTTTTTTTTTTTTTTCCCCCTCCTTATTTTAACGTAAGGGCTGGAATTTGCCTTTCATTAATTGAACCTAATTGCAATAAGGCACGATAAAAAGGTAACGTAGATAAAGGATTTAAATGATTTTGCCATATTAAAGATAAGGCGGTGATGCTCTCCTTTAGTACCACAGCACTTTCTGCTAATAAAGCAAACGAAGTGTCACACAGTGCTGTTGTGCCAGCCACGCACATGAATTGGTGATGCTGGACCAGCACTGCTATGGATGGCAAAACGGATTTTGTCTCTTTCTATTCTGAATTACAGTACAGTGGGAACTTCACAGGGATGAAAATGGATCTGGACCTTATAGAAAATGAAACTTCTTACAAAAAAAAAATAATACTTCTAACTTCAGGTCACAGTTTCCAATCCTTCAACTTCTCCCAAGAGTAAGGTGCCTTGAACAAGAATCAGTTAGTGCCCTTTTTAATGGACAAATAATTTCAGAATCCATTTTCCCCCTAGAAAATCATCATGATTTTATGTAAAACACTGATAAACAATATTCAGACATAAGAAGTTATTCAGATTCAGTGAACAGATGTCTAGCCTATTTGCAATTAATACAGCCCACTTCCATACAATCAGACTGTTTAAAATGCTTGGAACAAGATTTGAAAGTTGAAACACAAAATGTGTCTGATTTTACTGAGAATGAACAGAAACTGTGTAAAAATGCTTCATGCTTTTATAGGAGAGATCCACTAAAATTCTAGGCATCTGTATAAATGCATAAAATGTCTTCAGCATCAGAAAGTTTGTAAGATAACATGAAAACAAGAAATGGCAATTTCTGAAATGAGCTTTGCTTTGGAAGAAACAACTTTTCCAATGGAGTAAGTTACACAGAGCATTATGCTCCAGAAACACCTCAAAATACAGAAAGCTATTCCTTATTTCTAAAAATATTCACCTGCTGTCCCTAACTTGGAAAGCAGTGACCTTACATAGCTTTACAAACACTGAGGAGACAAAGCTGCTTGAAGACCAAGTGGCTCCTGGATCAAGATGAGCAGAAGTTGCTGTGTTTGCATAGGGCTGGCCAGGTGCATGGCCCTAAAAAAGTTCATATGGGACCAATACTTACTGTGTTGTAAAATACTTCTGATATCAAAGGAATGAATTGTACTCAGGAATTAGAAGTTTCACACTGAAAAAGATAGTCTTAATGCTGGTAACAGAAACAAGGTATGTGAAACAACCATATAGTGGTTGCAACACCCTTCATTAGAAATAAGTAGAGACTATGTAGGAATACAACTATTTAATACCATCAAAACTGCAGGTATTTTTCATTAATTAAAAATCAATTTGTGTTTTCTTAACACGAGATGAGGTTTCTCTCTTTACAGTTCCTGGCAGTTGACCAACAAAATCTCACAAAAATCTTAAGAAGGCCTCAGTTCCCTCTGCTGCTGCTGCAAATTAATTTTGCATAACACTGTTATTAAAGCCGATATAATTCTATGTTTAGTCTTTTTCATGCATAGCGCAATTAAAAGATTAATAGAAAAATCACTAGTGAAGATTGGGATTAAACAGCACCTTGAAATGGTAAACTGCTTTTAAAGTCGGTTGAGGATTTCGCACAGCTCTGAAAGGCTTCAATTATTTATGTGTTTGGTCTGTGCAGCATAAATCCAGACTAATGAGGTACAATTGCTGTGTATAAATCTACAACACAAAAATCTCCTTACTGTCTGAGGAAGCAATACCCTCGAAGGAGCAGCAGGCAGAAACCTTTCAAGGTACAGCATTTGTGTTCACAGGAATACTTTCTTCAACCCCCCTCCTTAAAGTTCTCAGCTTATTGCAGAGCTGTACTGTGCTGAGGGAGAGCCCAGCAGCATGCAGAGGTTACCAACCCTGGGACTCAGACTGGCAGCTCCCGCAGCTGTAATCACCTCTCTAGAAACATGCAGGCTCTGAAAGCCCCACCATCACAGCTAAGGACGTAACTTGATTTCCGCATGAATATGAAGGTGGGCACCGATCAGTTTGGGACTGAAATTT
Source organism: Tragopan temminckii (assembly GCA_028571105.1). Lineage (NCBI taxonomy): Eukaryota > Metazoa > Chordata > Aves > Galliformes > Phasianidae > Tragopan > Tragopan temminckii. Next base: position 6,175,021 of record JAOWBP010004368.1, read on the forward strand.
TCTGAATTAGATCTCTTTTTCCTGAAGATGATTTTGAGGCCATTTCCAGTAATTCTGAAGTTTCAAAGAATCTCACAGGCACGCCCTGATCCTTCTTCCCCACCTCCTTCCAATAGTTTGCACATTCTTAAAATATATATCCTGCTTATCAGTGCCTTTGATGACGAATGTGTGTTTCTGGCAAACCAAAGGACTGGATTTAAAGATATCCTGATATAACAACAATACCTCTATGGTAAAGATCTTCATAAGCAATGGCAGGTATGGTACAAACACTACACAAATTAAACTGGTTCAGATTATGGTTGGTTAATTATCTCTGGACAAACTGTGTACAGTCATGAAATATTTTTAAACAAAACAAGCATCGTCTGAATCCCTTGGCATTATGGTAAATCACTGCTGTGGAAGAGCAGCTCCACATCTAACTTGGGATGAGTTCAGAGCGAGAAATGACAAGTTCTGCAGAAACCTCCCTTCTTCTGGGGGAGGTGCTCTTCACACTGCCCATCCTGCAGCACCTTTCGCTGAATGATTTGTGGCTGAAAACAGCAAAAGCTTCTGCAGCAGTCGGGGCCAGATGGAAAGTGCCATATTGGCAACATCAACTGAGACAGATGGGAAAGAGGGAAAACCTGCCTAAAAGAAAAAATGATAAACCCATCACAAAATCACATGCAAAAATACTTTAAAAACAGTGGTTTTGATCTCTGATCCAAGGAAGATATGCAATCCATTGGTTCAGTGCAGTGCTGTTGTCTTGTAGCAACAATAATGTCCTTGATTTAGAGACCAATGTTATTTGGTAAGTTATTACTAAATACAAATGAGGCTTCTTTTACAGTTACCATTTTTCCAATGCACCTTGCTCCCAACCAGTTTTATCCAAGATAACTCACAAAATTTCCCAGTTGTGCCTAATTCTTGAAGAGCATCACATGTTTTCTGACCTCAAAAAGCCATCGGAATCAGAAGGCAATTACTGGGTGCAGAGAGGGACTCTAAGAGAATGGAAATGGTTTCCAAACAAGGAAGTAAAATGAGACTTTTTCTTTCCTACAGTGAAACAGTTAAACATAAAGTCAGCTGAACAGCAAATGCAAAAGCTTCCACGACTTAGAGCTTCTTAAGACTGCATTGATGAATTCAATTCTTTTATGGAATATGTTGTTCCACTTGGTGAATCCAACAATCGCAGATTAAATGATCTAATACCAGTGGAAGCCAGCTGTATATTTTAACCTCTGACTCAGTTAATCCCTGGCAAATTTTAGGCTACTCAAAGAAAGTTAATATTAAGATGCTAAAGAATTGATTAATTAAAATGGAATGTAATCACAGCTACACTTATTATTGAGGCGTTTATAGTAATTTTGAAGAATACTGGCAAAATCTAAAAATAACAGAGTATTCAAGTTAACAAACACTAAAAAAAACATAAATTCTTGATTCAAGAAAGCTGCTTTGACAAAATATCTGATTTCTAGATTTCTTTTACCATTTGCTTGGAAACAACAACTGCACTCACACATACACTATAACCAAGCCTTTCGTAGCAGCCTATGTGAGGATGTGCCACGAACGATCTGAGATGGAAAAGACTGATTTGGTCCCAAATTTTCACTCGGATATAGAATTTTCCACTTTCATTTAAAAGCTGTCAAAAGATGCGACTTCAATCTTTTACTCGGCTGCAGGAGAATCAGCTTCCAAGTGCCATGCTGTAAGAGTTCAGCATACCCTATTTCTGTGCTGCTGTCCTGGAGTAAAAACTTTACAGACTCGTCTCTTTCTCTAAGCACAACAGCTGCCTGTGAGAATTGATGTGAACAATAGGCTCTTCTAGAATGAAATCTTGCTTGGTCAGGGAGAAATAAGTCGAATGTATTGGACTTGTTTATCTATAATCCGGCCTTTACTGCTCATTTACTTCAAAGGCAAATCCTTGACTTCATCATAAAACAGAAATTCATTGGACCAAGAGCAATTTGAACAAATTTAGACAAAGGAAACCAATACAATTTCTCTCTTCCTACCCCTACTTCTTTTTCTTCTTAATTATCATGATTGAGATACACTCATTGCCAAGACTGCTGAAAAACACAGTATCTGACCTCACGTTCATATTTCAACAATCTTATTTAACAACAAAAAGCACTGAAAGGTGAAATTCTTTTTATCATCTATTTGCCTAAAAGCAAAAGAGATCTTACACTGCTGGGTCAAACGAAGAGCAGCATGTTTCTGGGAAAAAAAAATCATCTTTAATAGCCTGCCTTTTAGAAATAGCAGTTCAATCCCTTAAGAAATGCATCTGAAAGGACGAAACGACCCAACTCACCAGCAGCATTGCAGAGGTCCCATTGGGCCTGGAGAGCTGGATAGACATCTCAGGAAACATCCTGTCAATGCGATTGATCACATCATCGACGTATCTGCCAAACAACACAACAGTTACACACACCTCCTTGTCACAGACTTGTAGATTATTACTTATTTTTAATGTCCAGAGGATTTCCTTGAATTACTTTAATTATCTTTGATACATACAAGATAGAGAATACGTACAGAATAAAAGTATGAGAATAAAAAGGAACTGACTGACCTTGAATACAGGCAAACTATGATCTACACCCAGGTGGATGTTGCACATACTAATTACTTCAAAACAGATATTGAAATATAAAAACACACAGCATTTTCAAAAACAGAAGTTGGGATAGAAGCAAATACGGGTTTTTGTTTAAGAGAAAAGTATTTTTGCAAAGCATCTTTAAATTGAGCCAGATATCCTTTATTAGGTAACACAAAAGTCTGCAAATGTTTGAAACAAAACACAGGACACAGTTTGTCAGACAACCTCCCCAGGGATGTTTTGCCCACCAGAGTTGCAGGACACCCAGATCAACTAACTGTCCTGCTTACTCACAGCACTCACAGAATGATAAAACCCAGCAAAACCTCTCCCACACTGGAAAACTGTGTTGAAACCTTAATCTGCACTTCCAGTTGAGCAGAAAAGTTTCCCCATTCATTTGAATGACTCATTAACAGCCTGTTTGCTAATAAGCAGCCAGAATAACCACAAACCAAGATCTTTCTTAGCACGGTGCAGGAGGAGACATATGAGCACTTCAGCATGAGTAATCTACACATCAACAGATCAACGGTACACGCCTAATTTTAAACACTACTGAATCCCAAATCTCTTGTGTGTGAATGGAGATGTCTGACTGAGATGCTGGTGAAAAGCAATTCTGTATTTCTCCATTAGTACATGGTTAGGAACTACCTCACAGCCTTGGACGTTTCAATGCAAATTACTGCAGAACTTAAATTTTCTCAGTTTGGGGTGGTAATTTAAAAACAAATAAAATACAAAGTTGCACATCATAAAACAGAAGACAAAGCCTACATGCATTACGGAATTAAAACTCAAGTAATTTTACATCACAGAAACAACACTGTGAACTGTGGCATTTTATCTGCTTGTATCTCTCTGAAAAACCCCGGGGGCTATGTACATTTATCCTTTGAAAAGATCCAGGTTGGTTGGAGGTGATTAATTCCTCAACTCTCTCTTAGACCCAATCTTTTTTAAATGCAAAACTTGCCTTCACTGCATGCCTTCAAACTACGCTCAAAGCCAACCACCATCAGGTGCCACCTGAGCAGGAGAAACGGATCCTTGCTTTTCTCCCAGAAAAGACTGGTGTCAGGCAGAGCTGGGAGCTCTGGGCTTGTCAACAGTCCTGCCCTGGAGTAAACCGACACATAAAGCTATGCAATTACTCAAAAGTTGATATAAAATAGAAATCTTCTGAAGACGACTGTGCACGTTAACTCAGTGTGAAGTTCTACCAAAAGCTGGTTACAAGATACTGGGGTTTGGAACTGGTTTTGTAACGCTCAAGAAAACCAATCCAAGAAAACCAACCCAACAAAAAATAACCAAAAGAAATCCGC
>JAOWBP010004368.1:6179086-6200805 GCA_028571105.1 Tragopan temminckii
TGGAACTGGTTTTGTAACGCTCAAGAAAACCAATCCAAGAAAACCAACCCAACAAAAAATAACCAAAAGAAATCCGCATTACTTTGGCAAGGCACAGCTATGGGGTCCATGCCCTCAGGTGGCCTTTTCCTTCCTTTCTCAATCAAGAGAATCCAGAGGAAATCCACAAGCCCTTTGCCTTTATTTAAAAGCAGACATCAGCGTTTCCTGAGAACGCATCAGACCAGAAGGGTTCTTCAAAGATTCACATCTAATTACTGAATTAGTCTGACTCCACGACGGCCTCAAATACAAAATGGCATACAACCTAATGCACAGCAAAGCTCTTCTAGGGCTGTGCCTTTCAGAGAGGACGTCAGGTAAAACACCCCGCTAAATATGTTCAGGTTGAGGTTGGACTTGATGATCTTGAAGGTCTTTTCCAACCTGAGCGATTCTATGATTCTGTGATCAGTGCAGTAAGCGAGAAGCAGCACGGCAGTGTAGAAGTATAACTGGTGACAACTGTAGAGCAAACTGAAGAGCATACAATGAAGATGAGATACAGTGCATTCCGAGGCTGCCTGCAAAGAAGGTCATAGAAAAAGCTGCTGTCTGGAACTTCTTTTGCAGAACTGAAATGCATTAATTTAGTGCCAAAATAAGAGCAATCACAATTTACACATCTCTATCCAGCAAGTTACAGCTCAAAAATATGATGGCTCCTATTTATGTTACAGAACTTTTTACAGACTCTCAGAAAAGTGTAGCACTTAAGAAAAAAAGTTTAATTTTACTTCTGCTATGAGCACTTCCAACGTACTCACCACATTTCAGTTCTCTCCTACTTAGAAAAGACACTGGTTGGAATGAGCATTTACAGACACAAGTAGTAACAGAGCAGGGAAAAGCACATGGAAATAGATTTGCTGAAATGTTAAGCATATCTTCAGCTTACGAAAAAAATACACTGAACTCTCAGAATTACATACAAGGTGTAATCACACGGCAGTAAATTCCCCTCTCGCCCTAAAACAGCCAGGCTTTCACCTACAAGGAGTTGAAAAGAGTGTCCAGAGAGGCAAAGGATGCTCCAACAGCCTGAAGACAGACTGCAAAAGACCATACCCAGCAGTCCCCACATGCAGGCACAGCACAGCATTTAAACTGTTTACAGACAGAATTTAGTCTTTCTTATTCCTATATGACAGAAAAAACTCAAACCAATACATGAACACCTGATCATCTGAAGACTCCAAGTTAGTGGCTCTCCATTGAAACGAGCTTCAAGAAACCTCACCATAACTGCATCCTACCCCAGATGGGTTCTGACCAGTAAGCGACAACGGGATTTCCCATCATGACATCCTATCAAATACTACACCAATTTTGCTAATGTAATTTGACTAGCCAGAGGGAAGATTTATCAAGAAGCTTTAATAGCAGGTTTGTTGCAACTTCTCCATCCCATTTTCCTCATCCTTCTCTCCCTCATGACACAGATTCATGTTTTTGACGGAGGTTTTAAAATTACTTTTGAACAGAAAATCTTTATTTTAAAAATGATAAATAGTACCAATCAGTGGCATGCAACTGAATGTGCAACTGAACCCTGTCCAGTAAGATGAGAGCTGACATCAGAGATCCTCCAAGGCCGTCAACGCTATAAATCGTTATTTCCATTTTAATGCAGTAGGGTACTTTTCTGTATAAACATGCTATATTAATACTGCAGAGGTCAAATGAACCAATCTACTCCAAGAACGCCAGCAAAGACTGGAACGAATTCTGAATGTTATCCTCCAAATGAAAGCTTGCTTTGTTACGAACAGGTAAGATACAACAATGCTAGAATAAAGCAACAGAGATATTCTTTGAAAACTTGGCAGGAAGCTCATATATAAATCCTTTGGTCCATATTACAAGAATAATGGCTGGAACCAACAGAAAAAACTTTTGAAGCCAATTATAAAATACTAGTTATAATGGACTAATTAGCTATGCAAGCCAGATGAGATGCTGCATGCTAACACATCAGGTTGACAACACAAAAATAATTCAGAAACTATCTTTGCAGGCAGACACTCTTTGATTCACACCTAGGCCCCCCATAATATGAAAAACTAATTCATTATAAAATGCCTTTAATTCCGTACTGGACAGATGGCTTGGTTCTCTGATGTGACCTCTCTCTCTATATCTGCTTTTTTTTTAATTTTTTTTTTTATTATTTTTACTGGATCAGATCCAGTGATCCAACGTTAGTGTGATGTTTAGCAGCTCAGACAAGATTTAAATAGCATTCATCCCACACAGTATTTCACTTCCATGCTGTTCATTTTTGCCACTCAATATTACTGTTTAAAAATTAGAAATATAGGAGTTTGTAACCAATTTTGGAGGAGATCTTTCAAAAGAAGAACATTTTGCTAAATGATTTCAGAGAGAGCTGGACAGATGTCTGCAATGCTATGGAGCTTCACCGTTCCTGAATTGCTGAGTGGAAAACACTGTATGGGATGAAGAACAGCTCTTGATTTTGTTCAGTCTGTGATTCGAGGTATTCTGGACAGCAAAAGGGGAAACTCTGCACACATTCCATCGCTTACTAGCACAGTAAGTGCCTGTAAGTGCTCCCAGACTTTCAGGGAGGGTTTTTTGTTACCGTTTAAATCAGAGCTAATAATTTCTTATTATAAATAAATGGCTTTCAGACAAATTGATTGGATATTATATTTTAAAACATACAGTCACAGTTCTAGCGTGATTTATTAACCACAGAATTAAAGTTTTAATTTAATTCAGCCACCTACTGAGCTAGTCTCTGCAGGTAGCAAATTCAAGTTGATAGAAGGCTTTTGAGAAGCATCAATTAACAATAGTTATTAAAACAGTGACCTCTGTCAGCTTTTGTGAAATGACACTTCCTGCTTGGGTAGGCAATGAAGAGCATGAAAAGGAATTCAACAACTCTCACACTGAGAAAGCAACATCATGCCTCAAGACATCTCATTAGGCAGCTGTCACAACCCACAGTATCTATAGACCAACCTGGAAATTTCTGCCTCTTTCCCCAAATTCCACAGTTAATCTGTTGCTATTTCAGGCTCTTGCTTTTCCATCTAGAAATTCCAAAAATGCCCGTGTTTCCTGACACCAGCATTGCAGGCATTTGCCTGTTTTGACCACCTTCTCCCCCAGCTAAAAACTCCCTTGCCAGGCAACCTTGTCACAGCTGCACCACCGGCCTCTCACCCTCTAAATGAACTGCTTTAGTGGTTTCTTCTCTCTTCTCTCATCCAAACACAAAGTTTCTGTTGGTGAAGATTCCAGCCAGGCTCCTCGCTGCAGCTCACCATGCTTCCCTCTGTTCTTTCATCACCTGCACACAAACTCTCTATTCTGCTTCTCCTTTAATGCCTCCAATTCCTGCTGTGAAATCTTTATTCATGACAGGTTGTAAAGGAAAAGCATTACGTTACTCAACTGAGAAACTTCTACCGTGAGGTATGCTGAGGGCAGAAGAGGCAAACCTGAAGTTGGAGTCATGGTTCTTCAGCCTTGGGGTGGCAACATGTGGCTGGCACGAGGGGTGCTGGCATGGCAGCATCTTGGGAGAGTGACTCCACAAGTGGGGGAAGCAGCAAGCCAGGAGGTGTGGATTGGAAAGAGCAAATTTGCTAAGATATCCTGGACAACAATTCATGCCCAACCCAGCCTCAGTATGGGGAAATAAGGCAGCATGCATCTGCAAGCACAAAGATTCAGCTCCAAAGCTGAGAGCAGGGAGCGCACCACTGAACTCAGCAAGTTAGCTTTTCAGCTAACTGGTTTCAGATGAGCTAGGAATCTTATTCTGGTCACAAAGAATGACGTTTCAGTACTGAGTGGATGCAAAAGATTAAGTCACCTATGTGCCCAAATAGTCTAAAAGTGTTTACATATAAATACAGGGCGGTCTGCTTCAGAAGCATATGCATGGAGAGCTGCATCCAACCCTTAACCATCTGCACTTCTCACTCAGGAAAGGCCAAACTAGTACAGCACTTAGAAATGCACGCTGAGTAGTTCGGATGGTTCTGTTGAATCTAAGACAGTGTTTAGGGGTTGGACTCACAGAGGCATTTCAAAACCTGAGGCTGTGATTCAACTATTTCCAGTCTCCAGCACCAATAGTGACATAAGGCACTGACACATCCCGGCCCCCTCAACCGTGCTGTGCTAGGAGAGCTGAATCAAAGAACCGATCTGGCTTCAAAAAGTAAGAAATGCTTTAAAGGTAAACCAGTTTCATGATCCAGCCCTGTGCCTGCATAATTCCTGTGGGGACCAAAGCTCCCAGGACAGGAATGCTGTACATGGGTGTCATTCTATTACAACGATAAAACACTGTTTTACTGCAAACTATGTTATTTATACTGTCTTGTTCACTCAACAAGCAATTCTGCATTATTCAGTGCCACTGAGAATCAGCTGATAAGGGATGAGGTGTAAGCACATAAGGAATTTCATCAAAGGTAAGAAGCGACAGTGATGCTACAAATCCAGGCAAGTTCTCATGCTGAGTACTTACAAAATGCAAACCTGCCCTGAACCAGCTTGTTTAAGTTAGATAAGAACACCCCTTTAATATGCTCTGAAAATACACATTTTGTAAGAGCACTGTTTCATTTTGTTTTGAAGAGTAAAAAGACTTCTGTTAACAACATCAAATTCCAGCGTGTCATTTTAAATAGTGCAACTTTAATAAGGAAAACCTCAAATCACAAACAGAGACCTTGCAGTCAAATTTCCATAGACATTTCACCATATGGTTGAAATAGCTTTCCTGGTACTTACGTGGAATGTTCTTCAAAATGCCTTAAATGCACAGTAGTAATCAAGAGTTGAACACGGATATTGCAATGTGTGAAGGCTGGTTAACAAAATAAGCATGCATCTGCTTTACAGTCATCACCAGAATCTTGTCTGGGCTTGTTACTAGACCGTGTGCTTTATGAAAAACATCATTAACTCCTTTATATGTACCTCAAGAGGAAAAACAGCCCTCCCTAACATCAGTAATAACAATTCCAGAAGCAATGGCTCACAGCACATAAGCATTGTTTATTTCTTCTTGTTTGAGAAAGTCGATGCTGCTTCACAACCAGCACTAAATGCTAACAGCAGTAATTTTCCAGGGCCTGGATGAGAATCAGAACTATTACACGAACATTCATCCACAAAGATGGTTCTTGTAAGTTGTCAAGCAATTTGCGTCCCACCCATTAACTGAAATTTGCACATGCACACACAAGTTTCCATACAGTAAAGCCATGCCAGAAGTCTTTGGGATGAACTTGGGCCAACAGATCCAGCTGGCCTTCACAGAAAGCTGCCTGCACAAACGACACACACCTCAGCCCAAGGGGCTTCAGAGAGATAGGCAATGCCCACCCTCTCCTGCATCGTATTAGTCCTGCTTCTAAAAATGACAATGGGCTGAGCTGGTTTTTGGCTCACCTGCCTTGCCAAGCTCCTAAAACAAATAAAAGGGGCACCTTGCAGATGGGAGGGCTTCCATTGTTAGGGCTGACTACGTGACGGGATCCTGATGCTACACATTATTCCATGCTGTCATTTCTTCTAAAGTTAGTATTTTATAATACATTATTTTCTGCTCTGCTATTGAAGAACTATTTCAATAGCACAATCTTCTCAGTTTCTCTCTTAGTGCTTTATATCTCCCTCAACAGAGGGGAAATGACAGTACTTACCTGCTTTTATGAAAAGCAACAGATCATGTGTGGTACCTATTATGTATTCCATACCTATCACAACTAGGGAGATTTTACTTCTGAGCTCACTGATTGATGGATGGAAAACATAGTATATTTTGCACAGTTAGATCTTTCTATGCACTGTACTTGATCACATTGACAGCACTGCTGGAAGATCTCAAGGGTCACTAATGCGACACGTATCAATACCTGAATTTAACAAAGGCTACAAAACTGCAGAGGGTGGGAAGCAGGGAGCATTAAGGATATAATCCTCTGAGGAATGTCTAACAGTATCAGAGGAGGAGAGCAGAGCAGAGCACTCCTTAGGACAGCTTTTGTTTGTACACTGGTTTAGTTACCGAAGCCCTGAAGTCTTCTGCCTCCAAGTATCCCCTACTTAAATGAGATTCTGATGGCATGCAGGCAGTACTCTGCAGTCTTAAAACATTCTCTAAATTCAGAACGGCTCAGTACTCTGAAAACCTGTTTCAGTAGATTTTCTCATCCTTACCATATGTTGCCTTCAGTTTTGGCTACGAAGAGAGTAACTCCATGTCTCTGCCATGCCAGCACCTGATGCAGGCAGGAGCACGTGTGTCAGAGCTGCAGCTACACTGAGCACCTGTAGATGCATTGCATGGTTACCTGTTCTACCTTATCCAGCATTTTGTGACTTCCTAGAAGCTATTGGTGTGAAGATACTCAACTTTTATGAAAGAGTCTTATTCTAGCTTTATTACCTTAGAACCCCTACTGGACTCCAGCTGTACTGTGGAAGCAGATTTCTACAGCTCGTCACGGCACTAACATCTAAGGATACTCAGATAAACAGAATGCCTGAAGGAGAGTATTAGTCAAGAGAAAAAGCAAAGCAAAACAAAATCACAGACACGAAGACATTAAAAATCTCGCTTCTGCAATTTCGTTGTAGTCCCCACAGTGACATACTATTGCACTGCTCAATTCCCACTTCAGAATTACACTACTCCTGTAGGACAGGATTTTGGAGTATGTAATGGGAGTAGTAGGTAGCAAAGATTCAAGAAAAGACACACATTTGTGTGCACACACACGCCTCGTACATACACCTGTGTACGTGTCTGTTTATATTTATTCAAATAAATAATAATAATAATTAAGAAGTATCAAGACAACAAGAGGAGAAAGCTTTGGCAGGTGGGAGGTTCAAGCATGGAAAACCCGTTAGGTTTTCAAATGTCAAGTTAAACATGAGAAGTTCTTAAACAAAAGAGGAGTTTAAAATAAAGTCTGGTGGCTCATAAACAGGCCTCCATTTTTTGGAGGAGGGGGGTGGGGGGGTATAAAAAAGGTATGAAATATTGCACCAAACAATGACTTGTGCAACCCAGTGCAATCCATTTGTTATACAAACTTTCACTAAGTATCTCTTGCAAGGCTTATGATCACCTATTTTCTAAGTTTTCTTGATTAATGCTGATTTTTCTCTTTGAGATTAGGCTGTGACCAAGTATTTCAATCTTTCTGCACTAATACAGAAATGGAAAATCTCTCTTAAAACTCTGAAGTTTATCACACGACTCCTTCAAGGGCATCTTTCCAACCTTCTGGTACAAAAACTGCATATAATAAGTACAATTAGGTATTTATACATTCAGGAATCTCCCATACAGACACTTGGTGGAGAGAAGCCCGTCAGAATCCTGTTTTCTAAAACCCGCATCTTTCATCGCCTTTTACTCCTATGTGACCTTTTAACCAAGCAGGTTTCCTTAGGTTGGGATTTTTACAGGGCTCACTGAAAGTCAGCAAGGAGGGAAACTAATTCCCTTAAGTACTCAGGAAAAGGAAATTCCCCTTAATTCCACCACCACTGGCAGAAGTAAACAACAGAGGCTGCTAAAGGAATGGATTACAGTAGCAGCAACCCCTGGGCTCACCAAATCCAGCCCAGACACCACAGCAAAACAACTCTCCACAATCACACTATGCCTTTTTGGCTACCTGTAATCCCACTCCGGTAACCAGGTTCCTTCTCATGTGAAGTTATTTCCCCTCCCACACAAGGATCAGCATGCAGTCACAGAGATCAGAACGGCCTGACGGTCACGGTGGCTTTCTTAATGCTGGAGCCCACGGTCTGCCTATGCTTCTCCGCTGTGCTCAACAGGCAAGGCAGGGATGAGGCTCAGCTGGGCCTGGAGCCAAGGCTGTGCTGTGGGAAACAAGGCTTCTGCATCCCTTACCTGCACGGCTTCCAGAAAAAGCAGACATACATCAGTGCTCACGCTGGACGTATCTGAAGGAAAATACCCCCTTTAGAACCACTGTGTTCTGTGCTAGCAAAGACAGGTATTATTATTAGAAATTGTATTATTAGAAAAAACAACAAACCACACAACACAATTTTAAGTATACTAATAGAGAAAACATCCTAAGTAAAAAAAAAAACAAACAAGGAATGACAATCTCCTTCGAAAAATACATGAGTTAAATCTGCCTAGCTTTGCTGCTAGATACATTTCTCCATTTTGAGCGCGTATCAAAGAATATAGAGCCCAAAACACTACAAAAACTAAGTTTTGTTGAGGAATGTCAAGTTGTTACCCACAGGGAAGAAATTCCAAGTTGCTATGTAGTTTTTAACAGCAAGCAGGCGCTGATGAACAAAAGCACAGCCTCTGAACACCACCAGCCCATGCTAACAGGCTGCCCACTGCAATGCAAGTAGGGGAGCAAAGCGAGCCGGCCCCAACCACGCGGCACCTCGCAGTGCTGCTGCAGCAGGGCCAACAAAGGGTTTCTTGCAGACTCTGAAGACAATATGAGCCTGATCAACCTTTTCTAATCAGCAGCCAAAGTGTCTCGCCTGTCTGTCAACGGCAGTGTCTCCCAGCGGGGAGTGGTTTATTATTCTAATAAGATGCTCCAGTGAAGAGAGGGTCAGCCGTGAATCACTACCAGGAGAAGATTTAATTAGAATTTTTACACTGACTAAAGACACTTCCAGCACACAGACAAAATGTTAAATATGGAGACAAACGATAACGTATTTTCAAGCAAGGTTATTTTTGTTTTCTTTGTTTTAAACACAATTTATATTTTCCTTTGTTTTTTTGCTCTCATTACACAGTTGCACTCTCCAACTTACAGATCTTGTAGTTATAAAACCTCCAGTCAAATCCACTGAGCAGAGAGCTCTGTTTTTTAGGAAGGAATCTAAAAGAACATAAACAAAAACCAAACTCGGTTAAGAACCAGCTGGTTCAACACAGAGCAGAAGTTACATCGGTTTGATCCTAAAGGCATGAATAGCATATACCAATATATTACTATAGTGTTTTAATTAAAAATGTGCTATATAAAGAAGTGAACAGGAATCAGTTCTATCAATACAGAGACTTGGAAACTTTATGAGCAGGCAGAACTTTCATTAAGAGTAAGCTTTTATTAAAGGGGCAAAAGCTGAAGCCAGTGATGAGGACCAGAGCTATTACAGATACTTCAATCATTTGGAAACTATTATCTCAAATTCATGCTGCTAGCACAATACAGGTTCACCTAGTAACATGACAGCAAATTACATGATTAATTAGCTAACACGGAGCTACTGAGAGTCAACCAGTTGAAGCCAATGTCCTGCAGAAGCAGTGATGTTTCTGAACATCAGTGAACCGACAGACATCTCAGAATCCCTCTGCATTCATTCTCAATTTGCATTCACTGTTCAGTGCACTGACATGTATTTCTGTGTTTGACTTCTGTTTCATCATTTAACTATTCTTCACTTACAATCATGAAGTTTTCTGCAAATTCCAAATACAAATGAAATGCAATTACAATAGATCAGACATTCTTAAAGGCACTCCATGGATTTTTTTTTAAGAGACAAAAGTATACAAGGCACTGATGGTACTGCATAACTGCTTGGCAAAATGCACAATGAGAAACATCACACAGCACCTCTGAAAAGGAACCGTGGGGATGGGAAAGCTGAAGAAGAAAGGTGGGCTGAAAACAAGTGGACTGTGGTTACACTTACATCCTCAGCTGCACTGCTCCAAGGTTTGCTGCTCTGCCTGCCTGCAGCCCGTCCCATTAGTTTCTTTGGAAGCTGCAGCTCATAAGCACAAAATAAAGTCAGAAAATAAGGGCAAACAAAACAGCACTTATTCTGCTCTTTTCAAGGGCTTAAAAAAATCCCTAAAACACTAACTTTAGTTTAAATGTGTGCATATATGTATTTCATGGTATCACAAGGCACTCAAGGACCACTTTTCCATCCCTACGTGCCACGCTGCATCAGTGCTCAATGACAGCCCTCAAGAGGCTCTAAGCTCAAAGCAGAGCTGAAGTTTTCCCAGTATCCCATCCTTCACATTCTGGAGATGGAAATGAAATACTTCTTTAGGGTTTGAAGGCAAAGGAAGTCAACATGCGTGTGAGAGAAGACCTCATTGCTGAGGTTCACCCACCAAAGCACGTGGGAAGTACTGACTCCATTCCTGCTTTCAGAAGGCTGGGCAGGATCACCTTTGAAACGTCTGTCAAAACCTCAAACACAGCCATCTCTGAAATCTGCCTTCTTCAGAGGCACGCTTTGATGAGGAATGTCACCCCCAGACAGGTGCTTAGTGCCTGAAACATCAGATTAATGACAATCATATGGGAATTATTTCCTAAATTGGCAAATTGATAAATTACTTGCCAACAACACAGCTCAACAACATCTGCCTACCGAGCCTAATAATTTCTTCCTTTTTTTTTTTTAAACTTAATTTTAAGACTGAATCATAGAAAAGTTAAAAAGCAATGAATGTTCAAACTTAAGTATTATTTGTAATAATGGTAAAGTACTGTTAGCTATGACCATGACTCTTCCAATTATGCGTCTGCTATGTAGCCAGTGAGTCCCAAAATTAGATCTAAGTTGGATTTGCCTTTCAGTTCTCCACAAAAAGCTCTTTTTATAAGACCTGTCTACAAGGCACAAATGTGTCATGAGCAAAAGCATCATCTTTGCTGAGAAACTGTCAAAATCCCAAAGCCAAAATGAAACAGAAGGATCTGCATGTAAAAGGCAAGTAGAAAAGCTTGCTTTTGGCTTGAGGGAAGCTAAGTTTCACAGCACTACTTTGGACAGAGCTATAAAATTTTGACTTAAATTACATGCAAACAGTAAGGTATTCTATGCGACTTCTACAGCGCGTTTGATTTTAACACCAAACATTAAATGTAACAATCAGCAAAAGAGCTCAGCAATTATGAGATTGAAGGCATTCGGGGAGCTTGACACAGACTGACAGGCTCCAGCCAAGCTTGCTGTGTAATTATTTCATGCGTCTGCGCTTTGTCTTGCATCACTGAAATGAACACCTTAAGGCAAGAACACAAAGGATAGAGAATAATACATCAGCATGCATTTCTCAGAATGAATACTGACAGTGGATAGTGAAGAGCTTCCCATTGGGTCTCGCATGTAGGAATGATACAGTCATTCATTCTTCACAACACGTCACTCCTGGACTCTGAGTCTTATAAGAAATCAGCTGGGCTTGAAAAAGTGACAGTAAGGACAATCCAGGCTCCCACCCTACATGCAAGCACCTGCCTTGTAGTTAATGCCTCCTCTTATCCCAACTTGAGTTGCTCTCAGCACTCCCACACCAGAAGATGCAATTCATGCACTTCAAGAGGGGAAACCCAGGCATGCAGCAACTCAACAAAATAACAATTTGCTCTGCAGTAACTTATCCACGAACCTCTGCATCTTTGAGGGCTTTTCAACGTACGTGGTTGAGAATGAAAAGGCTGACCACTATCCCACAATTAGATTTTGTGAGGAAAGGAAACAAAGCACTACAGGCAGTAACAGAGCATAGCAATCGTATATAGAACGTAATTTTCATTTCCTTCAAGGTGTGCAGGCAAACAGCAATAGTTAAATGAGTAATTTGCTGTTCTAGTCATGATCTCTACACCAAAGTATTACTTTATTTGCTGAAATAAAATTTGTAAGAACAAAATAAAAGTCACAGAAAAAAAAGAGAGCTGAGTCCATTGCTGATGTTAACAAAGCCTTTCTTGCCCAGTGTTTTCTGACCTGTGTTACTCATACAAAGATAAGAACCACAGAAAAATAAAGCTAAAACAATGAGGCATGTGTCCAACTAGAGATGCGTGCTATGTTACTAAACCTCTTCTTTTTAAAATGACACACACATACTCATGAATAATATCACTGGCATTACAAAAACAGTGCTGAGATTGTTAGGTAAAAATCCATATAGCAAAGAGGAAGCACCATTAGGAACACAAATAACAGCAGGGCAGCATCTGGAAATGAATGAAAACCAAGTTAACTTCAACCAGTGAAACTTCTAATACTTTTTTTTCTACCAGCAGTTGGACAAAAAGGACGAGCAAAGTGATTGTACCAAAATCCTTAAACTATTACAAACGAAGGTTATGTTCAGAGGATAATGCTATGACGTGATCAGCTAGAATCTGCTACCCAAGCTTTTTCCATTTAACCCATCCACAGGGTTCCTCGTAAACACATGAATACTCAGAAAATGCCCTAAAGTGAAATTAAAAAGTAATAACAGTTATTTTTAACACCAAGTAAAGAAAGCACAGCTAAGCAGTTCTCCTACTGTGTGTCCTTTCTAGGTAGGCACTGAAATGCTCCTTCTCTCTCCATCTCAGATGCCAGGTCAGTTGTGCCCAGCGGGTCCCCAGGGATGGGGACAACCACTTCTCTCCCCAGTAAATCCAACTTTGGTCTCCTGCTGAGCTCCCACCTACACCCATTGCTGAGGAAACTCCTTTTTTTTGAGTTACTGTCAAAGATACAGGTAACCCTCATTGCCTTTACTCTTAGGTAAGACATTCCAGTCTTCTTATCCCTTCTCTTTACCAGCACGTATCACATTTGAAAGCACTTTTATTGTCCTCACAGAACAGCTGTCTCGTTTCTCCCTCAAATAGCTGAAGGTTGCTTGGAAGCATGAGGAGGCACAGAAGTGATGTAACTAATAAATACATTCACAACATGTTCGCATCGCACCAGTTATGCAATAACGCCATTTTTGCTAAGCCATCAAAACAGAGACCTCCTCCTCCCACCTTATTAGGGCTCTACTCTTTTTGCTTGTCATCTTCGACAGTGGAATATACAACCAATGAATATGGAAACACTTGCTGACTTTGGCAAGCGGCTGGCTTCATTTATTCTTTTCCACTTGATTGCTTGCTGCAGCAAAGCAGCCTCTAGTGCTCCCCACATCAAACAGTCCGGCCAAGAAAGGGGGTTAAAGCAATCACATGATAAAATCACAGCTTTGGCAACAGCTTTGATATCATTATTAAGCTCACACAAATTTCCTCTCTTATCTAGCTTGTTCTTCACTGTCTAATTAGTCCAACCACTGATAGAATGCTCTGTTTTTTTGACACAGAAACAAGCAGTTAAATAGTACTTGTGGTCTTTCATTACACATTAACATCTTCATCCTGAGCTTTCCTTCTACTGAATGTACAGGGATTCCCTACAGGGCGATCCTGGCATCCTGCTCCAAAGGTTGCAAGGGCATCTTGCAATGGTTGGGGCTGTAGGAAAACTTTTAATTAATTGCCACCTTCTAACGGCACAGTTCTCACACAAACATTACCTTTAAGGCAAACATACATCAAAGAGTCAGAAATGTGCTGTTTTACCATAGAATTGCAATTCTCAGTAAAACTAACATTCACTGAGGGCTAAACACTGCCTTGGATCTGTGCACATCCTGGAAAATGAACACGCACATCAAGGATGGTGCACTGCCCCAAGTTTCCAACAAGATACGGCTTTATCACACCCAACTACGAAGCGTTCCAGTCAATCTCCAGCAAAGTAGATGGGAATTGCTTCAAATCACTGTGCTCAGTCGCACGAGGCTGCACATCACACCCAGAGCAATCCTATTTGTGGGATTAGTTTGTGGAACGTGACACCAAAACACGAACAGCGATGAGCCCGAGGTCTCTGTGGGCTGATGCCATCGAGAAAAACATTCATGGAGCTGCTCCCGACCAGGACACACAAGCTGAGGCTATCAGTCCTTAAGAGCTCGCAGCAAATGGCAAGAGAAGCTCTTCACACTGTGAAGAAATGATGAAATCTTAATTACATGCCCTCTTTATCCATAGTTGTTGGACAGAGTATTTGTTGAAAAGTGAATAAATCGCACGGCTTTTTCCCTCGGCGTTAAAAAGCACTGTAAAATTTTACAACACCACTAACACACATCTCAGTAATTTACCGTGGCTAAAGCAACAGCCAGGACCTCTGTCTGCTGTACTTGCATGGGTAGGAATTATTATCCTGCTAATGAATATCACAAGGAACATTTGGTTTTAGTCAAAATCTTTTCTTTGGACAATCTGTGTCGATCAATGCCTGCTGCTTTTTTATAATTACTTTGTAAGAAAACAGGCAGCTGTATAGTACTTATTGGAATGAAATGAAATTCAGCATATAACTACAGCCAAAAAAATGGCATTGATCGGGTATAACAAAATAAAGAAGATTATTACAGAGCCTCCTGCTGCCAGATACATCAAGATATTAGGAGATTAGATCAAGCTTAAATATTTTTGAAGGAGTCATCTTTCTAAAGTTGCATAGAACAGCAAAGGTATCGACTCAGCACTGAGTTCCCAAGCATCCAGCAATGGAATGTGCAGAAGTTGTTCTGTAACAAAGAGGTTGTAGCTGAGCAGTGGCACGCAGGGGCTGCTCAGAGCAATGCCACCACACTGACAACTGCAGGACCTGCAGAGAACACAGAGCAGAGAAGGACCCCCACCCCACCACACATAGCACACGCTGGGCCCAAGTGTGCTGAGAACTATAGCAGTGTGCTAAGGAACTGCTCCCTCCCACCAGCAGTACGAGGTTCTTGTTCAAATCTTACCCAAGTCCTCGAGTCATACAGCTCCAGCTGGGGCCCAAATAAACATAAATGCAAATCCCAAATATATTGCACTGGAAGAGGGTTTCTGCCGCTGTCTGGTGCTGGTTTAATAGAGTTGGATCAGGTTTACAGAGTAAAAGAGATTGTCAGATTTATATTATATTAGAACATGCCACACAAAAACCTAGAAGTCTGAGATGCAGAAGTGGCTCTGAGTCCCAGAAGGTATCTGCTGTAGGACGGACTGCTACGTTACACTTTTATCATCTATACTACAAAATCAGACCATGTTTTTTCCCCTCTGTTTTCAGATGCTCATTAAATCTCTGTTGATCCACTATTCAAAACTGCCCCTAACTACAGAAATCACATACATCGCTAATAAAGCACAGAAAAAAACAAGCAGCTGACCACAAGAACCCTGCAGACCGAAGACAGAAAGAGAAACATACAGCTACATCATCCTCCTTTCTTTAGTATCTTTGCTATCTCAGCATAAAGCATGTGTTCCAAAACACATGCATGGTGTCAAAGTGAACAGTGAATACAAAGCAGTGAATACAAAGAAGAGAAGACATTATCAGAGCTTTATTTTAGAACTTATACTAAAATGAGAAGCTCACCTGGACTATCCCCTTCTCCCTTTTTTTTTGAAGCACAGTTTGGTGAAGTATCATTGGCTACAAATAGGACGGACTGATGGATGCTATGGCCCCAGTATGTAACAGGATGTGACCTCACTGGCCTTGTCTACTTCAACTCCTCAAGAATCAAAACAACACTTTCCATATTATTTTTCCAGTTAAATTAAACGGAGAGCTAACCAATAAATACTACATAACTAAAAGTGACAGACTGCTATTTCATTTCATAGCAGATTGTTCCACCCAACCCCCAGCACTTAAATACAACGCACAGAAAGAAACAGCAGGCAGCTCTGTCCCCCACCCCTGCGTGCCTGCTGAGCTCCGTGAGCCCCTCATCTACTGCCAACAGGGGTCCTTCATCCCTGTGATGGGACTGGTTAGCTATCTCAGGCTACGTCTGAAAAGCAGAGATATTAACTTGACACCTGTATGTACAGCTGTTCTCTAGATAAAACTCAGTTCAATGAAGTTTAATGATGTTCTATGACCTTGGAATTTTCCCCTTTAATACAACATGGGTTGAATCGTGGCAGACGCTTCTCAGCTTTGGGATCTGGATGTCCCTGCTTCTAACCCTGTGAAGAACCAGATCAGCTTCTGATCTGATCTGTCACAAATCACCATTTGGTTTAAAGGTAACTTAAGTCAGTGCTTCTAACACTGCAGTGGCAACGCACCTTATGGGGACTGGCATGTTTCTCAGCTTTCAGTGGTGGGGAAAAATGGCCAGGAAGAAAATGAAATGAAAAATGAAAATGTGAGGATTATGTAATTGTAACTCTTCCTTCTGTACCTCAGAATTAAAAATTAATGCTTACTGTGGCAGGGGATTGGAACTTGATGATCCTTGAGGTCCCTCCAACCCAAGCCATTCTAAGATTCTATTTGAAGGAACTAGAATTACCCAGGGGCTTCTCCAAATCTGACAGAAAGGTGTATCACTTCTTCAACAGCCTCCAGTCCCACTTCCTTAGAACAACCTGTCTCAAAGCAATTGCTGTCATCTCGGGTTGGTAGGCAGAGAAGAAACCCGAAGAAAAACCCAAAACAAAACACAACATGGCTGTATCTTAAAATAAATTGAAACCACCGTATTTTCAATAGCTGTTAAAAATCATTGTGATCTGTTTCTCAGCACTTATCTCCCTGTAACAAAGTTGTCAAAACAGTGATTTCCTGTTTGCTCATTACATTTTGTTAGATTCTACATGGTTCAACAAAGAAAAACATAAAAAAACACCAGCATCAAAATGCTTGGGGACTCTTATCCTCTGAAGTAGGTGGCAGTTTCAGCAGGTTTGTGTTATTCTGCAGTCTTCCTTCGAAGAAACCTAATACTACATGCACACTATTTGCATTCCTTTGAAAGGCTCTAAGTGAATGCATAACACAGAACAGCATCATCACCACATGCCCCTCCACTGCTGTATTTAAAAAGCGATGGAACATTGACCCCCAAAATGAACTGCACGGCGCATCTGCAGGAAAGGCATCCATCGATTCCCCGAAAAGAAAAACAACAAAAACAACACAGCTGTGATCCAAACTGTGCACAAGATACCAAATACTGAAATTAACGTTGGGTCTACGTGGCTACAAAGTAATTAAACCTATTCATGTAAATATTACTGTCTTACAGTATAAGGAACAAACTTTTAATCTATTTCTTCATATAAAAAGGGATTAATTTGCAGAGCAAAAGGGTCACACATTTCAGCAACACGTTCTTTTGCAGTTCCTGTTGCACAGCCTCGCTAAAGTCAAGCTAAAGGAATACCGTGAGAAACTTAAACATGAACAGGGATATTTAGTGAGCTCTGAGTATTGAAACTTATTGGAAACTGATCTCTTCCTTATTAATACAATTCCCCATCATGTACAGAAAGATATCTCTGTGTTCCAGAATGCAAATAGAGTTTTAATCTTTAATTATATTCTCAACCTCGGCTCTTCTAAAAGAAGTACAGATGTGGGCCTGAGGATTATTGCTTTATTACAGTATCATCTCTGCGGCATTTAATGAATACTGATACTTAATACAGCTTTGCCAGTAGGGGGAAAGGAGAATTTTAGAACTGCACAAAGAACTTCTGCTGACTTTTCTCCAAAAGGAAACCACAGCCACACGTTCTGCTCTTTCGTTCCTGAATACTTTTAAGAACGGGCCCACATGTTGGATTACAGCACACAGTACTCAGTGAGACCCCAGGAGCAACACCTGCATGTCAAATAACCACAGCCCCATGCTGTAGATGATGGGTATCACGCTCAGCTGCTGAGCACATCTTGGTTTCAAGGTATGAATTCCTGGCTGGGATTTCAGACCTCTAACACAGTGAGGTCGCGCTACATAAACACAATTTAAACATATGCTCTTAAAACAACGACGACGCACGTTTCTTGGCTGAAGCACGCTTTGCCATTATCTTTAATATCATCCGCCTCTTTCATAATGAAAATCCCGATCCTAGGAAGTAATTAGATGCTGTTTATAAAACAACACACTGAAGAAAACCTTTTTTTTCCCCAAACTCTTGGCAAAGGGCTCATCAGGATTCTGCTTAATATAGAAACGGTAATTTACACCAGTTCCAAATAATTTATTCTGGCACATCTAATGTTTGGGTATATCGTTCAGACACATACACACACATACCTTTCAGCTAACTGTTTAAAACAGCATTTTTGTTTTTATTACTGTGTAATTATTTAAAATTTAACTTCTTACTCAACACTCAGCTGCTGTGTCCATAGAACCCCGTGATACCGCTTGTATGACAGAACCATTAAATCTGTTAGGGCAGAAGCACAGTGAAAAACCAACCCCTTGACAAGGCTGGTATTGAACCAAGCTCCACAAACAAAGATTGGGATATCTGTGAATTTATTTTCCAAATCCAGATGAACACATATCTGCTGACCCAGTAATAAGCTCTTAAAGGAGACTGCTCACGAAAGAGCTGCTTCTGGTAAAGTAACTCCAAAGCATGGAGACAAGTATGCACTTCTTGTCAATATAACTTTCTCCTCTAGAAAAAGAAAGCAGATGAGATGATGGGAGTTTTGTACAATAAACTGTGGAAGCAATTTTGACAGCAGATTTATTATAAACCAGTCACTTAAACAGGCAGATAGATGGAAGAAGTGCTTACAGCTCTGCTTTCTGTGGATACGTGGTGTTGGAACAGAGTTTTGTTACACGGTGCTCATACAGCACAACAAAATGGTCTCATGCCCACTTAAAGAAAAAAAAAACCAGCTTTCTTGAGTCTCTACCCAGCACTTCTATCCTCAAGTCCTTATTCTCTTCTGAAAGAAAAATCATCTTCATAGCTTTTTGTTCCTCATTTATCTACAGCAGTATTATGGGCAGCACGTCTTTGTTTTTTTATTTTTTAATAAAGGAAAAGTAATTTTGCTGGTCTGCTCCTAGCAATACAGCTTAAATTCACACTGATTTTTCCTCAATCTATTAAAATGTTTTCTTTGTCAGGTTAGGGAATACATCAGAGCACGAGAGATTTACAAGACAAGTTGAGGAACCCTAAAATACAAAATTGGACTCATTTTTACTCAAGCCTTTGTATCCATTGAGCCTGAAGT
Source organism: Tragopan temminckii (assembly GCA_028571105.1). Taxonomy (NCBI): domain Eukaryota; kingdom Metazoa; phylum Chordata; class Aves; order Galliformes; family Phasianidae; genus Tragopan; species Tragopan temminckii. The sequence goes on from JAOWBP010004368.1 coordinate 6,198,017, forward strand.
TGTCAAACCAGAACCAGACTTCCCATTCCTTATTGTTTATAGCGTGCTTATTTCTGCAAAACTACAAACGTCACAACAAATGACCCTAAAAAGCACCATAAAGAGCACGAGTCTCAGCACTTACAGTGGTGAGCAAGTTCTTGTTCTGGCAATTTCCTTCCAGGCAGAGAAGATAGATGGTTCATTTGGGAGCACTGAGCAAGCCCCGTGCCACAGAGCTATCCAAGTCCAAGGGTTTTCAGCTGAGACCCCTAAAAATTCCCATTAATACTAACTGACCCTCCTGTGTGTGCCAAGGAATACGGCTGCATGAATATCAAGTCAATCCTGTGCTTCCTCTTTTCTTTCTGCCTTGCCATCTCACAGCAACTCCAGCTGCCATTTCTCAGCAGCACGGTGCTGCAGCAGAGCCTGCTGGGTCTCGTGGTTGATTGGGACCCCTGGCTCACAGCTCCCAGTCCTGTCAGCCCATTCAGGGCACAGCACTCAGCTCTGGGGGTCTGGGAGCAAACATCACAATTTGCTTTGGAGATGCGGTGGCAAGCAAAATAATGCAAGATAAACTAAATATGTCAATGCCTTTGTTTCACAAGCAGGGGAAAAAAACCCAAAACCTAAACCTAACAGCCTTCTTATTAGTGATAACATTAAAAAGCATAAACAAAACAAGTCATTCTCGTTTTCAGAAGTGTTGCACGAGTACACTTTCCTGGTCACATGGAAGGAGCTGACAGCTTTCAGCACTTCAGCAAACGCTGCTCTGAGATTCTTTAACAGAAGGAAGGAAGCAGCAGCCAGATGAGAAGCATGCGAGGGAACGCATCTATTAGCAAGTACAGGGAGATGTCTTGTTAATAGAAGACAGAAGGAGGGACAAAGCAAGCAGAGAAAGCAGCCAGCAGTTAGTCACTTTTCCACAAAGATATGCTTGGCTAGAAGTGAGACACATATCAAGCTTGTATTCTGCACTTTCAGAGTCAGTGAAAACCAAAACCGAAAAGCAAACAAACGCCAAAAGGCCTCCCTCCAAAACCAAGATACAGCGAAATCAGGTGAGAGATGCCACCTGACATGCCAAGTTCTCTGTCTCTATTCAGCATCCTTAGGAACCCTACGATAATAAAAACAGGGAGAAAACGAAAATTTTACTGACGCTACTTGCATAAGACAGAAACTTTCCATTTTAAAAAATATCTGTTTATTAAAAATTGCTGCTGAAGTTTCTGATAGCCACTAGTGTCAGTCTAAAGCTTCTCACTTCCAAACCGGGGCAAACTGAAAGGCAACCAAAGGCCAGCAAGGGACAAATGAGTGGGACTACCAAACATCAGCTTGGCCATTAAACCCCTTCTCCAGCTCCTTCTGGGAGCAGAAGGGAGGATGAAATGCTGAGCATTGCTATTAAGAATGTAATGTATGAATAACAACTGCAAAAGCTCCTTTAAAACACAGGGAAATTAATAAAAATTCGGTAATGCTACCTGCAACTCAAATTATGATTTTAATATCAAAGTAAGCAAAGTCAGCATTAAAAGAAACATTTTTAGAAGATCTTTTGTCCAAATCAGTATCTATATAAAGTCCCAATCAAGAGTATTTTCTGCATCCCTTTGCAGGCTGAAAAGGATTACTGCACTGCTGCTGTTTGCTCCGCTTTGATATCCTGAAATGACATTTTGGCACATAAGCAGTTGTATATACTCAGGTTTAAGAAAAGCACCAGGTAACATAGTTGTTCTGAGCAATATTTAATATATGCTTGACTCATCACACTGTTATTCAGCCCAAAGACCTGCCACAGAGCTTTATTTTCATAACATTAATCAAAGCAGAAAAAAAAGACAAAGAATAGTTACTCCTTTCCCAACTAAATAATAAATCTATCAATAAATCAATAAATCTAATAAATAAATCAATAAATAATAATATTTTAAAAATCTCTGAAGTGCCATTGGAAAATCTGTATTGAAACTAAGAGTCTTTTCCCTAAAATGTGTCCTTTCAAGGAGATGCATAATTTTATACCTGGATGTTTTCCTCCTTTGCACTTTATAGAGATTGAAGAAAGAAAATAACAAAATTATTCATCATTATTTGCATGAAACTACAACAAAAAAACAAGTTATTAAAATTCCATTTGTCACACTTTTTTTTTTTTTTTCCATAAAACCACTTTTCAAAAGTCTATTTTTATGTCTTTTAATAATCTGCCTTGTGTTGGATACGCGACATCGAGCTCAACAGGTATTTGATTTCATTTAATATAACTATTATTCTCTTCTTAAAACACACCAAGATAGCAAGTCACAACAAAATCTGAAAGGGCAAAAAAGTCAGAGAGGAAAAAATAAAGAGGATAAAGGGCCAGCTCAGTACAAACGTGTTTTGACTGTGAATAGTGCTGGAAACAGTAATAAAATATCAGAATATAATTCCAAGACTAACTAAACTTTGTAATTATATTTTAACGTGGTACCTATCTGCAAATTCTAGATAGGAGTATCATTAAATGAAAAGGAATAATCACCTGCAGATAAAAAAAGGCATCAGTACTGTTAGGTAAATTTGTATATTGCACACACTGTGTAAAGATTTATACTGCTGCAACGTTTTTTCCCTTACATTTGACACAGAATATACAGGTACAGACTTTTCTATGAAAAAATGTTACAACAGCTCTTCCTCTGTCATTAAAGTAATGCTAGTAGCTGGAGAAGCCATGATTTTAAGGCCTCTGAATACAAATCATGACAACTAGCATCACAGTGCTCAGCTTTATTGACGTCAAT
>JAOWBP010004368.1:6200905-6211882 GCA_028571105.1 Tragopan temminckii
TTTGAGCGATGCCTCACTACAGCAATAGAACATTGTATGGATTCTTGCATTAGCAATCCTTTAAAGTTAATATACGTGGGGAATGTCCTGTTTACTGTTATCCACTCTCAAGTCATATGGAGAATAAATCTAAACTTCTTTAGATTCCTTCATGAGCTTGGGCCTGTGGAGTCCGGTGACAAGACGAACTGTTATTATTACAACCATGACATTTTTAGTAGCATGGTGTTTATACATCAGTGACTCTTGTTCTGTGAAAAAAAGCACACAGCTTCCACAGAGATGCTCAGTACAATGAATAATTCTTTAGCACTTCATTTTCTACATAATAATCATTTTCTTATATGTAACTAAATATTTTAAGCAGTTTATTAATTCATAAGCTTAGTTGTGAGCATCTCTGTGTTTTTGGCATCAGTACACAGACTGCCTGAAGTGTTGATACTCTATGTCCTCAAACAGTTTTTAAGTGTCCTCATAATTGCTTGTCACCTGTAAAAGAGGTCTAGATCCAATGCAAAATTAACATATGGTGAACAGATGGACTCGGAACAGACATTTGTCAAGAAAGTACTCACACCAAAAATGGCTTGGCTTCTGCCTTTCAGGACCTTCAGAGAAGTCCTTCTTGAAGCTCCAAGTCATACTAATCAAGGGAACATCATTCCTCAATGACAATTCTGTGTTGCAAAAATTTCTATGACCTGCTACTAAAAAGAATCCTTCCAACTTTTCTGTTCTCAGAGCATTTCCTCTTCCAGGAGGGGAAACAAAAGACTGCTCCAACAGAATATCCCAATCAACCAAAAAGAATAATTCACTTGGCACGAAACAAAAACACAAGTGCAAAGTTTTTATGTCTATTGACTTTGTAGTGTATTTATTTTATTAAAAATCCAAAATAATCCCCACCCCTCGTGCAAACTCTTCAAAATATTCACAAGATTCCATTACTTACTGAGGAGGTAAGACGAGAGTTGTTGGCTGGGCTTTCGGTCTGCGTTTCGCAGATACTCCCATCTGGTTGGCCGAGCGTTTCAAAGACTGCTGATTCAAAAGGCCAGATGCTAGCCCGGCATGGTACTGCAGCTGGGGAAAGAAAAAACATACATTAAAACACAAACCACTGCAGTGCTCTGTGTCAGACTTCTACTATCTGTATCGCTTGATTAAAAATACAGCCAGCCAGTAAGCTAATGTATGCTATTTCATGTATTGCTTGGATAGAAGATGATACGAACAAAAGCATATAAAAGTCTGCTGTGAAATAGATATTACAAGGAAACTATGCCATTGGGAAAGTAAGATGATGCATCAAAGACTTGAGAAAGTCCTAACTCTCCTGAAACTTGGAGCTGCATTTTAAAATTAAGACTGTTCTTCTCTCAAGGGATCAAGCATCCTCACTTTCCGAAAGAAGCTAACAGGAAGAAAGGTGTGACTTTATCACTGTATAAACTTTTCTTTTTAAAATAATGCTCATCTTTTTTTCCCTAAAACACAGCATTCACAGAGAAGCTTCTGTCACTCTAAAGAAAGATCTAGCCTTTAAAATATCAAGTAGCATGTCTTGATAGTGTTACAGCAGAAAGATTCGTATTCAGTAGCTTTCTTCTCTAACCTTTTATTTTACCTGTCAATAGAAGACAATTTATGAAGGACGTATGTGAATGTACAAGTTTCAGTGCACTCCCACTGCTCACAAACTTGAGAACAGCCACAGTGCTGTGCCTGTCCTGAAACCAACTGCCAGTGCAACAGATTCTGATTATTATTCTGTGATTCTGTGAACAGGTTCCAAGTCCACCTCGAGACGCTTTCAGCTCAAGCTCCTGGCTCTCCCTTTTGAAGGGGAAGGGGAAAAAAGCTCAAGATTCAACATGAGACAAGCACAATCTCCTTCTTCAGCCAGTCCCTACATCGACATTTTCATTAAACCATCTACAGAATCGTTCTGATAAAGGTGAACTGTTTAACAAGTTACCAACACCGGTCCCATGATCCACATACAAAAAGATGTACGGTTAGGAAATGATGACTTTCAACATGCAGAACATAAAGCAGCTTTAAGGCACAGCTATTCTGCAGAGTACCGACTGAATCCGTGGGACACAAAGCTTGGTAAAGCAATCTGCTGGAGGGTGGCTGTTAACGTGAGCAAAGCCAGCCAGCCAACCGAACCCAAATGGCAATGCCTGGAAAAAATGGAGAGCCTTGACATGGTCCTGACTTCCCTGGCACACAGTGTGAGCAGTGGCACAGCACCAAGCACCGCCCTAACAACTCCTCCGAGCCCCATGGATTTTGCTCAAATTTGTTCTTCTACAGATTTCTGAAATGAAAAAATCAATGAGAGCAATGGACAGTAATCGTTCAAAAGGCAATGTTTCAAGGTGTCAGGGGCTTAGTTTTCAATCTTCACTCCCAGAATTTGCAGGGAGTGCAATATGTCGGGAATTAAAGGGAAAGGCAGCTCAGGCAGAAGACCCTCTGACTCCAGGAATGCACCTTTCCCTCTTGCATCCTACAGTGAGCTGCTCTCCTTCAGCCATTTTGTGCTGTTGACGCCATCAGTTCGCTGCGCAGAACGACACTGACATCTCTCAAGTAAATAACATCATTCGGCCACTTGCTCCAAGACAGAGGTAATCACAGGTGTTAATCATAAATGAATTTTAAATGTAACCTTTTGAAAACGTTTCATAATCTAATTGGCCAGCCTGACATTTAGTGGGCAGACGCAAGGAAAGTAGGAAGTAAAAATAAATAGATCCTAAGAAACAATTCTGCCCTTGAAGGCTTGCTCCCAGTGGTAAAGCTATTTTTATTAATTATAAGTATTTGTACATAATCTACCTTCGCTTCCAGGAATGCAGATCCAACTGTCAAAATCTATATTGGCCCATTAAATATTTACCAAACCATCCTTATAATGGGAGAAAAGGTCAAAGTTAATAAAACTGACAGGCGGTCCTGTCCAGCTTGATTTATACATTATTAAAGCATCACACGCTGAACTGCACAGAACGCATTCCTTTTTGGGGGCAGAGGGGTGTTAGCTGAAAAGATGGGGAAATCCTTTCTTAATCGTTTGTTCTGAGCAGGAGAAATAAGACTGAAAGCAGCAGTCAAGCAATAAGCCAAAGCAGCATCAGCAGCATCAGAAATCCAGGCAGGTGAAGTGCATGTCTCTGAGAGCCCAGGACCCAGCTGGGGACCGCAGCATGGTGTCTGCGGATGGGCAGGAAAGCCTTCTGCTGCTGTGTTCCCAATGACCTCCCATCTGCTTTTGACGACTGTGTTCATTTAAACAAGCAGACTGGTAAACAGCAAGATCTCTGTTCATAACACAGCTGAACACGTAGTAAACTTGAATACGGGTGCAGCACTAGGTGTATGGTAAGCCATTTCCTGGTCAGCCACTAAGGAATTCCCCCGTCATTCAGAGGCTTCATTACAGCATGCCTCCATGTCTCTCAGCTGTTGGGAATTCCAGCTGGTTAACAAGAAGCTCAACTCTTTTCTTCCTTATGGAGTACTCCTCTAAAATATCAGCAACATTGATTCTTTTTCCCCCAATACACACAGATGAAACAAAATCTATTTTGGAAAACTAAAAACCAACAACAAGAGAAATCAATATACAGCAGTTAGCAGCCAGGATATATATCAGTGCCAACTCGTACAGTTTCACAAGAGCTGCTATTTTCCTTAAAACTGTGGTTTGAAATGTGCAAATCCCACATCTTAAAACCAAGAGAGGCTCTCGTTCTCAATGCTGTTGGAGAACTACTGAAAGTAATCCTTCAACACACAGAAAAGCTTTACCTGGAGGTAGATAAAACAGAACATGGATTGTTTTTAATTTTCCTTATTTGAGAGATTCACAATTTTTTTTCTCCTATGTTAACAGCCACATGGCCTACATTTTCAAAAAGAAATGATTCTCACTAATGCTTTACAGGTGCCAAAATGTACGTTTTCACAGTGTTTGAGAACGTGAAACCTGAATTTATATAGGAATGCTGCTCAATTTTCCTGACAAAAGTAAAACACATCTCAACAAGTCAGCACTTCGGAGTCTCTTCTCAATGCTGCAATGCCTTCATTCACTCAACATGCCTCAATTTTTAACGTGAGCTATTTAAAGAGAGAAGGCTTATTAGAGAAATACAGATTGGATGGAGTTTCACAAGCACTAATATTTTTGAAGTTAATCGTGTCGTATCTCTTCATTGCGTCCCAATGGCTCTTTTCACACCAGAAACAATGCAATCCACTGCCTACAGGAATCAAAACAAACCAAAATAAAACAACAAGAGACAAACCTCTCTATTCCCCTGGAAGACAGCACTGCCTTCTGCAGATGATGTTGAAGATTTGGAGTTGGCAGCACTCGTGCTGCAGCCCACGTGGCAGCCAAGGGGCTCAAAGCAGACGGATGCATTCAGGTCCCATCATTCCAGCAGATCAAACGGACATCATCTTGATGGAGTATACACATTTTGGTGGGTAGGGTTACTTGTTGTGTATGTTATGAAAGTATATACACGTACACAGAGTTAATTCAAAACTTTTGAAGTTAAAGCTTCATCATTAGAATCATGCTGGGCCTAAAGGTCTTTGCCTACATAGTTCACGGGTTGCAAACTTCACCCTGACCCTAACCCTGACCAACCAAGCCATTGCACTCTGCTAACTTACAAGGCCAAATAAAGGTGCAGAAATGAGGGGGGTGAGTTGGTTATTATAACCTGAAGCACTGACCATGTAGACTCCCATACACAATTTATATATTAGCATTACTCAAAGCTTTCTAAGCACCAGTTGCTCTGTTTTAACAGATGAAATCAGAAGAATGACTTTTGTGATTGTGATATGACTTTCCCATATTTAGATACAAACCACACACATACATGAGAAAAGTCTTTTATATCTATCTATCCATACACATACATAAAAGAAATAAAATTTGCATCTCTTGGAGTAATTGGGTTTTATAGAAGTGCCTGACAGACACTTATCAAAGAATTTTCACTGCAATACTAGCAAATGCATGCACATTTGCTTCCTTTTAAGTCGCATGGTACTTTGCCCCCCATCATTATATTATTTCTCCCTTGCAGCTAACAAGGGATTTGTCTGTTATGATAAAACTCTGGCTGTTCTTTGAAAAGAGCAATGATCAGGCAGCCAGGACACTCCCACAGTTTCATCTCTGCACACTGAAGTAAGCAAAAGAGAAATTACACTACCTTAATTGTTATTTTTAAGCTTGTCTCAGATAACGAGGCCAGTTTGGAAATTCTTTTTTTTCCCCAAACAATGTTTGATCATTTTAGAATAGCTGAATTCTCAGCTTGGCCATAACAGCATCAATAAACCAAAAGAGCAGAGTCTCCAATTTATTTACTCATTGGTTTTCCTCTTGTTGAACTGGGTTGCAGGCTTTTCAATTAATAAGAAAGCTAGATGTTGTGCTTTTGCTCTACTTTACAACTTAATTAGGACACTTTGTTCTATTATTTTAAACATTTATCTCCCCCATCACTTTCTAGTTTATGAGATTATTTAAACAACAAATATCTATCCATTAAGGGAACAAGGGCTACCCCCATTTCGTTCTTTTTTTTTAAATCCCACTACAAAAGTTATTCCATCCTTTCCTGATCTCCCCCCTGACCTAACTACACTGTGAAACTAATGAGCTCGCACTTCTGTTAAAAGCCTCTTGCATGCAACTGATCTTATTTGCATTGCATCGGGATGCACATTGCCAGTGCTGGTCAATAAGCCATCGGTGGGCAGCGCTCCGCAGACACGACCTTGCTTTTCCTTAGGTTTCTCCTCCCAGGGCTGGGGAATTAAAGAACAAGTTCCTATATACTTGATAAAACAGGAAGAAAAGCATCAATACTTTTCCCTGTTGGTCTTAATGCTTTGCCTTCCCTATGTCTTTTATTCTATTGTCTTTGGATTCATACTTTTGCTGAAAGCGCTGTTTTAATTAGCATTAGATTTCAGCCTTAAATTGCATTCATCCTACACTTTTCTTCCAAAAACATTGAAGTTCTGCTGATGAATGACTGCATCAACATCCCCTCATTCCAATACTGCTTGCAAGCCTTTGGCTTTTTACTGTGCAGAGATAGCAAAGCTGGCACTTGCAAGGAATTGGTCAAAACTTCAGCATCTGCATCCTCACTGCCAATAAAATCATCTGCACTGTTCAAAGCCTTTACAAAAGGCACTCCTCCTCTTCCCAGTTTGTTTGTTTAATTTTCATTTTTTTTTAAGTGTTTTAGAATTTATTAAATAGTTACATACTCATATTTATTGGTTAACATCAGCACAAAGCGACACTGTGCAGCCAACAGTCTGTGAGGTTCAAAGAGGTAATCAGAATCCGGGGCTACAGACTGCACTGCCTTATTTATCCCTTCTGAAGAGATAAAAATTTTATGCTAAAAATGCCTATTAAAACGTTCAGGTGCTCTGAGGGATTTGAACCTAAGTGCTGATTTCAGATGACAGTGTTTCCTGCAATAAATATAATTCCGTGGAAAGAAACTGGCATTTCCTTGGATGTGCAGCTACAACCTGTACACATAAAAGCATCCCCAAAAGTGGGATGGAGTTATTACGCTGCATTCTGCATCTAAACGGCAGAATAAAAACACGCACAGCAACAAAGAGCAGCAATATCAGGCAACCTTGAGCCCAAGGTAGTAGTTGGTACAGAGGCAGTCACAGTCAATGGTACAGAAGTGGAGTCACACCACTTGATATGCTCACACTGTGCATTCACTTTGTGGATTTCATTAAAGTCTCAAGAAGTAAGAAGTGCACCGGACCAATATTTGACAGAAAACCTAAATTTTTCTTTGAGAAAAGGATTTTTCTTGCATTGGGCAAACAATCTGTAGCAGGGAGGAGTCGTCATTAAAACTCAAGGCTGAATAAGGATTCCATTTTTATCCTCCCTAGTGCTGCTCTGCTCCCTTAAAAACCACCAGAACTCTGAACTGAAGACACTGTTGTTGTGCTGAGCTTATTATTTTCTAAAGCCCCAGACTAAATCTTTTGTGTCGGGGGCTCAGGTGGCAGCTATGTCAGGATAAAGAACAGCATGCTGCCTCGCTGACAGGGGATGCTCAGGTGCTTAAATAAGAAATGTGAAGGTACTTGAAAATTAAGTGGTAGAATGAAGGGCTGCAATCAGCTACAGGAAGCCCATTCGAATTACCTACCAGCATACCAGCGGTTGCAGCACTGTGGTTGAGCTTTGCTACTATAGCAAACAAACAACTTGGAACAAAGAAATAGATGTTCTCCTTCAATAAAATGTCTCCAATGTGCAACTTATGCAAACCCAACCAGTCCAAAGTGTGCAGCCAGGCAGAGGTATGGAAGGCAGCCAAAAACACGAGAGTGAGCTCCTCCAGAAGAAGCTTCACTGACCTGTTTCTCCAGCTGAAACAAGATTACATGATAGCTGGGAACTGTAAATTACAAGGTGTTTGTGTGTTTTTTTCTTCTTTTAATTTTTCAGAATAGCCCTTTGTGACTTACAACACGGACTTCTGAAATAAAACACTCAATTTAAGCAAAATCAGCATTCAGCATTTAATAAGGACCTTTATGTGGGAAGCTGAACAATCATAGATCTGCAGTCCTTCAAAGGAAATCATCCTACTCCACAGTGCTGGAGACCTCCATGTATTTTTCAACATTAATTTGTGCGATGCATTATTAAAAATAGCAAAATACAAACAAAATTTAAGATGTTAAACTCCCAGCTTCAGTGATTTTTGAATGTCTGTACTCCAAAGGATCGACCTGTGATCAATGAAAAATTCCAGTTTGGAAAAATCGGGTTAAAAGAAATGTCAAGCAAGACTTAAAAAATAAAAAAATAAAAATAAAGATAGGCATTTATCAAAATGTTGGCCAAATTATTTCTCTAGACTTCAAGGAGTTAAGTTATGAATGTTTTCAGGAATGAACAAAGAATCTATCAGGTTTGATTGATAAAAATGTAGCTTTTAACTAAGACTGAAAAAACTGAAGAGTGGCAACATTTTCCCCCAGAATAATGTGCTTCCTCTGCTTTTTCTCAGCACAGTGCACATAAATCAAAGAAATGTTAAAGAGGCCCATACATCACTGGCTGGCATTTCTAAACTATTTACAAAATCTGTAATAGTCAAGAGGATGGAATATATAGAAGTGTGACCAGAAAAGTTACTGAAAGAAAAAAAAGGCACTTCTACCATCCCAGCAGGGTTAATTAAGGTTGGAAACAACTCTCCTGATGGTACTATTCTAAATACTAAACCAAACCAATCCTGATGATGCACGGTTACAAGAAGCAAACAAGACCAAATATCAGCCAATACAGAGAGAACGTGGACTGGAGCAATATGCCTGTTCCATGATTAAGCACATGGTTCTGAAAACAGATGAAGCAAATGATCTAATAAGGCTTAGAGCACAGGCAAAGGCAGGGCTGATTCTGCAGCTGCCAGAAGAGCCCCCAAAATATCAATAACTGCAGCACTCAGCTGCGTATCCATCACATTTTCACACCCTGACATCTGAGCCTACAACAGACTTATACAGATGAGGTTTTCCTCAACAACTTTTACAAATGAGAATCTCATCTCCTCCTCTGAAAGGAAAGGCATGGATTATGGAAAGTTTATCTGTCCATCTGTTGAAGATGTCACACTCTGACTAGAGAGTGCAAAAAGCAGAGAGCTGTTTTACAACCAAATCCAAAACTTACTGTAGTCAGAACTAGTGTAAATGCCATATGCTTTGCAAAAACACCTCTTTTGCTTTTTTTTTTTTTTTTTTTCTTTTTTTTTTTTTTTTTTTTTTTTTTAAACTACAGCACAAAGAGTTCAAAAGCTGCTGTAATCTTTATTTCTGAAAATAAACCACATATCCTCATCTTCCACACTCGGGCAAGCTAACTGATCAGAAAAACAAGGAAATACTACAGCGTGCAATGAAAGCTAGAATAGATGAGCTCCCCTGCAAGAAGGGTAGTTTTAAGGATGGCAGCAGCTTATAGAGCCCTGAGTAGGGCCCGGAGGGGGAGCAGCGGGGCCTGGAGGGGATGGGTGCTGGGACGCAGCACAGAGCAGTTCTGCAGCTTTCTCTGTCCATGGGGAAGGTTTCCATCGGGATTGTTTCGGATGAAGCCAGTGGGACCTCAGAAAGGTCTTTAGGATTAAAACAAATGGAATATACCTCATACTATTTTCATGGGAGTTTATAATGATATTGTAATTAACTCAATCACACCACAAGATTAATCGCCTTTAAAATGCTCCTAGTCATTCATTACAAGCCTAATTAAAATTCTCTTCTGGTGCTGAGCCAGCAAGAAGTACGAAACCCCATGCTAACTACCCATACATGTCTGCTATTATCCATCTCTTCAGCATACTATCAGTTTCCACTGCTCAGCCAATGGTTTGTTTTTCTTTTTTAAAAGAAAGAATGTATCAAAGACGGCAATAAAAACAGTCAAGACAGCCTTCAACACCTGCACCAGCACACCAGCTCACTACAGCTACCCAGTTTATTTCTAGTTTCTCTGCAAGAGTTCGGGACTTCTACAATAGCAGATGCCTTTCCTCCCACACATCAATTAATTTGCAAATGCACTCAGGTTGTAGAAATAATGAAGTGCTGAATGCTTTCCTATTGGCAAGGCTTGCTGTCAGGAGGTGGATGCTGTAGGCGAGGTGCTAAAATGCGCTGCTGCTATATGCATGCCAAAGGAAAGACGCGTCACATGAAACCTGGTTGACAGCTAATGGGGCACATCAATTATTTTATTTACCCCTCTCTCACTGCCACCGAAAGGAAGAAGCTCTCTGTAGACAGCTTTGTATTGTATTTATTTAGATGTCTACAGCATACTCTTTTTTATTATGAGATCTGAGCTTTTGTGCTGACCAATTAAACATTTCATATTTAAAGGCTAATGTACAGGAGGAGAGAAGCAGTGTTCTTTTAATGCATTACAGATTGTTAAGGCTACAAAGAAAGCATTCAGTAACGAGACGATACCTTTGCTCATGGTCAGCACTGACTTCAGTGGCACACTTCTTTCTAAGGGACCTCCACTCAGCACCGTCCATGGGATCACATGGATGCTCAGCAGTTACCCAGCACCCATTTTCATGCAAAAATGGTATTTACAGTATTACACACAATGCCCAGGCTTATCTTCTCAGATATCTCGTACGATATTCTCCTGTTTTATCTGACTTCTTTGGAAAGATTAAGTTCACCTCCACAATTCTTATTCCACTCGTGTTGGGTGTGGAGCCGAGCAAGCTCAGACCTTAAGAGCACCGAATGATTTACCACTTGCACACCTAAAGTCAAGCTCCTACAGACCATAACAGCTGACAGATGCACCACAGCTCTTCAAAGCTGCCCAAAGAGGCTTTAAGTTGGGTTGTGAGCAAGGTTAAGATCTTTACCCCCCACTTCTATCACTTGAAATAAAGGAGCAGATCACCAACACTTTCTGTCTTGATCAGCCACTAATTGGCACCGAAGCACATCTTACTAGCTACGTGTTGAAAGCAGGTAAAAAACTGAGATTCCAAACCTTCCAATTGAGTTCTGTGCTCTGGAGGACAGCGTGTTCTCCCGGATACAGACCCTTCTCATTTTAAGTCTCAGATAAGAAGAAACACAGTTACTGAGCCCAGGAGAGACAAAAGAAAAGGCACCTGATGGTTAAGAGCCTGGACAGCTGGAGTCAGTTCTTGGCACTGAAGAAATACTAAGTCAACCTAACAGAACCTTTATGAGTACTCAGCCTTGCTTCATAGCCATTGTAAGCTACTTCTGTCCTGATAATATAGTCAACCAACACACGTGCTCACCTCTGAAGTCTTCCAAGGCACAATCTCATACTATCCTCCCCCATGTTCCAATGTTTACTAT
>JAOWBP010004368.1:6217272-6227321 GCA_028571105.1 Tragopan temminckii
GAGACAGCAACCAGCAGCACTCTGCTCCTCACACAGCAGTCTGTCTGATTACTCCAAGTACTCATTCTGGAGCACAGTTATTTGACAGATGAGAAAACAAAGCCATGCACAATGAAGTGAGCTGAAATCCATCCAGCAAACTACAAAGAAAGGAAAGGAGAGGGCAAGTCCAGTCCTTCCTGTGCCCTTAGCAGCACTGCTGCTCTTGAAATCATCACTTTTCCCATCAGGAATGACACACGCCATCTTAACACCATCTTAACACACGTGTGTTCACACTGCCCACTAGACAGCAAATTCTTTCGTGCAGAAAGTTCCTAACTGCACTCCACACCCCGCATTAGGATCTCACAACAGAGCTCACCCATCAGTTCTGAGATCTCCAAAGTTTCAACAATCAGCTCTGGGAAATGCCCCCCGCCCCCATGCAGCCAACCAGTGGGGAAGGGGGGCACAAGGAAAAAAAGGCACCAAATTGAAAATGTGACATTGAAAATTCTGAAAATACAAGATCTGACTCCAGCATAAGACTGAAGCGTAAGGCGAGCCAGAGAACTTGCTAAGGCTGAGTGCACAGACAACTGCAGAGAAAACTCTAAATAGAAGCCAGCTGAAAGCATATGGGTAGGGCAGGGAACATTAGAATGAAAACCTAAGCGATGGTAAAACACACAGCAATGTTTTTTCCTTAAAAGTCATGCAGGGACAGAAACATATATCCAACCACAGTAAAAGAGAACCCTGGGAGGAGAGAGAAGCTATTACTCTTTGAATGCAGCTTACGTGATGTAAAAATGGCATTTTCTCTGAATGAAGAAATATTTTCACACAAAGAAAAGCCAACTTCTGAACTAAGGCCCAGCCCAGTAACACTGCTGTAGCTGAGAATGTCATGATTTCCATCAAAAAACTGTTTTGCAGAGATCTGGAACAGCTGTTTCAAACTGAATTAGACTAAAACTGGAAACAAGCTGTCAAGACCTCAAAATATATTTTTTCTTACACAGAAGAATGTCTTTGATTCAGCTGTTTTATCGTGGTGGTCAGCCAAAAGAGGGAAGTAAAGTCACACCCTCAGATTCCAAATGCTGTTGCAAAGACGTTCCTTTTAAAACCGAGTTGCTCTTTATGGAGATTTATTCCTTTGAGCGTTTGGAATAGGAAAAATGTCAAACAGCTCATATCACAGATTCCTGAATATTTCCAAACCATGGGCAGCTTCAAACAGTTTAAAAGACACTGGAGGACTCTCTGCTCTAGTCCACAGCCACGGTGCTTTTCAGTAGCAGTAACAGGATGCTGCAATGAGGAAAATAGAATAAATTGCTGTTGACACGAGAAGATTAACATAATTCACTTGAACCCAACATTTGTGAATAATAGCACACGGGCACAGTTTCTTTTCACGCATGCCTGCTGATCCTGGGAGGCTTTCAGTGAGTATTTTCAACATCGATTTCCACAGGAATTGCAGTTTCATATAATGAGAAGTAAACACATCTATTTTAGAATATGCTGTAAAATGTCACATCTAGATATAATTAATTTGTGTCTAATAGCCCACAAAACATATAGAGCACCTATAACACTATGTCACTGCCAGTTACAGAAGCTTGGAGAATTCAAACACAACAGGCAAATTAATCAAGCCTGGTGGGGGCTTTCAATACAACTTCCTTCTGAAGCATAAATCTGAATATCAAAGACCACTTTGACTTTATCACATGCTGTAAGATGTAGCTGGTGGACTTGGCTTTCCAACCAAAACTAAAGTAATACTGAAAATATTCTTAGCATTTCAGCATGTTCATCGCTTTTTGTATAATGATGTACACTAATTTCACCCAATAAGTATCTCAGTTATTACTATCAGCTTGTCAGTATAGGTCCTTTTGAAGGGCAGCTATCTGGGAGCAAGCCAATTATTAGCATATATTAGAAAAAAAGCCCACTCTAAGAAATGCATTTTTAGCTAAGACACCAGGCAAGCACCCAGCTACAGCCACAAGCCATTTCAGCTTGCCCACCTGCCTTGCTTTAGGCATCTAACTCAAGAACTTACAGCCGCAGCAAATCCAGCAGTGCACTGGAGCATGACTGAACTTCACACTCAGCCGAGAACCTTGCAGCAGAGCACAACAAGGGAACACTGCTCAACATACAGAACCTTTTGATCCTTCTGTGAAAAGATCAAGAAGGTAAAAGACGAGCAGCCGGTACAGTCAATCAGCTTTCAGTAAATCTTTTATTAATCCAGAGGACGTCCTTTTCTAGGCATACTGTAACTGAACAAATGCCAGTGGCTCAAACATTTTATTCAGTTTTGTTTCCTGTGCAAATGGAAGCCTTACAGCCAGGACATTTAAAAAGAGATAAAATAAATTGCTACATGCTCGGGCTAATCTTACACTGACACAGAAGCTGATAACGTGTACTGATAAGCCCTCTCCATCTTCAGGACTATACAACTCTGATTTAAATGCCAGCTTATGCCAATGAGAAGTATCAGATCCAAAAGGAGTTAGGAGCAACAGCTCACAGTGTCACATCCATATTCTCATGTACCTTCCAGTCTCTGTCTCCCAGCCCTGCTGTGCACTACACAAGGTTCTACAAGGTTAAGGGATGCTGCCATAACCACAGAACAAGCCTGACAGGAGTTCCTAGGCTACAATGCCAACCACTACATCCAGAGTATTGTTTTTCCACATTTCTGCTCATAGGCAACTGATGATAGAAGAATATAATTACAGCAGGAAAAAAAAAAAATCAAGCTCATTTCTCAAGAGGCAGCACTTTACAACAGAAGTGAAGTTGGCTCTTGGTTTTTTGCAGGAGTCATTCAGCAGAGCTCTCTCACAAAGCAGCACAGCAGCCTGATGCACAGAACTGGAGCATCCCTCGCAGCCGGGTCAGGTACCTGACCAGATCTGAAACAAGTTCACCTGCAAAAGCTGACAACTGTTTTTCAAGGATCACCACGGACTCCTTGGGTTACACATCTCCAATATTGGCAGTCCAGTAGTGACTCCTGAAAAAAAATTGCAGTTATATTTTTGCCAACTGTACATTTTCATCAGGTGGTATCCAAACTGCACTGACTACACACAGCTCTTTCCACAGACCAGCCTCACATTTATTTGCTTTCAGGTGACTTCCATGTTCTGTAGCCCAGTTATTTGCAGTATCTGATTAAGATACAGCTGGGTAGAACTGAGCACTGCCTGTGTGGAATTCAAAGAGCTAAGTCACTCTGTGAACTTTCTGAGGGGACCAATTTTAGTAACTCTGAAAGAGAAATCCAAAAGAGATTAGAGAGGTGAGGGCAGTTCTACATAAAAATAAATAAATAACAGACACACCAAAAGATCTGACAACAACAATAGTGGAGAGCAACAGGACGATATCATTAAAATTCCTGTTTTGCTTGATTTCCTTTAGAAGCTATTAAAAAAAAAAAAAGCTTTTCCATATAAAGAACACCAACGGGATGTTTATCAGTTCTATCAGTTTTTTTATATTAGTGCTCATATCCCTTGAATACCCTTCATATGAAGGTCCCCAAGCACTTTCTAAACATCTTTAATTTGACTCAGAGAAAGTGAGAGACAGCTTCCTTAGGGAGATGAGGACCCCAACATGGTTACGGCTCCTACCTGTGGGCTGTGATGGAGCATGCCAGAACCACCACTTCTTCTCCCACACAACAAAACCCTACACCCGTGTTCAGAGGAACCCCAAGTAACGGGGCCAGACCTCAAGAAATTCTCTTGAGTCGAATCACTGGCAAACCTGACTATTTTAGGTAGCATTAGATTATGGTTTTCTGAGATAATTTAAGCCAATCAAGTATTTGAGCAAATACGTAAAAAGGTGGGGGGGTGAAAAAGGATAAAAAGCCCCAGCATTTCACACATGATAAAATCTGTTCGTTGGGAGTTTTTGTGCAATCCCTTTGTTGGGACAATTAGAGGGACTGGAATTTGTGCCGCCCAGAGGAGGGCAGGCAGGTTTCAGCAGCAATGAGTTGATCAGAGCTATGGGGAGGGCTCACAAACAAAATTCAGAGCCGTGCTAGCTCTAAGGGTTGCTTACAATGCTTCTCTTCTTCTGCAGTCCAACATATTCTTCAATTAATCCCTATACAGCATGGATTACGAGTGATACTTGGTTGTATTTCTCAACTTCCAAACGTAAAGTCTTTTATTTCAATCTTATGTTTGTACCATGACATTCACCTATATGCTGCATTGCTGCGCCTGTGCACGGCTTATTTTTATTGGAAGTCTGTTATTAGTATTAGAAATGCAGTTTTAACCTGTTTGGTTTGATGACAGCATTACAGAGCTCAGAAGGGAAAAGCGATCTCTGCTTTGCACATCAGGCATCTCAGTCACAACTCAGTCACCCAATGGGAATGGGCTGAAGAGCTCCTGCAGAGGGAAAAAGCAGTTATGGGAGCAAGAGCTGTGAGTGGGCAGCAGTGTTTTGGTTAAAATAAAGCAGCATCAATCATTTCCATCCTGAAATAGGCTAACAGCTAGAACATTAATACTTAGCAAAGAAACAGGAGAAAAATACTCATTAGCAAATAAAGGTGTTGCAAAGCATTAAATAATTCCCACCAGCTGACAAGGGAGCTGTGATTTATAATAGTGTGTATTGATATATCACTTCCCATAATTAGGAAAAGTGAGACCAGTACTGCTTACAGCATTATTTTGATTAGAGCCTTGAAAAATACACTGAATAACAACAAGCACCAGGCACAATAGCCAAACACCTTATCATACTCTCAGGATGTTTCAGATGTGGAACAAAGGATTGTAGCAGTATGGAGTAAGGAAGGCAAATTCCATACATATAAATCTTATCCTGCAATGGCACCCTAGCATCAATTATAACAGTTATAAGTCTGGGAAGATCATAGGCACAAGCTGTCAAAACTATACAACAAAACAAGCCAGAATCAAAGGCTAATCATGTCTTTCTTTTTGAAGTGGCAAATAAGTGATTGCCACTCTTCTCTTCCCGAAGTAACAAAACTAACCTCACCCAATCTACTGAAATGCCCATGAAGTCCAAATAACCTCCTCCTAAAAAGAAGAGGGGTGCAACAGTGTTAGCCACTGCCAGTGCTCCCAGATGCAGCTTTGGGAAGCATTTCTGGGCACAACCAAACCTAGAGGCAGTTTTTAAATTCATAACCTTTCCCAGTGTTTTTTCCATGGATACTTTGCACACTGCCTCAATTTTCCACTCTCATCTTTTCTGGTCACTAAAAATCAACCCTGCAATAATAAAATTTAATATTCATCAGGCAGACAACTGACTAATAATTAATAGCCGGGCAGCTGGAGACAAAGAGGTAACCACCTGTTGCCTTGTCATTTAAAAATAAAATAAAAAAATCATTAAGGCAATTGTCAATAACAAAGGCATTTCACCAAAACATTTGCCTAAAATTGCATGAAATTAAAAGCCCATAAATGGCATCCATTCCTCCAGAGGGACAGGCAACCATTAGTCACTAACCATATAATACTTGGCATCTATAATGCATTAATGCATTTCTGCCCAAAGAACCCAATGCACTCGAGACACATTTAGACCAGAAACTCCCAAGAAGTAGGTTAAATATTATTATTCTAAACATAAGAAAAATGAGGCACAGAAAAAAAAATCTCTCATCGTGCTCAAGGTTACAATAAAAATTAATAAGGAAGGCAAGAATACAACCCAAGCAGCCCAGCTCCTGTTCTGTGCTCTGTACAGGGAAAACCCAGGACGCCACCAGGACGTGCATGGTGCATTTCTCCAGCACCAGGAATACAAACACCAATGGCTTATCTATGCTACAAGCAATCCAGAAGAGCCCCTGCATTCCAGTCCCTGTATGATGCACTGATTTTGCACCTACAAAGCAAACTGAGATGTGCAGCACTAACATGGTTGTTGGGAAAACGTCTAAGCAGCTGTTCTGTTTCAACCCAAATCTTATTCTTTCCATTTCAGTCCCTCTGTAAGCAAACCAAGGGATTTTGCTTTTTCCTGAGTCACTGCTTCACAACTCCCATCCACTGAGAGCTGAGGCTGCAGCACACAGCCTCCTGCTCCCACCCAGCACACAGGTGCTCTTCAGAAGTAACCTCGGGAAGCAATGGCTGAGAAGAGGATCTAGTCACTGTGACACCATTCCTGCCAACACCACGCATTTGTCACTGCTATTACAGCACGCTTGGAAACAACTCCCACTTTGGGTGGATGAAACCTCAGCAGAAAAAGCTGAACCTTCATGCAACACTATGTCAGAACATCACAACGCTGTGTTTTTACAGAACGAAGTCCTGAAAGGACAAAACCTTGGCTGTCTGCCTGAACTCCCAACCAACTGCCAACACAATAACTCAGTTACACTGTCCATGCTACTGTAAAACTACATTAAATTCACAACGTTTGAGCGCATCCAGAAATGAAAATTAATGTTCCTTGGAACAAGCACTTCATTTTACAATCAGGAAGAACAACAAAAAAAAAATACTGCTTCAACGGTGTACCTTTAGTATTATAGTTAGCATTTAATGGCATTTATTGTCATTAAGCTCAATATTTGTGTCTAATCAATACTAAGCTACCAAGTGCAGCCCAGCAAGTCTGGAATTTCTCTACAGGCTCTATCGATTTTTCTTTTTTTTTTTTTTTGAGACCTACAACAAACACAATTTATACCAATAATCTATCAGAGAACATATCAAGATAATTTAATGAACAAAAACTGTATGCTCCTTTTTTCTTTTGTCATGTGACTGAAAATCATTTTAACTCATTAACGGTAATTATCTCAACAGTTCAATTTTAAATTCACCAGGAAGCTACTAAATAAACTGAAATCCAAATATTTTCAAAATGTATTTTAAGACGCACACAAGCAGCAATATCTTTCTTTAGGTTTGTATTTACCAGTGCATAACTTTCAAATAAACTGATGACAACTCCTCACTTCTGCTATCCTGCAGCATTTATAGCATCTCTGATAAGTCTGTGGAAGTTTCCATACCATGTCACGATGATAACATCCAATAGCAAACCTTCTATTGAAATACATCTATGGACGTTGGTGCAAATTCCTGAAGTGCTGGAATGTAAGAAGAGCAAACAGAAAGATGCAACATACCAGCTCAGTGGTGCTGCCAACAACGTGCTTCAATGAAGTTAAAGTCAAGGACAAATCTTAATGTGATCTGTTCAAGATGACCACTGCTCTATCATTCCCCTTAGTTGTGCTACTGTTAATAATATGCCTTGGGAGTCTGAAACCACATCAAGAAAAAGTAAAGACAAGATGCAGAAGATCTTCAGTAGTGGGTCAGGACACTGCTAATGCTGCAATTACTCAGCAGCTCAGGGTTTGCTGCTGTCCAACAAGCTCAGTGTTTTGTAATGCTGGTAGAAAGAGCAATTCTGGGGAGTTGGGCAGTTGATTCATTTTGAGTATTCACTTCAAATAATAAAAAAAAAAAAACAACAAAGCAACAAATCTATACTAGTGATAGAAATGCTGAGCATGAACTACTTGGCAGCACCCCCTAAGAGAGGGGGAACTTGCCCTACAGAACACCTACCCAGCTGGGTGAGCACAGAGCATGCTGTACACGTGCTCTTCCACTGCAGTCAAAGGGAATGAACACCTTAACAGACAATGCCTCAGGCATGCACGGGGCGAGGGGATACAAATGCTCTGCCAAGGGCAAAGAGGGTGAACAAATATACACTACAGGCAATAAATAACCTCGTTAAAGCAGCAGACAAAGTTCTTCCCTTACTGAAAGCATGAGTTCAAACTCCTACATTCCAAAACCCTGCATCTACTCCAACTGCTAGCATTACTGCAGCTGGATCAGACAGCCATAGCAGCACAAGCTCATTAAACGTTTTATATTTAGGCTATGCACATTATATTGCTTTAATCCCATCATCAATAATTACACTCCTGCCCAGAAAACCCTTTGCTTCCCTTATAATTTCCCTTGACTTCTATCAGAATGGCAGCTGGCAACAGAAATCAGCATCACCACGCAGGGCAGTAGAGGTAAGCAGGACCAGGGCTCACACACAGCCAGGATCTCTTCCCACTGCCACCTCAAACATAACTCAGCACAGAACTCCTTCGTCATGTTACCCATACAGAACAACAGCTCCATTTTGTCTCATCTCACATTGTATCTTCAGCATCAGAGGGCACATAAAGATCCTTCTGAGTAACAGTATTTCAATCACGATGAAGAAAATGTCATTTCTTAAATAAAATGGTAGAGGAGAAAAATAAATCTATGAAGACCTGTTCCAAGGCTACTATGTGCTCCTGCACACCCCACAGCCACTGTAACTTACCTGTATGATTTCTACAAAAGCAAAGACAAAACCACTTAGCTCTTGCACTAAGATCACTTTAAACTTTCCATGTTTATGTCAGCACTGGTTTTTAAGCTCTGCTAAACACCTGGAAAAGAAAAGTTGTACAGCTGTATGTATGTATACTTAAAGCACTTCACAAGCTGTTGAGTTCCCAAACAGCTGCTTCTATTACACGAATGACTTCACCATCTGCAAAACTATTGGATAAACTACAGTAAGTAAATATCAGGATAGCAGGTGCTAATAAATAACGAGAGCTGCCAGGATAACACTGTTCTGTAAGGAAAAGGTCTGTGAACATCACTTTCACTGTAGTTCCCAACATGGCTACTTAATTCTAAAAGCTTGGCCATGCATCCCACACCCAGCCAACAGCGAGTATTCATTTGACCCAACATCAAAACAAAGCTTTTCATCTCAAGAAATAACTAGTGCAACAGTTTGGCAGCGCTGTTATCTAAAGAGCTTTGTGTGAATCTGGGTATTCGGAAGGCTACTGTTACTACATCAACCAAGAAGTGGCCAACCCTGCACTTTCCAAAGCAGATAAACTGATACAAACGGACACAAAAAAAATCTCAGCTTTTATCCAAGCAGACTATGATGGAGGATAACTTTGGAAATGCTGACTTACTTATTTTTTGAGATGCTCACTGTTATAGGTCTCTAATTGTTCTTTCAGCTTTCAATAAAATAAATAATTAAAAAAGAATGCAGCAAAGCCATTTTTTTTCCCCAAAAAGCATACAGTACTTCGTTACACCAAACAATCATTCACTTC
This sequence comes from Tragopan temminckii, assembly GCA_028571105.1. Classification (NCBI taxonomy): domain Eukaryota; kingdom Metazoa; phylum Chordata; class Aves; order Galliformes; family Phasianidae; genus Tragopan; species Tragopan temminckii. The sequence continues at coordinate 6,226,469 of JAOWBP010004368.1, forward strand.
TCATGAGATAGCCCAGCTATTTTTACTGACCTTCCTTATTACAAGCTGCTTTACTACCACACTCCCACGCTTTAAGAATTAACAAGATGCACTGAAACACACAGTAGAAAGTGTGCATGTGTTCATTTCCCCTTTGCTTCATGGATGTCTTTTAGGAATTGCACCGTGGCCCTGAAACTCTACTCCATCTATCCTTCCCTGGCAGCTGTGCAGTTACTCATGTCATAAGCAATGCATGAACAATCAGAGAGAGAGGAAAATGCCCTTATCTCAGCTCATCAAAAATACAAGCAAGCAAGCCACAAAGGGGTCACAAATTAAAAATTAAATGTGTATTGACACAACACCGCATCTAAATTCTCCCTGCCAAGCAACAGAAAACATCAGGCACAAGTAATAACAACAAAAGGTGGTCATAAGAGGTAATGAAATATCACTTATTCAAGAAGTGTTTTTAACAATTAAAAATTAAGCAGCAACCTATACAAGCACCATGACAGCACTCAATGCTAATGGCAGTATCCTGCTGTTAATACCTCCAACACAGGTAACACATCTGCTGTCAGGAACAAAGGCAACCTCCTCCTGTCTGCTGGTTACTACAAACCTTAGAAAAGAAGCTAGTAAAATTCAGAATAAGCATTAGGTCAGAAGTACTGAAATACAACTTAAGCAGTCTGTTTTACTTCTGTTATAGAACTAAAATAAAAGATAAATGAAAAGGTAGAATCAACCTCCCAAGGGGAGGCTGTGGATGCCCCATCCCTGGAGGCATCCAAGGCCAGGCTGGATGTGGCTCTGGGCAGCCTGCTCTGGTGGTTGGCGACCCTGCACATAGCAGGGGGTTGAAACT
>JAOWBP010004368.1:6232826-6243328 GCA_028571105.1 Tragopan temminckii
GCCTCCAGGGATGGGGCATCCACAGCCTTCTTGGGCAACCTGTTCCAGTGCCTCACCACCCTCTGGGTGAAAAACTTCCTCTTAATATCTAATCTAAACCTCCCCTGTCTCAATTTAAAACCATTCCCCCTTGTCCTCTCACTGCCCCGTTCTGCTGCAGCAGCTGCAGGCTGGCAGGGCTGCCTCTGTCTGCCCTACACCCACAAACAGGTGCTCTTCAGTCAACAGGGTGAGGACCCAGCCTTAATTATCTGATGTTTGCAAAGCCCTGTGGGGTTTGGAAGTGAGAGCACTGTGCTAATAAGCACTGCTGGTTTGATTTTATGGCAGCTGCTGGTGCTTCTGATGCAATCACCAGCCCTTGGCTGAGATTGGTGTTTTCTCAGTTTCTAGAATAAATAACAACCTCTCCCATACAGGTATTAATTAAAATCAGCAAGCACAATTCGCACAGATTCTTTACTCGGAGATGTTTTGTGTTTTTTTTTTAATATGTAAAATGGAAATGAGTCTGCCAAGGAACAGCAGAGGTGTCAGTGGCCAAGTGAAGCGAGGCTTTGCTCTCCGCTCAGTGACACTTTCCTGTCTATCATCTCATGGATTCTGAAAATCACATCTGATCAATTAAATGTTCCCAGACTACATGCAAGTTACTGACCAGTGAAACCCTATTACTTTGCATAAAAATCAGGCAAATGAAATGGGTATGCTGCTTCTGCTCTGATCTAAATAATGCTCTCCTATCTCAGCACAGAGGTAAAGCAGAACTGGAAGCAATATGGTCTGAAGCAACACAACTCAGCCCACGTAAGCAGTGAAATGTATAGTGCTGTACTGCAGAGAATCAGCAATGGATTGAGTCTGTGTCTCCTTTCAGAAATGAGGAGTCAAGTTCTCCAGCCAAAACTCCCTTTTCCTCTTATTTCTCCTCCCCATTTGCCACCAACAGAAGCAGAAGTCTGCATAGTTTGATGTACTTGTTTTTAGGGCACGCCTTGCCTAAGCTGCACACTGCTTCTTTTTTTCCCCAAGAAATATTCCTTGTGTGCCATCTTGCCCCTACCAATGCAGTAATTCCATCTTCACTATAGCTATATCCAAAGCTGGCATTACAGAAAGCTAGGGTACCTCCTTTTGCCTTAATATCAATAGTTACACGTAAAACAAAAATCCAACTGGTGTTCAAAACGTGCACTGCTCCTTCCTATCTGACAGCTGTTGAGTGGGCACCTGCAAAATGATGTGGGTGGCCTAGCCTGGACACACACCCACATCTGAAAAGCAGCAGAACTGACACTCTTTAAAGCCTTCAGCAGAAGTTCCAGGACCTGGTGATCTCCCTTCAAAAAAAAAAAAAAGCATATGGGGTAAATCCAGACTGGGGTGTAGAGATGCAACCAGCAGCTGCAGGCCTGGAGCAGCCTGCTCTGTTAGCTCAGCATTCTGACCAGCCTAATGCACGCTGCCTCTCAGCACTGCTAATCAGCTTTGGCAGACTGCTATGCCAACATGATTACACTGCAGCTAGCCCAGTTATCTCCACACACTGCTGCTCCGTGCCGTGTGGACAGGCTAAGAGATGGGATGGAGCGGACTGCAGCGTTCTGCCAGTTCTGGGTGTGTTTTGTGGCTAGAGACAGAACTGAACGCTGGGTGCTGCCTGTCTGGTAGTGGTGGTAGAGGAAGAGAGCTAACAACCCACAGCAGCACTGCATGCAGCTTGACAAGTAAAGCACACTTCTCTCAAGAAGCGAAAACTTGTCTGGGGAAGATGTAATGAAGATGAACCTTTCAGACCAAAGTACATTATGGTACTCACATGGCAGCTACTAGGAATGAAGTGGGCTGCAATTAATCAGCAACACCAAAGAATTGGGATGCTTTCTAAATCCTTTCAGAAGCACTGTAAGCCATTTGTTAAGGAAGAAAGGGCCCAATTAGAAAAGCATTCACATTTAAAAAGAAATAATTTAGCTGCCAGGAGAGAAAACTAATGATCACTACTGAGCTTCATAGCAAGTGCAGGTAGCCTCTCGTTAAATGCCTGGACAAGACAAATAAACATTGCAAAAAATATTGCAATATATGTAATAAATGACATTGTAAGAAACGATCTTCATCTTCCTCTGAAATAGATAAATGCTGATCTTCATTCCGTGGCAATCTGGACTGATACCAGCAGGGCCTCTTCATTTCTTCATGCTTCATCGCTACAATCTTGACAGCAGTTCAGATAAATGTAATAAACGGATATGGGTTTTTTGTTCAAATAATTGTGAGGCTCAATAACACCGTTAGTCAAATATTCTCACAAATTTTCCATCCATTTCTTTCAGGATTTCAGTCTTCAGTTTGCAACAGAGTGTACTGCACAATGCAATCTTGAAGCAGAAGCTGTGGGGTTATGAACTCACATCTGAGGCTTCTTCCTGGAGAAAAGAATGCATCCTACCTGCTTTTAGACAGTGTGGGAATGGCAAAGATACTTCCAGATGTGGAGGAACCTTCATCCTCAGTGTCATTTCTTACTGCTCCCTGAATCAGAACCTCCCACTATAGCCAAGAGCAGTGAGTAAAAACCTTCTGCCAGAAGAAAGAGTGAAACAGCAAACAGAGCTGACAATGTGGTTATCATCACTTTTCCTGTGGGGTGATTGGAGTTAGTTCAGAACTGTTTCAGGCTCTCAGGAGACGTAGCTCCTATTAGAAATGATCTTCCCTCCCGACACAGTGTGTGAAAAGCACACCTGGAGGCTTTCCAGTCTCCTTAGGGGTCACTGCAAGTATAGGAATCACACTTTTGGGGTGGCTGGTCAGCTCCTTGTCCAGTGTCTTCTTTCCATTTGTGGTTACAGAGTGCCCACATCACACACACCAGCACATAGCAGATTTGTCAGCAGAGCTGCTAAGGACTGGATGGATGAGGACACTCAAATTCCCTTTTGTCTGATGAAACCAGCACCCTTGATACCAGTTTTAAGATGATTCAGAGAGATTTGCTGCTCTTCTGTGCTGTGTCTGGAGTTTCAGCCTCCAGGGAAGTCAGCCCAGCACCTTATCCCAGCACTGAATTTGCATGAGGAGTGTAAAGCTAAATACAAAAAGTAAACCGTATCCAGCAGAACTCATGATGTATTTTATGCATGTAGAAAATCCGTCCCAAAATATGTCACATTTTACTTGCAAAAATAAAAAGCTGCTGTTTTATTCTACAGAGGAATATACTCTGCCTCTTCTTCAAGCATTCAGTGATCAAGTGCGGAGTCTGATGTAAAACCAAATGGGAAGAACCTATCATTATTTAAAGGCTACGTAACTGCTTAAAATTAGAGCTGTGAAGGCATCGAAAAATACCAGAAATCACAGATGGTTTGCAGATAAATTCACATTGCATTTAGTCCACTCAACATCTAAAAAAAAAAACCCATGCTTTTGCCTCGCTGTTCAGTCTAACTGTTCATGCTTGCTCAAAACATGCTTTAAATTGGGCTTTGAGTCATGTTCTGTTGCCCTATACATTCGGATCCCAGTCACTTCAGAAACCTGCACATGTATTTTTAAATGATGCAGTTAAATTTTAATCTATTTTGCACATTTTCAAAACAACAACTATCCAAAGCAGGTTAAATAAGACATCAGCAGGGACAAAAGAGCAGCAAAACCAGCCACGTAGCCCTGCATTATGCAAGTGTCTGAGACACAATGACCCAGTTGCTGCTTCTTGCTTCCATTGATGATTCTGCAGAATCAGAATCTGTTAAACTTGTTTTCCCTACGTGAGGACTTCAGGATAAGGCATTTACATCATTTACATCAGTCCTTAATTCTGTGAATTGTCTGGTTTAATCCCATTTGCATTTTTTTTTCCTTTAATTATTATTGCTGGGCTATATTTTTGAATATTCTATCTTATCCCTCAGTATTTCTGTCTGACACTGGTTCACTCCACTTCCCTGATCACAGAGAGCCAGTGTTTGGCACAGTCATTCTAGCTTCACTGCCCAGCAAGGGTCAGCAGAATTTGGATATGATGCTTTAATTCTGCCCTTACGAGATACTTGCAGAGAGAGAGTTTTACAGCAGGGAAGGAGAAGCTTGAAACATGACAGTTATTCCATACTTGGTTGGGCACACTCACTAGATATAGCACATCTTTGAAGAGGTGCAGCCATGTATCTGCTCCCATGATGGTATGATGGAGTCCATCACACAATATATGGTCATTCTTGGCAGGCCCAAACTCCAGCATACGATTGAGACAAGCAGAGGTTGTTTTCCCCCAGTCTCTCGAAAAAAAAAAACACAACATAGTACAATCATGTTCAAAGTGTTCTAAAGATCCCAACTGGTAAATATTATTTGGGAGGAGCCTTGCTATGGCAATGAGACCTAATATGAATCAGATTCAAGCACGATTTTTGCTATCATCAGCTTTATTGCCTCTAAATACGAATGCAGCCAAGCAACCATCCTGCCCAGCTCTGAGCTTAGCTTTCTCCATTCCACCAGCCACATGCCAAGAGCCATTTGTTCCAGTACTTCTCATAAAAGCCAAGAGATTTCTCCTCACTCTTCATCCTAATTAAGCTACTTGCTGGCTTTCATAAACACCTCTCCATCAAACAATCAATCTCAGCAGGATTTTTAACAGATGAAACTGGGCTGAATTGCCTTGAAAGCATCAGCTACCCTGCAACAAAGTCTTGTTCTCTACTCTTCAGCTTTAGTTACATTCCTCCTTTAATTTCTTCTCCAGCTGTAAGAGAGAGGCCAACAACAAAGATAACTTTAGTCAAACATGTTTAAAACTGAGCGCTCCCTTCTTTGGCAGCGTGAGCTTACACACACACTGCAGTCACACTGCTTGTGTCGCATGGGCAGGGAAGGAGCAGAGCCACGTGTGATCAGCAGATCCAGCACAAGTTGGATTTTTTTCCTGACACTGTTATCCAAAAAAGACTTCGCTTTTTTCTCGGGCCAATATGGTAAATGGTGTCCAGTTAGCTGAGGAAAAGGTCAGAGGCATTTTAAAGTAAAGAAAGGCCATTTCTGTCAGCTGAACGCAATTCAGAGTGATATATTATCCCCAAAGGAACAAGAGAAGAAAAATCCTTATTTGCTTTATTTCTGCATATTCTGCTCACAGCTACCTTGCTGCATTCCTTCTGTGGAACTGAGCTATGTTTTCAAGCAGAAAGCAGTCAGTCCTCCCTAAAACAAGACAGACGTTGCCTAAACAGACAATTATCCCCTGGAATTTGCAGGTCTTATTCCATACTTCAGTATTTAAGATCTCAAAATAAATAAATAAAGTGACATCCATCTTTCCTCTTAAAAAAAAAAAGAAAGAAAGAAAGAAAAGACTGAACAAAAAGATTCTGCTTGTATCTGGAGATTATTTAGTGCTCTGTTATTGACACGGCGTCTATTGAAAGATTTAAAGATAAAAACGCAGTGCATTCAAGTAGTGATCGTTTTTCATCGTCACTTAGTGGCAGTGCAGCCTGCAGTCAATTGCAGCTGATTTATCTTTTCTGATATTGATTGTGTGTGGGGCTTAGCTGTGCACAGGCACCTGGCTCTGTCTGTGCTGAACTGCTGCAAGAAATGCAAAAGGAGAAGGCAAGAGTTGTGCCAAGCAATCTTATTTTCATTCTAAATTGCTTGATTATTTCCTTTAAAGCGATGAGATAAACTGCTAGAAGGTAATTTGCTTATGGACACCAGGCATTTCCTGCCAGGAAGAGGGAGCAGCAGACAACACGGTTTCCCTGCGTAGCTCAGTCTAGAAAGTGTTATGGGAACTGGGCTCAAGGCACCAGGTATCAAAGAAAACCTCAGGTATCAAAGAGACAGATCTTTTGCATAAAGTGCCAGTAGCAATTGGACAGATCGATGTGATGGAAAGGCATTACACCAGAGGTGTAAGGATGGAAGGACCTGCACAATAGAAAGATGCTATAAAGGAAGGGAAGAAGATCGCTCACCCATATCAGAAAATTCCAGGTTTGCAGGGGAAAGCATCACCAAGGAGGGATCTCCAGAAAGAGAACCCACCCTGGTGGCAGTCAGCCCTTAAATGAGGTCTGAGAGAGGTGCAGCCAGGTTCCACCCCTTCTGGTCACACACATGAATTGCCTTCACCTGTGCTCCCATGGCTGACCCAATCCTTTCCCCAGGTGCTCAATCAGTGGTTCGGGCCGTGACTCAGCAGTTCCCATACAGTGTCACTCAGGTCCCAAAGTTCCCATAATCTCCTATAGCAAAGCTGCACTTGTGCGCTCTCATGAGGATGCTCGTGACATCGTGGAAAGATTCCCTTTGTCTCAAAAGGCAAATGTCTGAGAATTGAAAGTATTACCAGGAGGGTTTGAATGCTCCAATTCCAAAACTCCATGCACAATTTTGATATGTATGAAAGAAGAATTTATTCTGGTCACCTTCTGAGCTTAGAGCAAAGCTGGAAAAAATACAAATTAAAAAATAAAAATAAAAATCCCAAACCACACAACATTGAGATGCGAGGTGGGACCTGCTTGTTCACAAAGGGCTCTGTACTGGAACCCAGACTCCTGTCTCAAGCACATCTGCTATTTTAAACAGAGCCAGATTTCTATAGATGCCCTTCTTCACTAAAGCCAAACCCAGCAGTAAGTGCTGATGCAGAGGCTGTGAATGTGATGACTGAATAATGCTTGCGGGAATCCTTAAGAGACCCAGAAAGCTTTCTCCAGAAGCTGTCATGCACCTCCCTGATGGATCACAGCTCACAAACCATAAATGCACTTAATGTGGGGAGCAGTCAAGACCAGGTCTCCAGCTTCCTACAGCAATTGCTCTGTTATGGAGTGAAAAGGCACATTCGTGCTGTTTCTCTTACCAGAAACCAGCTGAAATGTGATCCAGACACCTTTAAAGCATCTGTGTATCAGCCTGAAGTATGAAGGCAGGAAAAGAAGCATGCAAAGGACTGCAATAAATGAGCAGACCGTGCAGCCTCAGCTCTGCATGCAGCTTCTTCACCCAAGTGGTGTCAATGAGCAGGGAGGCAGTGCTTTGTGTGCTCCCCGGAATCCTGCTAGGTAGTAAGAGAAGCGCAGAAATCCTGTTTTGTCTTTTATTCCCTTGTGATTGGATGTTTCTTCTTGAAACCTTTGTTAACTACCATGCTAAATATAGCAAAAGCTGGAGCAAAGAAGAGCTTAACCAAATTGCAGGAGGAAAGGACCTTCTCAGAGTTTCATTTGGATGTACATCTCCATGGCACGGCGCTAACAACCACATATCCAATAAAGGAATGCAACCCAGCACGGGAACAGTGGGACGTGATGTCATTCAGGTCAACGCTATTCATTCCACAGTTGCACCAGACCTTCATGTCACTGTCATTTATCCCCAATCCCTGTGGTGGCTTTGGGCACTCCCTCTCTGAGCGCTGCCTATGAAGCCTATGGATCAGAGAAGAGGCAAGCTCTAGGCATTTCTTCAAAAAAGCAAACCTATTTAATTCCTTGTGCTCCCTGCTTTTTCCTCCCACTCCTGCCGGGGAGACCCAGCTGATGAATTCATAGCACAGTAAACATTAAGACTCGTCTGCAGGAAATACCTCCAACTGAACAGTGCATCCCTTATCCTGGGGACAGCGACTTAACCAAAACCAAGCAAGCTGAACAAGTAAAACACATACGTAGAAGTTCACCCCAAGCATGAACTTCAAGATGTTCTCTCCTTTCTCTCCTTTCCTGTTAATCATGTGCTGCTGAGGTTCATTTTCGAATCACTTCTGTAAAAGCCAATCTTCTCACAGAGACCTCATCTTTTTACATTCCTCTGCAGCAAGCTCTGACTGATCCGAAACCTTTTGATTAATCATCTCTTAACAGATTTATCAATCTGTTCTCAAGCCTGTACACGGGAGCATACGTGTTCAGCAGAGATTTCTTCTATAACTTGATCTGCTACACTATTTTGGAGAACTGTTTCAAATTGTGCCAGCTAGCTCCTGCTATTTGCAGACATGGGAGGTGGAATTCTACAGCGTGAAGGTTTGCCAAGGTAGCTATATGAGTATACTAGCAACAGGATATTTCTTCTCCCGCGGCTCATTCTGGTCCTTCGAATATACTGTACGAGCAGAAGGACTTCCACTGCATCAGCAGAAGGGTTTTGTTGATAGGACACTACTTCCACTCTTCGCAATGCAAGTCAATATAGCAATGATAACACAGCTTACAACCAGGAGTCGTCGTTTTCTCCTCAGAATTCACAGCTGCCAAAACAGGAATACGGTCACTGCCTTCGAGAATAAAGAGTGGCTGAACTCTGCCTCCAAAAATAACCTGCACTTTTCATCCATTCTCTATTCTTTTTCTTGCAAGGCTTTCCTGCACAGATAACAACATTAAACAAATTAGCAAATTACTCCCTCTGCAAGAGCTGGGTCGTATTTCACCATTAGAGAAGGAGTCTTATTTCTGCTTGGGTGAAAAGAAATCCGCAATAGCAGTATCTCCTATCCCTCATGTCCCAGTGTTTCCCTTTCATTTTGTCGTATTTAATGCCTCAGCATTCCATCTTAAAATAATGTCAATAAGTACAAATCTCACTGCTTTATTTTAGGCGCTGCTCAGGAGTGACAGCAGCACCCAGATTGGGAATGTTGCTAAAAGGATTGCTGGAAGATTTGAAAAAAACACATCTAAGCTGTTCCTGAGTGACAAAAAGGCAAAAGATTATTTCAGACACAACAGCAAGAAGGTACAAAAGTGTGTTATTCTCATCATTGGCCTAAAAGCCAAACAAGATTCTCTCATAGTAGTCCCAGCACTGCAGTGTTGCCAGCTCATGGTGTGCTATTCTGGCCCGTGCTGTGGGATGTTGCTCCATGACATTGACATGAAAGATCATGCTCCGAATTCTGCAGTCTGGTGCCCCTCTCTGGCTGTCATACCCAATTTTAGACAGGAGAAACCCAATACAGAACATCGATCCAGTTCAGTCCGATTTGTCAGTTAACAAACAGCCCTATGTATGTAAGCCAAAACCTCTGCAGACCAAACAAATAAGACTTCAAAAACTTCCTTTCAGAGCATCATAAAACCATAGAATGGTTTGGCTTGGAAGGGGCCTTTAAGATCATCCAGTTCCAACCCTGTAAGCAGGGACGCCTTCCTTCAAGTTTAAAGCTCTCTATTGCTATACCTTATAAACGTTATGGGCCCTAGCACTGACATACTCGTTTTCTAATGCCTGAAAAAATGACAGATATCCTCTCGGCCATTGAATAAAAAGGCAAAGCCCTTTACAAGCCTATTAGGAAAACAGTATTTGCAACAAAGCACCAAGGAAAATCCTCCCATTACTTTTTACAGCAATCTTCTTGGAAGAGTTCTTTCTACCAAGAACAGCTGGACTTAATTGCAAATGAGCTGAGTGAAGGAAGTGCATCTGATTGCAGAGGTAATAAAATTCACACTTGACACCTTAATTTTTTTAATATATATTGGCCACCATCACATCACCGCAGTTGCTGGATTGCAGGTGAAAGCTATCCAAGTTCTGGCAGGAGAACAGGCAGCGAACGGAACAGCTCGTGGAGTCCTTCAAAGCTTGCTGCTTAAGCCACAGCTTTTTAATGCTATTGATTCCTAACAATCGATACTTTTTTCAATAAGAAAGTCTCATATTACCCCTTTTCCCAACCACCCTTTGCGATGAACTTAGTTAGGATGAAAAAGCACTTAATGGCTTTCTTTTGAGGTCTTCTTTTTTTTCTTCTTCCATTTCCATTGCAGTCTCCTCTTCCTGACCAAGTTCAGCCCCAGCCCTGCTGGCTGACACCACATTGCTGTGCACTGGGAGGCCAGATCTTCTCCAGTTTCTCAACGTTTGACCCAGAAAAGCCAATTTCTTTGAAATAAATGCAGTTGCAACCACATCAACCTATTGCAGCTAAGATTGTTTGCTTAAAATCCACCGCAAAAAGCAGGAAGTTGTGTTTCTTCCTCATCCCTGTCATACTTCTGTTAATAACTTCGCTAGCAGTGAGCTTAATGAACAAGGCTTTTAGGTACATTTTTGCTATTACATTCGAATCAAAGCACCATTTCTGCTGGGATTTTTCTAGGATGACTTTTTCCAAAGCTGGTTGTCTGCTGTTGGGAAACGCAGCCCTTCTGCATCATGAGAATACAAAACTTTGCTTAGAGACGGACCCGAGGGATCAGAACTGTGGCTGCTGCCGCCTAAGATTGCATAAATTCTGAGTAACATCGCCGACTAATTGCAGGAAAACTATTTCTGCTGGAATCTATATCGAGTGAACAGCAGCAGCAGTGTTTGCTGGCAGGGCAGGAAGTGTAACAAAGCTGGAATTAGCCCTAAATCTGCCCGGATCCTCCCGATAGCAGCACATGCTCCCCTTTCCTCCTCAGTCTGTACTCACAGGGAGTGGGGCCTTCATCCACTCCTCAGCCCCACTGAATTTCTGCTGAAGGAAACAT
>JAOWBP010004368.1:6243428-6258958 GCA_028571105.1 Tragopan temminckii
CTCCTCAGTCTGTACTCACAGGGAGTGGGGCCTTCATCCACTCCTCAGCCCCACTGAATTTCTGCTGAAGGAAACATTGCAATGCTCTTTTGACCCTCTCCTGCCCCCTAACCTGAGAGGTTTATTCCCCAACAAAACCACATTTCCACCCATGCAGTTCTTTTCCACCAACATATTGCGAGCAGAAGCCGATGATCAGGGCTCATCACAAACAGAGCCTGCTTTTGCTTCCTCTTCTTTTTTTTTTCTTTTCCCAGCGTAACGCTGTGCGTGGCACCCCAGCACTTCAGAAACACCCTGCTGCTCCACAGACACCTGGCCTGACGTTAATGAGAGCCTCGTGGAAAGGCTGCTGCAGAATCTGTAACATCGAGCTTCCCTCGACCACAAGAGCACTCTGTAGCATAAGCAGCAGTGCAGCTATGCCCACAAGAGTGCAGGTAAGGAGGCCGGTAAATATTTGATAAACTATTGTTACATGGGATACTAAACATAAATATTTAGTGTAATATTTATTTACATTCGTGTCCTACGTTTAGAATAATGTTATGTCTAAAGGCAAGCGTGCATTCAGATGTTTGGTCTAGTAATACTAACAGATGTGCTTAGGTAAGACATTAAATACAGAGACACGATGCAGGCAGGAAAATGAAAGGATTATCTAATAAGACACACACATATATATTCATGTTTCGTTTTCTCTGTAGAGCTATTACATCACGAGAAATAAATGCTGTGTAAATATCAGCCTCTTTCTGTAAGGTGGGTTGGTTGGCTTTTAGCGCATGACTTTTCGGTTGGTAGGGAATGACCTTGAGGAGCAGCATGACAAAATGCTGGGTGGGCATTGGGGCAGATGTGCAGACATCGCCCCCAGAATGCTATGAGCACAGGCAGACCTCGTGCCTCTTCCATAGGGTGAAATGGAACTGGGGCTGATTCTTCGGAGAAATGCAGGGTGCAATCATTGCAAAGGTAAACATCTCCTAAGAGAAGCCCTGGGAATGCATTATCTCCCTAGCAGGGCTGGGACTCATTCTCTGTAAGGCTGCCTTTTGCCTCCATCCCAAAATAGAGGTGGCGTACAGTTTGACGCATCAATATTTATTAGAGCTCGCAGTGCTGCAATAGCCCTATATCAGAGCTGACTCTATTATAGAAAAGACCTGCATTATAGCAAGAGGTGGCCCTTCCCAGGGATTTGCTTTTTCTGCCTGATGGCACATTTTGGACTACAGTCTGTGTATACATTGAGAACTCCTTTTACAGCTGCATTGCATTGATGATGACAGCCGATATCTCCAGCTGAGGGCCTGTCCCAAGAGTCCCTTCAGTTCTGACTTTTTTTTTTTAATTAATTAAATGAGGTTAACTGCAAAATATCTGTTTGTATGTGCAGGCACAAGCACTGCTTCTGTTGGACCCCCAGTCAAAGCCTCAGTGCCGGCTTGGCAGGAATGTTGTGTGCCAAAGTAGAGGAGCCATCCTTGGAGGACCAGTAAAGCAATAAAAAGCACTTAATCTCTAATTTATGGTCTTAAATATGGCCCACATTGCCCAGGACTGGTCTCACAACCACTGCACAACGACCTCACAGCAATGTGCTGTGGCACTGGTTCCACTCTTAATGGATACTTGCTATCTGCTTTACAAAAATCCCACTGTCACTGTTTATATCTCTGTTGCTTTTTTTTTCCTTCTTTTTTTTTTTTTTAGTATGCACTGTCTTTTTAGCAATATGCCTGCTGAATATTAACCACTCTAACGATCCCAGTGCAGTTCCATAGTGCTGCTGCTTCCTTCGGTGCTAGCTGAAGTGATTTTCTGCCTTTGTAGCAATTTCAACAGAGGCCAAGGACTGGCAGAGCTACAGCAGCCAAGCAACCTTCCTCCTCTGCCAGTTCTGCTGCACAGGGTGGAACACTTTGATTGCCATTTTGCCTTATTGATACTAATTCCACAGTGCCGATGCCCTTGTGGCTGGGCTCTGTGTTACACAGGGTGAAGAGACACTCAGAGTTTCCCTCTCAGAGTTGAGGACTTGCTAATGCAACCCATGCAAACTGCTACCCTGCTACCAAACCCAGAACCTTACTTGTGGGGATGAGGAGACAGAACCAATTTAGTGTCATCTTCCTGGGTAGATCAGTTATTGCCACGTAGGGAATGAAACCACAACGCCATCTGTCCTGAAAAATGGGTTAGTCTGGAAACAGAAGAGGAAGACTGAACATGGGTGCTTTGACACAGGGTAATCTGCAACCCTGCTGCTCACGTCCTAAGTGTGCTTGGAAGAGCTAAGGAACAGCAGAGGCAGGAAGGAGCCCGAACTGACCTCTCCTGTGTGCTGTCAGCATTTCACCTCTTCAAGCGCTGCTCTTCCTTCCAACTCACTGAGCTGCAGCCAGGACGTGCCCTGCACCCTGGGGAGGAAAGCTGTCTGAGTCTGCTAAGAAGGCACCTCTCCTCTGTGCCCATTTGACTTGCCCCCCAGTCTCCTCCCTGGCACACTTCAGTTTTCATTGACTGACTGCTAAGATTATGCCTGACTTCATTGAGACGCTTTTAAAATCTTCGTATTTGCTGTTTGTATTGATTAGCTTTGTCCTCTTAATGGGCTATTTTTTGTCTCCTGGCCTGTTGCTCCATCGGGTTACATATTATTCCTCAGGGCTCTTTGTATGGATTCATAGATGTGAGTACGGTTGGGGACCAGCACTGAGAAGGGATGCTGATGTTTGGAACAAAGACCCCAAATTATCCTTTGGTGCTTAGGAAACCATTCACAGTGTGAAAAAAGAAAAAAAAAAAAAGATAAAGAATCTGATCGCTGTGCCCTTCTGCGTAAATAAATAAATAAACCAAAAGCAAAAGTTGAAAGGGGGAGAGCAAATTGCTCTTTAACAGGGTGAGTGTGTTCAATAACTCAGAGAGCCAACGCGCCAGCTTCATCCCTGCAGCCTATTGGTTCTCAGCTTAAAAATAGAGAGGTAGCAATTAATAGTTCGCACTTACGCGGTATTTTTGCAGATTAACCTCTCCAGAGAAATTCCACCCAAAACTGAATGCAGCCACTCCTGCAGTGGAAAATAGTAGGAGTTCAATTATGCATTGCAATACCATGCATGAACTCAAGTCAGGAATATTATACAGAAATCAAAATAGAGGGGCAAGGTTCAGAGTGAGAGGACTCGGTTACTCTGGTTAGCATCGCTTTATGCAGCACAGCTCATCATCTGCCTTACAGAACTGTGGCTGAATTGTTAAAATATTACAAGGAGGTATTACAAGTACACTTCAGTTCCATATCTCATCTTACAGCTGGCTTCTCCCTGAGCCTCCGGTACAATGCTACTGCATTCATCCAGTATTGATTTTGGGGAAACAGAGCTGCTGAACTCCCGAACAATGTTTGCAGCACGGAAGGTTTCCATTGAGATCTGTCCTCAGGACACTGACCCAGCGGCCCCGGCTGTTTGTGAGAGCTGCAAATATCGCACTGCAAGGTGACGGGAGTGCGGCCCATTGATCTGATGGCCTCAGCCCTTGGGAACGTGCCCAGTGCACGAGTTAGCACGGATCTCAGAGAACAACTGCAGGCAGAAGAGCTGTCCCACAAGCAGACGATTCTCCTGGCTGTTCTATCGCTGCCAAACGCTGCTTGCCATTTCCATGCCTCATTCAAAGCCCCTCCATCCCCACCATTGTTCAGCATCAGTTGGTAACCACGAAGCAGGGACCAGCTGCCACTTTCAGTCCCCTTTGTCGGGTGCTCGCGCCTGGGGTTTGACATTCAGTTGCCTCATTCCCATCAGCTCACTGATACCCCCTGCGGGGTTTGTTTAGCCTG
The DNA here is from genome assembly GCA_028571105.1 of Tragopan temminckii. NCBI lineage: Eukaryota > Metazoa > Chordata > Aves > Galliformes > Phasianidae > Tragopan > Tragopan temminckii. The sequence continues at coordinate 6,247,279 of JAOWBP010004368.1, forward strand.
TTATTGTGGGCTGTGAGCTCCCCGGCAGCGCAAGCTTTGGTCCTTCCATGGCAATGAAGATGTCTTGTGACAGGTGAGGCAATAGCTGGAGATGCTGCTGATGCGCGGTGCGTTCAGCTCGTGAAGGAGGCAGTGAATGCTGCCGGGGGGGGTTTTTGCTCATTTGCTGATCCCAGATATTTCGTGATTGGACTCCGCTTCCCTCAAAACTGCCTCTCGAGAGCTGCGCTCTAATCAAATTAATTTGGCTGTTGGCCAGTGAGGAATAACAATAAATCTCGAGTCCTGAAGGCTTATGGAAATTTGCTCCTACGTAGGATATAATTTTCAAATAGAAAGGAGAAAACAGATTTGCAAAAGAAGTTCCTCAGCTGACAAAACAAGCTGTAACAGAGCAGGGCAAAAGTGAGGGAAGAGCCTGGAGAATTCTGAAGGCAGGGCTGTGTCTGAGAACAGCGCTTCCTTGTAATTTCACTGCAAAGCATTGCACTCTGAAAACGAGACCCAGACAGCGTGCTTCCAATGGTCCACAGCTTATTTTCAATAAATGATGAACCTTCAAGTCCCGTGAAATATGAAAGTAGAAAGCTGCATTCTATTATATTCAGCAAAGGTTCCCCCCCTCCCCGTGCCTTTTGTTTAAATATATTCATTATCAAAGGTATAGTGCCCTTGAGAAGCTGAGGCAGTTGCTTGTATTGCTGTGCAAGGAATTTAAGATACTTACTGAATTCTTTACAGACGATGATGCAGAGCTGTGTAGAGTCTTTCAAGACCCCCAATCCATCTAGGTAGAGCTGACACTTCAGCTGCAAAGAGACATCCCTGTCAAACTACTCACATATTGCATATAGAATGAGGTAGCTCTCCATTTCTAGCGCACCAGTAGCAGGAGTTAGAATGTAAAGCAGAAGGGCTATAGACCTCTTCTTTCAGACTCCTGTGGCTCCGTGTGCAGGAATCACATTGGCAAAGATGAAAGTTCAGTATTTACATTGAATTCATGAGGACACGAGAGGGCAAGAAAGTGTTCCGAGGAAGAGGAATCTGGCTTGATACAACAGTGCTTCCATCCTGTGCCCCAGAAGCTGTTTGCATGCTGAGAGCGGGGAGGGGAAGGATGAGACTTTTTCAGGTTATTCCATTAAGTTCTTCATTCTTTGTCCCGCTGCCCTGCAGCGACACTTCGGAAAAGCAAATACATTGGTATGTATCACACATAACTGTGATACAAGAGATAGAAAACTGTCTTACATGGGCAGTTTCTGAAAGTCAGTAAGAGTGCTAAGACTCAATCCAGCCTTCAGACTCACACCTGTGGCTTCGTCTTAGGGCTCCTCTTTATTTCTACACTTCTTAACTCTCATTTTTCTAACCTGTTGCTGTCCTTCTGATACACCAGTTCCCACTCCACGTGTTTTCACCTATAAATGCGCTATCCCCTCAAATGGCTTAAAAGCAGGAAGAACTGTTTATCTCCTCAAAGACGAGCATGGGCTGCTCTCAGCCAGGCTTTCCTCTCTCCTGTGTTGCCAAGGAAGGGCAGCTGGAATGCCTTCTGCAGCCCACAGCCCAGCAAACAGAGCCACGAGGAGCAGAGGCCCGGGCAGCAGGAAGCTTTCTCCTGCGATCACATACCTCAAAGGAACACCACTGAGAGGTGAAGTGCATGTGCTAGAAGAGGTACATTTTAATGTCAGCTTTTGTTGATAACAATTTCTTGCTGGCAGCCATATAAAACGATGGGAAAAATCTGAACGTGGATGCTAGCAGTGCCTTGTTTAATCTGCTTAGTTAATGTAGTTTTATAAATTCCACGTGCCACAACCTTGACTGTGTCTGCAAGAGCTCACCAGCTGCCTGGCTCTGGCCATCAGAGAAATCTCTGTTGATGAGGTGGATGCGATGTGAGCAGCCCATCCCAGCCTTGCCCCCATCCCAGCCCAGCAGCCTCTGCAGGCTCTTGCAGCAGCTGGAAGCTTCAGAGCTGCTTTGCAAACCGCCCACTCTTACAGCGGGCACCACGTTGAGACCCACTGGGGAATTGTCCCACATCTGCTCCACTGAGCCATCCAAGCAGGGCTGAAGGTCGCAGCTTGAAGAAGTCTTCGCAAGAAGAGATCTCAGCTGGCCGGGATGTGGTCCCAAGTAACGTTGGATGGTTTTCATATGACTCAGGTTTTTCTGCTTTGTCCTTCCCTCTCCTTCTCTAAACGCGTGTTCTGCTGGTTCGTGGTGATGCAGCACAGCTGTGGGTACCGAGCCCATTTTAAGGCCAGTTTATCATTAACATCTCTTTGACAAACTGTCACTAACCGCACGCAACCCTCTCAGCAGAGCACTTTTAGCACGGAACAGTGGGGCTGCAGAGGGATGAAAGCCAAGGCGTCCCTCCCCCCGCCCGAGAGGCAGCGGTGCAGCCGGGTGCCAAAGCACCAAAGTGCAGATGGCAAATCCGCCGTGCTGAGAAACGATTGCACGGCGTGGCAGCTCAGGAGGTGGCACAGGAAAGCTAATGCTCCAGAGCGATACTAGAGGGCACTGTAAACCTGGCAGTTTGGGCTTCGGAGTGGGACGGAGCGAAAAAGCAAGTGTTTGCTATTTGCGGTCGTTAAAGCTCTCCTGGTACTTGGTGCAAAATTAGTGCTAACCCTTGGGTCGGGAGCAAATTAATCTGTGGAACTGCATTCTGCTGCCTTAGATCCCCCCCCTTGCACTTAGAGAACAGGGTGCCCATTCGCTGCCAGGCCTTCACACCGCTGCTGTAGGGCTCTGCTTCCCATAAGCGTAATGCTTGGAGGAGAGGGCAGTGAGAGCCATTAGAACTCAGGAATGTCTTTTTTTTTTTTTTTTTCCTTCCAAAGCTATCACTTAACAGTAATGCGTTCATTAATTGGCAGCCAGACCACTGCCTGACTTCAATTAAAAAGGCAATAGTTTCCTTCCATTGCGGTAGGGTGAGGTTCCATCTCGTGCCTTTCCTGAATGCCAACAGCAATCTTTTTCCATGCCTGCTTAAAGATGTGCACCGATCAGTGAGCAGGAGGAGTCCTGTGCTGTGATATAATAAAGGTGTTTTAAGAGTCTTTCAAAACGTATTTAAAAATAGGCATATGATGTTCTAAATGAAACGCTCCCATCAATGCGATCGATAGACGAATGGATTTCAGCATCTGCCTCCCCAGATATCCCCCATACGCCCAGCACTGCGATTTATAATTCGGTATTCAACTGAAATTAGTCAGACTCGAGCTGAAACAACAACAGACTGACAAGTAAACACAACTTCTCAATTTCAATGTGAAACATTGATGTAGCACCAAGCTCTCCTCTCACAGTGCCTTCTCCGTACAAAATATGCACGGAGCCACAGGGAATGAGAGGGAAAGGGATCTCGAGAGGTCACCTGGTCCATCTCCTTCCCCCAGGGTAGGACCAACCCTGCCTAAATTGTTCTTGACAGGTGTTTGTCTAACCTGTTCGTCACTGGAGGCTTTTAAGGAGAGTCTGATCTGTCCTGCTTGCCAGCTATTCCTGTAGATGGAACGTTTTCCCCTAAAATCTAACCCAAATTCTATTTGCTGCTGCTCGAGCCCACTACTTCTGCTCTAGCCTGGTGGACGTGGACAACAGTTTGTTACTTCTGCAGCATTTTTACACTTTGCAGGATCATTACTGTGTCTTTGCTCAGCCATAAGCAGTTGACTGCAACTCCTTCTCCCTTTCTCAGCAGTTTTGCTTTCTAGAACTCTGATCTTTCTTCTCATTTTCCAGATTTTTCTAGAAGTCTGATGACCAAAACAGCTCCTCCCAAACGCTCTGTAAGGATGGAAACAGAGCGGCACACCGCTCTTTATTTACACATCCTTATGTCAGCGCTGCTTTTCCCACTCCGGGGCACCACAGTTGGCTCAGGGTTAATTTGTTGCCCACAACATTACCCCCACTCCATAGAAATGCTGCCTACGCAGCCATTTCCTGACATACGTTTCGATAGTTCCAGTACATTCTGTTTTGCTCTTGTCCTTTTTGAATGTCAATCTACTCTTTCCAGACTGCTTCTTCAGTTTGTCAAGATTCTGCATCTTTCTCCCGTTCTCTGAGAGCTCTTGCAGCCCCTCTCAGCCTGGCGCTGCCAGCAGATGCAGTGAGCCTGCTCTGCGTTCCATTGCCCGGCTCACTAAGGAGACTACTGGGTAACGGCAGAGCCTGCAGCACCCTGCTCAAGCCATCCTTCCACTTCATCAAAAAGCAGCTGATAAAAGTGTACAAATATACAAGTACATACAAAAATATCACCTCCGTACAAAATATGCATAGAGCCACAGGGAATAAGAGAAAAAGGGATCTTGAGAGATTACCGAACTCCATCTCCTTCCCCCAGGGTAGGAGATGGACTACATAGACCTTAAAGCACTTCTCCTGGACCGTACCTCCCTACTTTTCTCATGGGAATGCCATACAACAGAGCACTGACAGCCTGACTGCAGTCAAGATCTATCTCAGCCCCAGCTTCTCCCCTCTCTGAGACCTGCTGCCTTGTCACAGGAAAAGGAGATTGGTTCGACATGATTTATCCTCCACAAAACCACAGCTTGTGGGACTGCCCTATTCCTTAATGCCTTGCCATCGGAGCTAGCAAACAGACTTCTGTCCCTGCTGAACCATAGAATCGTGAAAGTTGGAAAAGGTCATCATCAAGTCCAACCCATCAGCACCATGCCCGCTGAGCCGCGTGCCTTGAAGGAAGGGACGAAGCTGCCAGCATCCGGAGATGACTTCACTGCATCCGAAATCCACGCAGCACGATGTGGCTCTGGGCAGCCTGGTCTGGTGGTTGGTGACCCTGCCCATAGCAGGGGGGTTGAAATTAGATAAGCACTGTTGTCCTTTTCAACCCAGGCCATTCTATGAAATAGCACAGCACAAGAGCCCGTGTGGGTGAGCAGTGGTTGATTTCCACCCAGGACTGCAGTCACAGAGCACAGCACCTCATAGAAGCCCCTGTACTTCTGAGCTCTGTTAACCCCTAGCAGCACTGCTCTGCTTGCACACAGTCCCCCTGCCTCCCTCCTGCAACGACAGAAAGTGCATTATCTGGTGCTACACCAATTCATTACCATCCTCGGTGCAATGGGTCAGACCCAATATAGGTGGGAGCAGGTGTAATTTACACACTGAAGGGAGTTGGAAGAAGGTGTAAATTACTCAAGCACCAACTACCTAAGATGCATTTAAAATTCTCTCCGAATTTGGCACCAGATATATGGGAGATGATAAAGTTTCCCTTCTCAGGATCCCGTGTATTTAAAGCCTGCTGTGTTCAATCTTTGCAGTCAAAACAATGCTCATTCATAAATATTTCCTAATGTTTGATCCTATCAGTATGTGCAGCGTTGTGTTGGATTAATGGTCTGGAACAATTGGATCAAATATATTTTGGGCTCCAGAATACCACGTTGTAACGCCTAATATTTGATGAGATATTACAGATAGGCTTGTCTTCCAACTAGATTTGATTGTACTGGAATTTTGAGAAACTCAGATCTTGGATAAGAGCTGAATTTCAAGTGAGTCCTAATTAGCCAACACGCTGCACCAAACCTGGAGCCCTGCACACTTCCAGCACAGGATTCTTCACAGTTTAGATGCAAATGCTGTTTCTTAGCCCTCTCTCTTGGGATTTATAACATATTCATCAACTTGTAGTACCTAAGAGCCCTGTCCAATTGTATTTGGAAGACCTTCATTTGACTCCAGTAGGAGCAGAACAAAATTAATAACTAATACCAAACTGGATTCCTAACGGGTGCTGGGACAATACCCTTTGATTGCTGCATTACTCTGGTGCAGTTGTGTCGGTATCAGCCTCGTTCATCCCATGTGTGCTCAGGGCCATCTTGGCACGAATACAAAATATGCAAATCTGGGGGATACACGTTAATAGTGGGTCCATCTGCTAGGATCTTTTATTAAAGAGAAGTGTGAATGCAGTTGCCATGCAATCCACTCTTACACACAAAGACCACGAGTTACGAAAACAAGAGAAAACATCTCCTGATTTTGCCTTGCTGGTAGCTCACATTCATCATTTCTGCAGCTGATTTTTGCTTTAATTTAGAAATCTTCACCAAAACGAACTTGGAGTGAAAGAGCTCAACAGTCAGCAGTGACTGCGCACAGACGCACACACAGCCCTTCCTCTGCAGTGACAGACAGGATATTACTTTCCCACTGCATATGAAATTAATACCAGAAAGCATAAGAAAAAAAAAAAAAAACCATGTAAATTCCAGCCCTTAAAGCCCGGTCTGGATCACGCTTCTGCTGCTTCAAACAGCTATAACCTGGAGGAGAAGTAGCTGTTCAAATTAAAAGGAAGATAATCCATGAGCTGCTGAGCGATGAGGCAAACCCTGAGCGTGGAGTCGCAGCCCAACGCCAGTTCATTCAGCTCCATCCAAAAGGAAAGCCTCCTACAGCTCGTTGCTCTCAGAACTGCTGTGTCCTCAGCCTGTCTCTCCCGTGGACGTGTGCTGTTCCATGCTAATAGTCTGGGGGGAGCGGGCTGTAATTCGTTTAACAGTTGGCAGGTCAGACCTACGTGCCCTCGAGATGCAAGCGCTGATTCAGACGTGGAGAGGAGAAGGTGCCCCGATGACATCAAGCCAAGGTGTCCACGGCGATGAGCACTCCTCATCCAGGAGCTGCCTTTTGCCCACCAGCCCGCATTGATGGAGAGCTTTAGCTGCCATCGTAGCTCTGATGCTCACACTCATCCCAGAAGGCTGCACTGAGCAATTGCTCCCTTATTCAAGGGCACTGAGATCAGAAGTACAAGGCAGCCCATATTCTCCTCCTTGTTTCACAGATATTGAGTAGGCAGGAAAGTAAGCAAGAAGACAGTTATTTTGCATATCTTCAGAATGCAAATAGATGAGTGAGCTCAGCTCTCTATTCATTGCTTCCAACATACATGACACAGATGATGCTGTTCCCATTGTCACACTGAAACCGGGGGCTTGATGACAAGAAATTCACTGAGTTTCCATCTGCACAAGGCTGGGATGATGGCTGGGTAGGGAAAGTCACCGCACTTACATACGTCAGCTCCACCGACCACGTCCACAACTTACAGGCTGTGTTTGGGATCTGCAAAGCTGGTTTTGCTCCCAGTTATTCCTGCAAGATCAGCTCTCAGAGCTCCTTGGTGTGGCCTCGTTTGCACCTACCCAGGGGACTGCCCCCTCTGCCCTACAGCTATGGCTCTGCTCCTTGGGTTGGAGCCAGCAAAACCACTGAAGCAGCAGCTGATGGAACCGGTGCGTGGCTCAAGAGAAAGTGTTAAGATTGATTATGTATGTATTTATTAAGTTCCAGTGAGGCAAACAGCATATTAGCATAACTGGGTCAATTATTTGGCAATCAGCACATGCGTGCCTGGGAGGGAAGCATGTGCAGAAATCTGCTGTTTTTGTGCTGCTGAACGCATCACCTGCTTGGAAGAGAAGAAATGTGTTTATTCCAGTGCTAAAGAAGAGAGAAAAAAGAACAAGTCAACCTTCCCGAGCTAGCTGATTATGCATTTTCCACATCAAATTGTCAGCATTTATTCAATTACTTCACTCATTACAAGTTTGTTCTTCAACCACTAACCTAAAAACCCTCCCCGCTGCTGTCAGCTCCATTAGAAGTGACACATCCCTTCCTCGGGTTAAAAAGAATTGGAAGGCGTCTCCTCCCAGCGCCAGGCTGTGGGCTGGGAGCTGCTCCCCATCCCCATCTCCCCGTGCCATGCAGAGGGGCACTGCTGGGGTCATCCCTGGGAACCCTTTGCTGCTCTCAGCCCAACACGGGGCTGTTTGAAAGCACACACACACGTGAGGAGGGGATGAGGGGATTCGCAGGGCTCTGGCAAGGATGCAAGTGAGATCCCCAGAGCCAAAAACGTGTACTCTCAAACGCTTCCATTTGAATAGTAAGTCGAAAGGAAAGTTCCCCTTTCGGAGGGGTTGTTAATTATAGATCCCTCCTTCAGAAGCTCCTCCTGTTTTTATCCCTGCTTACTCCCCCACAGATGGGAAAGATAAGGAAAGCTCTACCTTCCCCAAAACCAAATAAATCTTCAGTGCTTCCTGAGCTGATTCACTTGGCTAAGCTCTGATTTGATATATGAAACAAAAGACAAGGCAAGAGACAAGGCGCAGAAAACAACATATTTTCCCCGTGTCAAGGCGAAGCACTTCCCATCACCCAGCCCGTCTCCCCTGGAGTAAATGCGCATCAATAATATTTAAATGATCAAAGTTTTTCAGCAGAGACGGCGACGGGCTTTTTTTCTGACTTGTCATGCTCGTTTTCCTCCAGGAGGCACTGACCTGCCGCGGCTCAGCCTTGCAGTTTGGCACGGAGGAGCTTTTGGAGAAGCGTTCTCTCCCCAGCAGAACAGCAGCCTCATGTTTCCCTGCACAACCACCTTTCTTAGCCTAAAATGCTTTGCATCCCATTTCCTTGATCTGGCTAAGTGCTCGCACGCTGAAAATCCCACCCTCCCTCCAGCTGTCCTTCTGGCAGGAAAGAGGCAGCGACTCCTCTCTGGAGACTACAGTCACTGCTCCTTTGGTTAGCTAATCAGGGAGCGCAAAACTCACCCGGGGCCCCGCAAAATGCAGAGATTGCATCTGAGGTCTTGTGCACGAGGCAGGGAGCAGCCTCCCCTCCCGGAGCAGATGCTCTCTGCCATCTTCCCAGCCAGTTGCTCTAAAGAGAAGATTTAGAGCACTCCAGGGATGGAGGCACCGGGCTGTTCCCTCTGCTGATGGCTGTGTCTGCATGTGCTGAGGAGCGGGTGCTGGTATTTACACCCTGAGGTCGGTGCAGGAAGAACAATAACCCCCCCACATTCCTGCACTGCACATCACAGCTCTCTGTTGCTCAATTTCTTGGCCTCTGCGTGGGTTTTCTGGTGTTTCTCAGAACTACACAATACGATGGCCCTCTTCTTTTTCCAGTGTGCTGATCTTACCTTTGCACAAAGCACAACGCAGCGGGAAGCACAAACCTTCCCATTCCCATCACTCTGTGAGATCTCTTCACATCCATCAACAAAAGGACAGCACAAGGGATGGGATAGGGAAAGTGAGCTGAGACAAACCTCCCAGCAGGACAAGGTTCAAGCCCATGGCACAACAGTCCCCCCCTCCATCACCCCAAATGCCCCCCCTTCAGAGCGCTGCTACTCATTTCCTTCCACCCCCTGCACACTTCATCCCAGAGGTCCTGGCACAGCTGGAACAACAGGTCAGGCTGCACTGGGCTCTGCGGACACTGTGAGAGCTTCTCTTGCTCCGGGGTCCTTCACCTGCTCCTGGGCTGAAGCACATTTACGAGCCTTGTGCTCCCACCTAATAAAATGCTTACTCACTTTCAGCAGGCGCTTTGACATCCCTGGCCGCGCATCGCTAGATAAGGACTATAAAAAGAACGTATCGCTATTATAGGTGATACAGCAAGATGTATCCTCGAATGAAAGATCCTTTGTGAGGCTGGTTATTATTCTGGCACTAATCTCAGAGCTCTCTCCACGGACCAGCCTGAGCCCGAGTGTTCGTAAGCACGTCGCCGCCGAGGAGCAGCGCTGCGAGGTGTCACGTTTGCCTTCTGTTGTTTCAGTTCATCCTCAGCCATCCCAAGTTGGGAAAGCACTTCCCTCTTCCCCCCACGCGTGTCAGAATCACCTCTTGCCATTTCGATGCAGGGAGCCAAATATTGCCTTCGTACAAACAGGTGCCAGGCTGCATATGTCAATAGAATTACACCTGCGTGTAATGGGTTTGCATTTGGCCCTTGAGCCCCTGGGATCCCTTTGGGAGATGGAGCTGTATTAAAAATTAAGGGCCTTGTTCTCCACCCTTGCCTACGCTGTGGTAATTAAATCTCGGCGCAGACCCATTGATTTTCAACCTTGTATGAGAAGGCAGTGCTCAGCATGAAGGAGGAGCAGAGCCGGCCCTCCAGGAGCAGCACAGCCACGTTGCTCCCCATAGGAAAATTCCCCAAGAAGGAAACGACGCTTAGCAGGAAATATTTGCCAAATTCTTGGGCAAAAGGAGGAAAATGGTCTCAAATTAAACATTTGCTGAAACCGTACCCATTCCTTCCTGCAAGAACAACACTGCTGGATGGGTGACCCGCTCTGCAGGACGCGCAGCCCCAGAGCAGCTGCTCCCACCTCTGCAGGGCATTTGGGTCACTGCTCCTCCTCGGGATGCACCTGGAGCCCTCACCTGCATAGGTGTGAGTATTATTGCCAGTCATCATCTTCTGAGCTCGCAGGGCTGAGAAAAACGACTTCAGTTTTGCTTTAAATGCCAAGTCGTTTAGAAGTGTGACGACTCATACTGCGCTGTTATTCTTTCCAATTGAAACCTAATGATGCGTGCATATCACTTAACTCTGATGTCAATAATCAGCACACCACTTGGTCTTTGCCATGGCTATTAGAGGGAATGAAAATGAAATACCAACTCCTTTTTATCCTGTTACTGTACCATAATAACTAATAAAGGAGTAATAAGTGAGACGTGGGGAATTTCCAGGGGAGTCATTACTACAGTGCAGACCTAAAGGCACAAAGTGAAATCCGGGAATATTCTCCAGCCCTGAATTCCCAGCTAATGTTTCTCACTGCCATACAGTCTTTACAGAAAAAAAATGAGGAAATAACATGTGGAAAGCGTCTGTGTCATGGCTGGAGAGGAGATGGACCCAGAATCACAGTCCTCCAGGTAAAGACTGTCTCATATTTCAGCACTGAGGCTGAGCCACAGTCAGGGTGTGCTCCATCATTTCCTACCTCTTGCTTCTGCTCCAGTATTTGGGAAACATTTCCCAGGGTGGTCTGTGTGTTTTCCAGGGACTCTTCAACAGGAAAAGCCATTCTTCAACAGGAAAAGCCATAGAAAGACCTCAGAGCAGCGGGCCAAAGTAAATCATGTAATGTAACACTGAGTCAATGAGGTTGCAAACCACATGCAGGTTGGACAATGCACTTTCTGGCTTAGAAATTATTGAATTATTGGTTGGGAAAGAACCTTCATTTTTTGGTGGTCATGTACATAGGGGACAGTGGGGTTCTTTGGTTTTCCTCCCCAGAAATAGATTGCCATTTATCCATCTGTATGTAAAAACCCGTAGGAATGACTCCCTGCAGCATCTGCATGGGTAGCATTGGGTTTCACACTGCAGAATCTGGCATGGGTGGACTGAGATCTTCACCTGCCACTGCTTCTCCTGAGCAGCACCTACAGCACATGCCCTGTGCTGGGAGGAGCTGCCAAACCTCACAGACCTGCACGTTTACCAAAGGAAACCCAGCTTGGTTAAATCCCAGAGTGCATCTCCACCATTACCAAAGCACTTCCCAGCCATCTGATTTCCCCATCCCCGAGTCCCTGCTTTGTTTATCCTATTAATTCCAACCACCCCCTCTTCCCCAGCACACGCAGCCTCGCTTACAGCAGCTCCGCCAGCAGAACCTCCCCAAAATATTCGGGACACAGCGCGGATATCTCACACGTGTGGGGAAAACCCTCGTGACTACAGCTTATTCCTCGAGAAAACATGATCTCGTGATTATTATTTCTTAAAAAGAAAAGGAAAGGGGGTGGGGGGGAAGGGG
>JAOWBP010004368.1:6277681-6303240 GCA_028571105.1 Tragopan temminckii
TCTCCACAGATCACTTTGCCTTTCCTGCCTGCCTTGTGCAGAAGGTGTCCCTTCAGCATCTCTAGTCCCTGGCTACAATGTTGAGATTTCCCATAACCAAGCCTCTTGCTGCCCGTCAGGTGTCTTCCTTTCCCACCATCTCCAAACCTCACCACATACGCTATAATAGCAGCAGAGATTGCTTTGAGAGAGAAAACCCCAACAAATTTCTGTGAAAAGAGTCAAATAGAACAGGGGAGGAACACGGTGTGGGGGTGGCACAACCCCTTATGAGACATCAGAGACTCCACATCCACCCACACCCCTGGGCCACCGCAATCAAACTGCGAAGGTCCGGTGGGAGCTGCAATGCTGCATTTCTGCCAAGGCTGGGAAGAGAGGGGTTGGGGTTTGCTGGCTGGGTCCTGAGGTCTCTAGGACAGGGATGGAGTTGATGGCTGTCCTGGGCTGAACCCCCAGTGCTGAGTTGCTGAGGAGCTGTAGATAAGTAGTGCATCAGGTGGAGCAGCTCTGTGTGAATTCACTCTGCTCTAGTGGTTATTCCAGTCCCAGCAAGAAGGGCCTTTTTTTTTTCTTTTTCTTTTTTTTTTTCTGGAAAGCAATCTAATTCGAGCTATAAGCAAAGCCAGTTACGTGCAGGGACTAAGACCGAATTAAATCTCATGTGCAGTCCAACAAGGGGTGGGGTATTGAGATGAAGAGAGCAGAAATCAATGCAATCTGTGGGAAGAAGGGAAAGGATGTGTCATTTGGGATTCACCACTGAGGTCATAGGAAATGAGAGGGAAGATGATTATGAAAAAATAAAGGCAAAAACAGCCAGAGGATCCCAGCTGGGGTGCAGAGGTGCTGGTGACCTGCAGATGGGAGCAGCCCAGGGATGGATGGAGAAGTGATGCATGGCTGCAGTGTATGGCATTGCATGGTGGTGGTCCATGGCATGCAATGAGGGATGTGCATCTCCAGTTGCAGCTCATGGTGAAGGGAAGAGCAGAATGCTTTGCTGTCAGGGCAGGCTGCAAGGGGTGGTTCCTCACGCTGGTGCAGTGCCATCCCAGGACCTCATCCAAGCACACACATCCTTCACCTCTCTCTGCTTCCCATCAAGGAAAATGCTCACCACAACCCTGCAGAGCTTTGCAGAAAAGCAGAGTGAAGGAGCAAAGGACACAGGGAGAAAAGGGAAATACTCTGCCGCCTTCCTTTCTTCCATTAGCCAGGTCAGTGGGGGCCCAAGAGATCGACAGGACCTGAAAATGAAGTGGGTCCTGAGGGCCCTTGCTCCCTTCCTGGTGCTGCTGCTTTGCACTGTCTGCATCTCCTGCAACCTCAGCCTGATGCATTTCTCCTTTCAGGGCTGAAGGTTTATTTTTACCGTCTTTCTTTTCTATATCTTTTTCTTTTTTTCTTTTTCTTTTTTTTTTTTTCCCTTTCCTTCCATCCTGTCCCTATTGATCTGCAAAGTAACTGGGGCTGCAGAGGAGTCAGGACAGGAATAGACACGAGCAAGCCCTTGGCCTGTGTGCTTGTGCTTGTGTGCGTGCCAGGCGGGTGGGTAAGGGAAGCGGAAGGGCTTTTCCCCACAGATCTCTGCTCACTGCTCATTGTAGAGTCATAGAATCATAGACTTAGGTTGGAAAGGACCTTAGAGATCATCCAGTTCCAATCTTCTCCCTGGTGCAGCAGTGAGCTTGGTCGTTTTCTCGAGAGCGGGTGGATGAGCTTTTCCTGGCTGCTGGGACTGGCAGAGGGCGATGAATTCTGTCTCCATTACACATCGTGTCTCTTTGGAGTAATCTTTTCCCCTCCATAACGTCAGACACCACAGTGCTCAGTGGGACAAGCTCCATCACAGAGACATTAATAAGCTGTAATTGAAGTTAATGTGCCATGGCTGGGACACGTGGATCCAGTTAGGAGAAATCAGATTGAGCAGAAGTGAATCAATTTCAGGCTGATTATTAAGGTTTTTCTCCTTTGTGCTCCCTGCCCCTGTGCACGCTCTGTCTGTCTGTCCTGCTGGTGATAAGCAGTCTGTGGAGAAAGGCAGGAGGAGGGAGTGATGCTCATCACCATGCAATAGACACAAAACTCTGGAGCAATCCCTTTAGATGTTGCATGATGAGTGATGTCCCCTCTGAATGCCTTCCCGTGAGGACCAGGTGGAACTCACCAGCTGCATAACTTCTGCACTGCAGACCTGGGGAAGCATGGGCTTCTTCCATCTGGGCATGCCCAGGGATATCACCCCAAAAACAAGCCCCATGCCACACAGACATCAATCAGGAAACATTTCTTCTGAGAAAGAGCAGTGTTGCACTGGCACAGCTGTCCAGGGAGTGATGGAGTCACTGTCCCAGAGGTCTACCAGAGCTGTGGGGATGTGGCACTGAGGGACGAATCAGTGGGCACGGTGGGGTGGGTTGGGGTTGGACTTGGAGATCTGAGTGGTCTTTTCCAACCTTCATGATTCTGTGATTCTACTTTCCCCCATGATCTGACCCAGCGGCTCACAGCCAGCCCCACTCACACTCAGCACCTTTGGGAAGACCACAAAAACCAGGCTGAGCACAGCTCCCATCACCCCGCTCTGTCCCACAGCCCCCAGCAGCCATGCACTGGTTCCCAGAGGTAACAGCATCCTGGTGTCAAGGACGGCCAAGCCTGCACCAGAGATGCCATGAGGTCCTCATTCCGTTCTCATCTCCGTGCCAGGCAGCCCCAAGAGCTGGAAGGATGAATTTCCCTGGCACTCACCCAGGCTGGAATTAGCTTCAGTTCAAGCAAAACCTTGCTCTTGGTCATATAGTTAAATTAAGTTAAGGCACAGCAACTGTTTGCTTTGCTTTCCTACAGTCTCGTAAAGGGCTTTACTCCCACGGAATCTTGCTGGGAGGGAAGGAGGCAGTTAGGGACAAATCTCCCCCTGCACCCAGGCACTGCTGACACTCTGTCAATAGGCAGATGCCCCAGGTCCCATTACCTGCTCCTTGCTTAGTTTTGTGAAGGTTTTTATTTTCACCCAGGTTTTTTTGCCGAGCTGTGTCCGGCCATGAGCAGATAATAGAATTTTGTCGATAGACTGAGAAGGTGATATATGTTAAAGCACTTAATATAAAGAGACTTCTACAGGAGCCCAAATTCAATTTGGCCAATGAACTCAATTGCAGATGTTATTGCATTCCAGGAGAAAGACCAAGAGCATTTACACACATTACTCTGCAAATATTTACGGTCACGTATCCCTGCGATGTCCTCCTCACCCTTCCTCCCTTCTGCTGCCTGACCCCCTAATGGGGAAGCTTGGTTTTGTGTTTGCTTTTTTAAGACAGCTTTGAATGTAAACAATGCTCCACCAGTCAGCAGGATCCTGACAGCTGGTGAGTGTCAACTTATTTCAAATAAATAGCCACTTGAATGGGAACAGCCAGCTAGCACGCTCTCCATTTTGGCATCTTCTAAATTGCCTCCTCTTTGCAACCCAAACCTCAAATCATTTCGAAGGGCAGTGAGCAGGGCTCCTCCCCTCATCAGTCCCCACCGCACAACCAGAAGCAAAAACCCACAAGGAAAAGGAACCACTCACAGCACGTCCCTCTGACCTAACCCAGGGCGTTTTTCTTTCTTGCTCATTTTTTGGCTCTACAAAAAGCAGCAAAACCCCAAAGCCTCCCTCCCTGCTTTGCACTGAAAGAAGCAGAGCATTAAGATGGCTCTTCCTCCCTGTTTGGCTTCAACCACAGCTCAGTTACACTCCTGGCTCTGCTCCTGGGTGAATGAGCCACATTTGTCCCACTCTGTGTTTGCATGGCCCCTTCAGCCCCGCTCTGCCCAAGAGGTCCTCAGCAAGAGACAGTGCCTCTTACATGGACCAGCCATTAGGAGCTATTTTTCCTTGCTTCTGCACGCACAGATGGGCCAGAAGCAATCCAAGCTGAGCACTCATCGTGCTTTGCCCAGTAGATCTGCTCCATGCTTTTGCTGAGCTGCCAAAACGGTCGCAAAGGAGCAGGTAAAAAGTGGGTGAGCCACGGCCAGGCAGCTGCTGGAGCGTGCTGTGAGCATGGCTGGGGATGACAATAGAGAGAGGGGAAGAGTTATTCATGTTTCCCCAAGAGCTGAGATCAGTTGAAACACCGTTCTCCTCCGGGATGGAGAGGAAAGAGCTCCCTTCAAACACAACATCCCATGAGACTCATTAAAGGCTCATCAATTACAGTGAGAGCAAACAATTCAGGGGAAAGCAATCATAATCCTTCCTTTGGATGGCAGTCATTAGCAGCTTTCTGCTGTGTTCTATCTCTCCCCAATGCCAGCTCGGGTAAGCAGAAAGGGAGCAGGGGGGCACCACTGCCAGTCCAGAGCACGGATAGGAGAAAGCATGGGAGCCAGTGGGAGGAGACCAGGTCTCCACCACATCCCTGGGCCACCTGCAGCAGCATCCTCACCTCGAGCACAGGGTGGAGATGACAGTACGGGCTGGACCAGAGGGAAAGAGAGGTGGTCGCACACCATCATGGCTTCTGCTGCCCCATGTCTTTGCCTGTGCAGCAAGGAGGTCAGGAAGGAAAGGAGCAAAGAGATGTTCCTGAGTTTTGTGCTCTTCAAAACGCAGCTATGGGCAGAAAAGCAGTTGTGAAACACATAATGATCTTTGGAAGGGAAGGAAGGGCTGAGAGGTCTTTTAAAACTTGTTTCTAAAGTCACTGGTAGTGAAAGCTCAGGGGAGGTGGCTGCTTTCCTGCACCCACCCGCGGGCTCTGCCTGCTCCTGCAGCCTGACATCTTGGCACCAGCACGCCTCCAGCCTCTCGCTGCTGTGACCTCCAGGATGCTGACTTGGGGAAACACAGGGATGGAGAGCTGCTCTTTATGGCTTAAAAAAAAAAAAAAAAGAAAAAAAAGAAAAAAAAGAAGGACACTTTCTGTAAACTTTCTTTGGCTCTCCAAGCTCCTTCCCGTTCCCTGGTGGAGGCATTGGCAGCCTCCAACTGCTCTGCACCACTTGGAGGGAAGGCAGCAGCCGAACGACCTGCACTAAGGATAAACTCATAAATACCCTATCGTGCAAACTGCAGTGTGTAGGGCCAAGTGTTGCTCTGGCAACTTTTGCTGAGGTGTGGTGTGAGCTTGTAATGCAAAAGGCAGCTGCGTACACCTCCCAGCAGCAGAGCTGGGTGTCCCCAGGTCACCGAGGGTGCTGTGTTCCCGTTGGGTTTGCTGTCACCCACCACGGCTGCACCACACATAGGCTCTGAATACTCACCAAGAACTGCTGCCATCACTGCTAGTCTGAGCTGGAAAGGAGAATCGTAGAATAGAATCACAGAATCATGAAGGTTGGAAAAGACCTCTAAGAACCCCAAGCCCAACAGCAGCCCCAGCTCATGCCCACTGACACGTCCCCCAGTGCCATGTCCCCATGGGTCTGAAACACCTCTGGGGACACTGATTTCACCACTCCCTGCGCAGCTATGCCAGTGCCTCACCACTCTTTCTGAGAAGAATTTTTCCGTAGTATCCAACCAGAATAGAATAAGAACAGCCACCAGCCCTCCGGAGCAGCCCGTGCTCAGCTCTGTGCTGCAGGCAGAGCAGAGCCAGTTCTGGACTGAGGCTGTTGCTGCCTTCACCATTGCAGAGCACAGGTGTCTGCCCCACTGCTGCTCTGTAAGCCTCACTGCTAAGTAGCTCCTAACCTTTCCCTTCATCCTCTCTTTCCTGAGATGGCTGCACGCCCGGGAAAGAAGAGAAAAGACGAGCAGGACGAGCGGCTCCCACCCAGGGGACCGGGTTAATGTCATTTTCTCCTGTCTCCACCAGCTGGATCTTGGCTGGGGAACGATGCTGAGCACAGACTGGCAGCGAGAGCATGTCCTTGGGCTGGAGGCCCAGAGGGGAAAGCAGGAAAGCCTGGGGAAGGGGTTAAAGCTGAGCCGCAGGGCGGAGAAGTCCAAATGCAGAAAGGCTGGGGCAAAACCAGATTGGCAACCTAGGCCAGCTGCTGGCTATTAAATAATGCAGCCTGATTGATTGCTCTGAGAAGTGCTGTGTTGCGGGGTCAGCTCACTGGGGTTATAGTTCCCTGCTTAGATTGATGATCCTCAAAGGTCAAAGCCAGAAAGCAATTCCCCGGTAAAATTGATCTTTTGGATAACAAAACTTCTGCACAGCGGTGACGGGCTGAGCAGTGAGAAATAGGCGAGCCAGGCGAGAAGGGCGAGAGGCTGCCTGTGTTTGCTCTTTATTTAATTTTCCTTGTTTACACCAATTAGGGAGTGAGGTTCTTCTCCGGCAAAGCAGCATCCGCTGGCAAAGGAACAGACACCGTGCAGGGACAGGAGGAGGCAGCTGTGGCTCCCCAACACTGCTGCTCTGCTTCAGGGCCCGGTGCGGCCGCAGTGAGGCTCTGACCTGCTTTAACCCCCTTCCCTGCCTGCTTCCTTCCCTCTTCCCCTCCCGCTCGCTTATTCGGAAGTGAAAGAAAGAGGCCAGATTCGCTGGACGCTGAATAATTCAGAGCCCAGCTCTGCAGCACCGATGGCCGGGCATCACCTCTGCCCAAGGGCTGGGACGGCTCTGCCGAAATCTGTCCTCACAATGGGCACAGAGCAGCTGAAATGCATCATCCCCAGCTGTGAAACTGCCCAAAGCCACAGCGTGCTTCAGCTGCAGAGTGTGGGTGCTTGGAGGCTGTCTGCTTTCAGCCTGACACAGCTCCTCCAGCTCCAGGCTCCAATGGAGCACGCTGAGCATGCCAGCCCCTGATCCACGGGCACCATTTGCTCCCCTATTTCCCTCTTCCCTTTTAGAGGCTGTGAAATTCCCTGTCCTGCTTGGCCAGAGCTGGGCAGGGCTGTGCTATGGGGATGCTCACCCAGCTTACGCTCAGCCTCTGAGCACAGTTTGCTAGAATTAAGGACAGGGAGGGAGGAAGGAAAGAAATCATACATGAGCTCAGTGTATCCAGCCATGCATGAACAGAAGCAGCAGAGGCGGGCTCACCACATCAGCACGGTGCCTGGGAGTCTCTTCGGGGGCTCCAAGTGCTCATAGGCATGCGTGGTGCCTGCAGCCAGGAAGGGACCCAAGCACAACTCCCAGCCTCATCCACTTTGTTCATTCCTGGGCTGACAGAGCACAAGAAGAAACAGGCTGTTCTTCCCACAGCTTCCCTGCAAGCATTTCATTTCCCTCGGCTCTGCAAGTAGCCCTACAAAGCAGAACACATCCTGGTCAGACTGCTCCACACACTCACATCAGGTTCAGCATTGCGATTTTCTAATGGTTCTGCTTTTAAGGGTGTACATTATTACACGATGGAGAAAGCAGTGAGAAACCATCACGATGAGCTGGGATCCACTGTCCAGAATGAAACAGGACTTTTGGTACCCACAGCAACTGCCCAACTGGCTGAGCTGGGTGCTGGATAGAACTGTGTGTGAGCTATGAGCTCAGCCTCTGTGCTCTGCACATGTCACCTCCTGAGTCTGAGCAACAGGAATTGCTGTGCACGGTGATAATTACACCCTGCACACTGGCCTACAGCTCATTAAAAGTTTGTTAATGTTTGCAGGTTGCTGAATAGTGTTTTTCATTGTTGCCTTCTCCAATGAGGTGCTGACTATAAGGCAGGCTCTGACAGTGACGTTTCCTGGATGTTAATTTGGGCACAGTGGGCTGGGATTGCACTGCACAAAGTGAAAAGGAGTTTTGATGTGCAGCTTCACACCACAGGAGAAAACACGCTTGATCTGAGCACACTGTGCAGGGCTCAAGGGACTGCCACATCGGCGTTAACTGCTCTCCTCCATCCAAAAAAAACCAAAGCTGTCCTTTCTGCCTCCAAGTAAAAGCCTACATCTGGGCTGACAGCTGCGTTTCTGTGATAGAAGTGTAGGGTCTCATTCCTGGGGTCTCGGATGGAGACTGTCTTACCATGAAATGGTCTCTGCTCCCACAGTTGGGTGGGAGGAATAAGGAATCTCTCACCTCAGAATGCCTTGTGCAGATCCACCCAGGATATCATAACCCCACACCAACATTCCCTGGGTTCAGTGGAAAAACACTGTAGAAGGAACAGTAGAGGCGTAACCAACCCAGCTCCACCTCTACATTTTCAAACACGCTGGGGCAAGGACAAGGTGCAGCAAAACTGACATCTCTCCCATCTTCTTCCAGGTGCAAATGCAACCTCCATGCCAACCTGTGCACCTTCAAGGAGGGCAGCCTCCAGTGCGAGTGTGAGCACAACACCACGGGGCAGGACTGCGGCAAGTGCAAGAAGAACTTTCGCTCCAGGTCTTGGCGAGCAGGATCCTACCTGCCCCTCCCCAACGGGTCCCCCAATGCATGTAAGTAACCTGCACCTCGGCCTGCACAATGCCCACGGATGGGAGCAAGCTCTCATCTTCTCCTCCTCCATCTCAAAGCAGTGCAGGGCACTCAGCTTTCAGAAGGGAAGTGAGTATTTACCTGCGGTGTGGTGCACGGAGAAATGAGAACTGATCCGGGTGGGCACGAAGGGGATCTGTTGGTGGGTGGTAGGTCAGTGATGAGTCCAAGGATGACTTTGTTTAGATCTGTACAAATGTGGGCCAAAGGAAAGGTTTGTGGCTTTGTAGCAATGTAAATTACTGTCCTTTGGAGAAAATTATTTGGCCACAGTGGAGCCTTGGCTTTCCCATAGCCCACGAGCCTAGTGAAGCCGGCCGCAGGAGCTGCACCACAGCTATCTTGGCTGATTTCTGGATCCTGTTCTGTGTGTTGGCGTCACAGGCAGCGCTGAGAGCTGCAGTCCCTCTGCTCAGCTCCAGTCTCATCCGATTGCCGCAGCAAGACAGCGACAGAAGTGAAGGTGCGCAGATTAGAGAAAGGATGCCTACCCACCATCCTTCAGGCCAGGGAATTGGGGCAGGAAACATCACAGATGGGCCACTTTCTTCTGGGTTTCCATCCAGTCCACATCAACAGACTTGTTTAAATGTCACAGAGCCACAGTAGCCCCTTCGGCCTTTCAAGCAGAAGCTTTGAGCATTACCAAAGAGAATCTTTTCCCCTCCCTCCCCCCAATTTTTTGAAAGATTTATGTGCTTTAAGATGATCAAAGCTGAAATCCAGGCTCCGAAGGCCGTGACGGGAATGTTTTGTGTGTGCCAGGGATGGTAGACGAGCAGGTTCTTTGAAAGGGAACGAGCTTGTCAGCTACCACCAAGCGGCTGCATCGCTTCAAAGGAGACTGGGAAAGTTTCTGGTGTTGACAGGCACAGACATGCTGTTCTCTCCTTTCCCCCCCCCCCTGTTCCTCGTGTCTCTTCCCATCTCTTTTTCTCCTCTGCTCTTGTTTCACCCATTCATCTCTCTTCCCATCTGTCAATCCTTCTTTCCCCCCCACCTCTCTGTTGCTTCCTCCTCCTCCATCAACATCCTCTTCCTCTGCAAGAGGGACTGTTCTCCATAGCCCTCTCCTCTTGGAAGTTTTCCACCAGCGGCCCCCTGCTCTGTGTTCGTGCCAAGCTGAGGCTTTCCATGCCTTCGGGTGGCAGATCTGAATCTCGTGGCTTTGCAGCCCCCTACGGGAAGGGCACTGAAACCTTCTCTCCCGTTGAGGACTGCCTGGATGCTACAAACTGGTCCAGACCTTGCAGTCCACACGTAGCACAGGGAACCTCACAAGATGTGCTTGTCCTTCACTGGGCATCAGCGGTAGGTCAAGATTAACAGAAAACCTTTCAGCCAGGACCAAGACGGTTTTTCTACGCCATGAGAAAGGCGTGTGATATCAGAGCCTGGACATTTCTGTGCTTTGAAAGAGCAGCTTTTAAGATGATGCATCAGACGTATTTGACTATGAGCAAGGCCCCTGCCGACTAATCGCTGTTTGGTCCCACTCTGTGCACCTGTTTGATCTCCTGCTCCCAGTGACCGTGCTTCTCCTTGTTTTTTCCAGGTGCAGCTGCAGGCTCAGCCTTTGGCAGTAAGTAAAAACGTAACTGAAATGCTGGCATTTAACACCTCGGTGCATGCTCCTTGCGGATGTCACTAGGAAAAAAAAAAAAAATGGTTGTTTTCTGTCCATTATCATTTTCCAGGCAATAAGTCTTCCCTAATTGCTCCTCATTTTCTGTCCTGTCAAAGAGTCTTATATTTTCTTCCCCTGACTTCAGCAGCCTCATTTTGCCTCTTCCTCTGGCATGGTTTCCCCCCATGAGGTTCGTTAGAATGGCAGCCGGAAAGGAAATAAAAAAAGACTCTTCAGAAACACCACTGCTCGCTGTGAACTTTTCCCCCCAGTATTGCAGACTTTTGCTCTAAGAAGGAGCTGGGTTTGAATTATTTGGCGCAGCATCCAGGCTGGGTCACCTTGGGCTACCTGTAAAAAAAAACCCACATACAGTGTGTGTACGTCTGTACGTACACGTGTGTGTATATGAACATATGTCTGTGAAGTGTCTGCAGCAAAGAGCGGAGAGCTCAGTAGGGATTTCTCTTGAAAGATTGATGGAGTAATGGGAGTCCTTATTTAACAAAGCTGGAGGTAGTTTGGTATCAAACAGCCCTGCTTTTGGGGGAAGCAGTAGCTTGGCTCTGAGTTTCGTGGCTCCGAATTGCCCTCCAGAAGAAACAAATCATAGAGCTGAATGAATACTGAGCTCTTCAGTTTGCAGGCAAGTGGAAAGAACCGGAGGAGAAGTGGTTTCAGATAACTCGAAACACAATTAAGAAAAATGCACCTAACTGAAAGCTGGATAATAGTTTTTTTCTGGGTAAATGAACCATATTTAGAGTAATTTGATTTCAAATTTTCAAATAGAAACTAAAAGTCTCCCTTAAGTAATTTAGGATTTGAAAAAAAAAAATGCTTTATGAGTCCAAAACATTCTTTGCTTTTCTGATCAGAAACATTTTGGCAACCCTTCTTCCCCTTTACGCAGCCTGGCATTCTCAGCTCTGCATTTGTTTCACTGGAAAATGTTTCCCATCAAAATTTTCTGCCAGGATGAAGCTGGGGGTGTGCTTAGAGCAATGTGCAGAAAGCAGACAGGAGGGATTTGTATCCAAGGCCAGTTAAGGAGAGATTATTTAGCCTGCATAGGAGACTAGAAGTGACCTAAATTAAGTATTTAAACTAGCTCAGGGCTATTATGAAATTAAGCACAATAATCTGCATGAAGCAGCGGGACAAACAAGGACACGAGGGCAGCAGGTGTAAGTTAAGCAGGAATTTGTGTTCCACATGTTATTTCGGTCCCGGCTGTCGTGGCAGGCAATGGGCATCACACCCAGCACTGTGCTGAAGCCAGGACAGCAGTTCCTTTGCCCTGGTGAGCGGAAGATGCCGGTGGGAAGGAACAAATGGCAGCGGGACAGGTTGATGTCACTGGTGCTGGGCAGTTTTGGGGTGCTGGGAGGAAGCTGTGCTGGGGTGGGCACGGCTCTGCCATCTGGCAGGGGGATGGCAGCAAGCAGGAGCCCATCCTGCTCTCTCCTCTGCACAGGGCGTGCTTTTTTTTCCTCTTTTCAAGTTTAATTGGCAATTAGTTTATGATAGAGCTGTAAGTATTTAAGCTAATATCAGCACCAACAGGGTAAGCTGATAGAGCCACAGCCTCCAGCCCTGCACGCACGCGCTCCCAGCATCACAGCCTTAATCCACAGAAACCTCCCAGTGCCCCAGTTGGAACCGTGCTGGGAAACCAGTCACCAGTTCAGCCCATGGGGGGCAGAGAACCCTTCTGTGCCCTGCAGTAAGTGCCTCCCACCTCTTCTCTTTGATAGCGTTTGAGCGACCGCAGCGGGTTACCACTGCAAAAACCACCACTGCAAAAACCACCCCCACCAGCACCACCACCAGCACCCCCCTTCCTGCCTCCACCACCACCCAGCCAGGTGGGTGCCATGCTTCCTGCACTCCTCTTTTTGCTTTCTTCCCACCCTGGCTCCTCTGGTGGTGCTGGGGAATGCGTGGGGACTGCTGTGGGTTTTCTGTGCTTTAGGATGATACGGGGACATGGATAAAAATCAGCGTGACAGGTTCACATCCCTCAACCTTGGAGCAGACCTGGTTTGCTTTGCCCCTATTCAGTCCCAGGGCATTAGGAGCAGGTGCCATGGTTTCTCCAACCACGAAGCCAACAGTTACAGGTCCACCTTGGAGCCCAAGACCACGCAGTGGGTTGACATCCCCATCTCTTACTATTAGGGCAGCAGGAAGAAGCCAGGACTGGATGCAGGGAAGCAACAATTTTCCCTATTTTTCCTTTTTCTTTTTTTTCCCTCCCAAAAAGGCACAATGGGAGAGGGCTGTGCTCACCTTCCTTCCCCCAGGGGGCTGGTTCTGCCTTCACTGGCTCTCCAAATCCTGCCTCAAGTCCCAGCTCAAGGGCTGAGCTGCAGGCTGGCTGCCTGCTCAAGGGCAAGCGTTCAGAGAGAACTGGCGCGCACCAACAATCCCCAAGCAGCTCTGCACAAATAGAGGGCAGAGAATGGAGCTCGCACACGCCTATAACACCCCTTCCTAATTTCTGCAATCACCCCGTGGAGGAAAACTTTTGTGCTTTCTCCTGGGGTTCCTCCTCCCCTCCCCTGCAAACAAGGAGACATCGTTTTCACTTTTCTTTTGGAAATGAGCAGATAAAACTTAACAGCAGGACATTTTTTTTTAAGCTTCTCATGGGGGAATTAGACACGCATTCCTCCCATTGCCATGCTTTCTGGGTCTGATATTTCCCAGGAGGACGATTTACACCCACAGTATGTTAGTAACAGTCTGTCTGGGGGAGCTGCCAGAAGCCAGTCAAAGGGATGAGGAAACTTGATTACATGTTTATGAATATATAGCTATATACAGGGAGGTGCCCTGCTCGGGAAGCTGGGGGTTTATCTCCGACTTCCACGGACTCTGGGTAATCTTCTGCTCTCTTCAAAAGCACTCCTCACCCATATACATGACCTACAATATGCATGGGGAGGTTGTTGGCCACCCTGTGCTCCCATCACCACCATGTCCACAATGGGGGGAACCACCTCTCCACCACCCACTTGGGGTCATCTGATTTTTATCCATGCTCACTCACAGCAATATTTTAGGCCTGTTTTGTTATTGTTTGTTTTTTGCAAGTGCTATGTGTACGTGGGTGGTGTATTTAGTGCCTGTCTCACATATGATTTGTGAGTGTTGTCCATCTGGGGTGGGCAGGGAGGCAACAGCAGTGTTGGGGATGAAGGGCCAAGCTGCCCTGAGCAACCTGGAAAGCAACCTACATTTGGGGGTTATCCCTTCTCCCTGGATAGAATCAAAGCCCTCATAGTGTTTTCACATCACCCCTTAGCACCAGGTAATAAGTAAATAAAGAAATGCAAACCGTGGTACAGCCACCACATCTCTGCCTCTATAGGGGCAGGGCTGAGCTGATCGCCTCCATCCAAGCCCTGGTTTGTTCTTCTGCACTGCCAGGTCTCACCCCGGAATTGTGTCTGTGATGTGGAATCAAAGCACAGCGCAATCCTAATTTGTTTTAGAGCTTAAGAGAGTAGAGTTTGCCCCCAGTTCCTACCTTTGTGCAGGAAAGGAGATTCAGACTGGGGTTTTGCAGCTCTCATGGTCCCTTCATAGAGGGAATCTGGTCCCCTGCCTCCAGAGATGTCCAGAGATAATCTTCGCACTCCAGCCCTGCAAAATGTAAAGTACTTCTTTAAATACCACAAGGGGCTCTGAATGGAACTCACCCGAACCTCAGGGAAAACACCTCATTAAAAAAAGGTGACCCGTTTGCAGGAGACGCAATAACCCCGAGATGGGTAACAATCCCAAGTGAGATACTCTGTCATTGCCTCTCTCCTCAATTTTAGAAGCACGAAACACATTCCTCCTTACTTAAAAGTCAGCTCAGACAGACATTAATAACCCCTCCCCCCAGGTCCCTGTCCCATCACTGTGTTGTTTCCCTCTAACATACACGCTGTTTTTTCACCCTCTCAATTTCTGCTTCCCACCATAAGCAAGCATCATCAGACCTGCCTCTGAGCCCGCTGCCTCTGTGCCCATGAAAGAGGAGGAGGAAAAACCAGGTATTTCCAGACAGACTGATGTGTTCTCCCTTCTTCTCCATCCCTCCGCACGCTGGGATAGCAGCCAGGCCGTAGACTAGAGGGGTGGATCAGAGTTGGGTTGACTCTGGGTTGCGCGGATCTGGCAGACAGCAGCTTCCTTTGGCTGCTCGTGGTGCTTTCCGTGGTCAAGGAGGAGCCGTGCTCATGTCCTCGGGATGCTTTTGTGCCCGTTGTGTGGTGAGAGGGGAAAGGAGTGGGTTCAAGGACACGGGCTGTGATCTGAGCGTGGCGGGGCTGCCAGAACGGGCAGAACAGTTACCCCAAGGAGGATGAATTGAGTGCCATTCTCTCTTGCCTTCTGCAGTTTTGTTATTTCTAAGTCTTCCCCAGAGCCTGTCAAATCCGCCTTGCCATTAGTTACATTTTCCCCCACATTCAAAATAAGCAAAAGGAGCTTTCTTGTGTTGGTTTTTTTGTTGTTGTTGTTTTTTTTTTCTTCCCCTTTTCCTGCTTCCATTTTCCCACTGGTTTGTAACCCAGCAGTGCCAATTCACTTCTGGGACAAACAGAACCAACCTAAGCTTTGATTTGGGTTTTACCAACTCCCTGGTGCTGGACAAACACATCCTATGCCCTTCTCTCCCAGATGCTCATGCACTTGAGAAAAGACAAGGGCTTCTCAAGGTCCTTCACCTGCACTATTTCAAACACCTCTTCCCCCAGCGTGGGTTCTTGGTTCACTTTCTGCTGCCTCACCAGAAACCCCACCAAGACCTGGGGTTGCCACCAGAGCCATAGAAGCCCCAGCAGGACGTGCCTGGTGCTCCCACTGGTGTGGAGCGGGTTTGGGTGAAGCACATCTCTCCCACTCCCGAAATGTAAAACTGTCCATTAATGTCACAGAGCTACAAGGGAGAAGTTCTCAGGATAATGAGCATTAATAATTTTCCTGGCTCTGCAAACGCGATGTGAGTGGAGGTGTATGCGAATGACTAAAAAGCAAAATGCCTCCAGGGCTGTTTTTTATTGTGACTCTAATTAAACCCTTGCCAATTTGCACGGGGCTTTTTTCATATTCTCCTTTAACAGCATATTAATATCAATTGGTTTCCACTTTCCAGCTGAAAAGGACAATGTCTATCACCTTCTCTTAGAGCTCATCATTTAGGAAAAAAAAATATTCTTTTTTATTCTGCATTGTTTATGATCCCCTTGACGAGGCTGGGAAATCACATTTCTCTCCTACTCGGGTTTGTCCTTTGAAACTTGGCAAGGATCAAGGAATTTTTTTTTCCCTCCTCCTCCTTATGTTACCCAATTGGAGCCTGAAATTAATAATGTGGCTTTTAAATTTGCATTCCTCGGTTTGTTTTCTAGCAAACCTGAAGATTGTTACCACTATTGAGGAGACAGAGAGGGCCACGGGAGCAGAGGGGTTGAAAGCGTGCAGAGAAACCAAACTAGGGATCTATAAATGTCCTGCTGCTTTAATTTCCCTGCAGGGGCTTGCAAATTCTCTAACTGCTATTTCCAAGGAAAGAGCAGAGCCTGAAGCAGGGCCGAGTTTACAGCAGAAATCAGGACTTGGTGCCTCCAACACGTAGGATACATGCGATATTCCTCTGCAAACACACAAAACTGAAGCAGTGCTTTCAGAAGGGCTGAGAACCGACAGCTCAGTGCACTGCTTCCCTCCTGTCCTCTGCACTGCAGTGTGGGGTTGTTAGCTGCCAAATCCCACCTGAGGCACAAAAACCTGCACGGCACGTGCTCACAGCCACGGCCACAGGGCCAGGTTTTGTCCTCCAGTGCAACGCAAAGCTCCCAGCTGGTTCCCAGCTCCCCCAGCACACCTCCTAACACAGCTCTCTGTCTGATTGCTGCCAGGCTACCCCGACCTGTCGGCGGCCGCCCCGCTGCAGGTGGGCTCTCCCCCAGCCAAGCTTGGGGCAGCAGAAGGTAGGAGACACACGGCTGAGCCGGGTCCTGCCAGCCAATCCCTGCTCCCACCGCTTCCCTTTGTAGCTCTGCATATCTTCTTTCCGTGCATCTCTCTCTTCCTCCCGCCTGGGAAAAGCTGGGGGTTCATCTGTGCCCTACATGCAGCTGGTAATCTGGTGAGGCTGGATTGAGCCTCAGGGTTTAGTCGCATACATGAAAGATGAGGATGATAAGTGGTAGAAGAGATTGTTCTCGGCTTGCTGCTGGGGTGAACAGAGAGGATCATGGAAATCCTGTTGTCTCCTGAGACCAGAATAACTTTGTAAACAGATAGGCTTGTGTCGTTTATAGCATAGATGCCTTCTTACATATTTCCTTGCTTCAGGTCTCCCACGTGTCTGCCTACGGTGAGCTGTGAAGCTCCTGGTGGGAGCCCTGGGAGGCTGTTGGGGCTGCAGTGCCTCCTCCTCAGGGCTCCCACTGACACATGCTTCGGCAGCTGCTGGTGGCGCTCACTGCCCTTTTCCAGCTGAGATGCCTGTAGCCATCTCCCCCATAGACACCAGCATCCCTTCCAGTGCAGAATGTAACAACAGCTGGAGCTGGGCCAGGACACAACTCAGCATCTGCTAATAGTAAATGGGGGACAGAAAGTGCTGGAATTCAGGCTTGTTTGAACTGTTGTGCTTTTGGGCTTGTCTCTAACCTCACAGAGAGAAAAAATTGTATTTGAAATAGTAATAAGATAGGCCAACACCATTTGCACCAGTGCCAGCTGATGCTGACAGTCTGTACTGAACAATGGGGACTTCTGAGTCTTGGCAGAGGTCTGCTTCTCTCCATGCTTCATGCAATGCAGTGACCACATGTCAACGCTCATCTGTCCAGCAGTCGTTTTAGGAGTAGCTTCTGTACTAGAAGACCAGTTTCCAGGAGATTTTGTCTCCCATACATGCCCCACTGTATCCTCAACCACACATGGCTCCACCAACCCACCCTAGATACCTGAATAGAGCTTCCAGTGTCCTTTTCTCACCTTTTAAAATAAGCAAGTGCAAGATCTGTATTAAATCTGATGTTCTCTCTAACTGATGCCACCTTAAGCTGTTCAGAGCCCAACAAAAGTAGCAGCATCTGAACCCAAGCTGAAGCCACCAGACCCTCCCAAGAACATTCGAGGTAAGGCCCTTTCTCAGAAATGGAACAGGTCTGTTTTCTCCCTCATTGCCCACAGGCTGGGGACAACGCGCCCATCCTCAGCATGCCCAGCACTGTGCAATCCATTCTCCCATTCATAGTTGAGATCAGCTCAGTTCTGCTCATTCCACCCTATGGTAGTCTTTCCGAATGCTCTTTTGGGGTTGGCAGATGTGGATGGGTGGGACAGACCAGAGAAACCAGGAGTCAGTTTCCCTGTCCACCATTCCTTAAGAGACCATTTGCCTTTTCCACACTTGGAGAACACGGAAGATATACTGGGGGTCCCACAAGCACCACTCAGCCATGGGCAGCCACTTCTCCTGGGGAATCAGCCACCACCCAGCCCAGCACAGCAGGCAAGGGGGGTTCTGTATCTCCTCAGCATTCAGATATATTTTATCATCTCACGTAGCAGCTCCGAAGAACAAAGCAGGGCGCACAGCACACTCTGCAGGCAAGAGGCATGGGAAGAAGTCAGGTAGGTGCTGGGACGGGCAAGAGGGCTGGAGCAGTCTGGGTTCTGCAGGATTCTGTGCTTTATACCACCTCCGTAGCTTTTGTGCTCTTAGCTGTGTCCTAGCTGCTTTTTGAGGGTGGTGACAGGCTGTCTGCACCGCCATCATCAAAGCAAGGCCACAACAGCAGCTCTTTAGACCTGTAGATCCTCAGCCAGGCCAACCCAACCCCACGTGTAAGCAGGGGACGTGTGGATGGCTCCTTCTGCCCAGCACTCGGCTCTGTGCATTGCAATACTGCCGTGCATGGAATTTTTCATGCATCAAACTTCGAGGAGGGGAGAAGAAGAGGAGAAATTTAGCAGCTACCAGCTGTCTGGTGCAGAAATAGCTTTCAACGCTGCCAGCGCGGTGTTCCTGGCTTGGCTCATCATTGTTCTCATAGCAGATATGCTCGCGGTAGTGTAGGACGCAAAGTGGTGCGGAGCAGTGAGAAAATGCCTGTCTCTGATTTTCCTTAAGCATCCTCAAAGAACTCAAAACTCATCCGGCTCCAACCAGACACTGGCCCGGTGGCTCCTATTGAAACATATAAAGGTAAGAGGAGGGAGTGAGGAGCTTCAGGGCTCCAGTCCTCGCCAGAGCTGCAGCCACAGACACGGAGAAGATGGGGAGGGTTTGCTCTATGTAAGATCACAGACCTCGGGTGAAATACTGCTTGTGAACTGCAGCAGCAGAACCATGTGAGCTGAAGTTCTTTGGATAACGATCAGGCAGGCAGTGGTTGTTTCACAGAGGGTCTCAGCTCCTACTCAGGCAGCTGCAAACCATGGGGAAACCTCTGCCATGTTCCATCCTCCCTGATCTTCATTTCATTGGCATTAATCTCTTCCTCCAGCCCTACATGCATGCCTGCCCATGCTTCCCTGCCATCGCTCTGCTATGCTGGAATGTTTAATGTGGGAGCCTGGACCCAAACCCCTGATCTGAATCCACCTCCACCTCTCCAGCACTGGAGAAGCTCAGACCTGCCCGACACCATCCCTGCTCACGTTGTCCCCTGCCAGCTGGCTGGGACACCTCCTGAGCAGGATGACTGTGCCACTGAGCAGCCAAGGACCCTCCCCTCCTCTTGTGTTGCCCTCTTCAACTCCCAGAAAGATTCATTATCTTGAACACAGCACTACAGTACTGCAAGGTGATCGCCATCCCACGTCACAGTAATAAAAAGCAAACACAAGAAGCAAATAATCAAGTTCTTCCAGCTAGAAATTAAACCCAGGTGGTTGTTTCTCAACATACACCCACAGCTGAGAAAGGTCAGCCCAGCATAGTGGGGACAGGAGCAACGCTCTGCTCAGCAATGGCAGCCCTGTGCCATGCCAGGTAGCACTGGGTCACTTCCCCATCTCCCTTGGAAAAAGCCCACACAAGCCATGCATCCTAGCACATGCTCATTTTAAGCCATAACACACTCAGCCAAAACTGAGAGTCATCACGCTTCACAACAGGCATTGCCTGGGGAAGTACTACAGCAAAGGCAATGCTAAGAAGGGACACGTGAGGAAAAAGCCAGAGAAGCAGCCAGGGCTTACCTGCACATGCAGCAGGTTCCACTCATCCAGAGTCTTCCCATCACCTCACCTGCCAGCCTAGCTCTTCCTTATCACCACCAGGCAGGGCACAGTCTTCCCCAGGGCTCTGCATGCCCCTGCATAGCCCCATCCCTCTCCCTTCTCCAAAACATCAAGCTGGGCTCTACTGATTAACAAGGCAGCTCTTTAATTAACACCTGACAGCACTCCACAGCCCACTGGCTGCTCCTGTAATTATGCATTTCCCTGAAGAGCTGTGTCCTGGGGCTGGTTCCTGCCTGTCCTTACCCTGCAGGGACAAACCACCCCGACCCCACTCTGAGCAAAGAGCTCCAACCCAACCCCCGTGCAGCAGTGCGGTACAGCCCCCACTGCAAGCACTCAGCCCCACAGGCAGTAACCACTGCATTTTGTTGGAGCAAAAGGTTTCCCCATGGCCCATCTCTCTTCCTCCTCTCTGCAGACTGCGAGTGCTACGGCCACTCCAACCGCTGCAGCTACATCGACTTCCTGAACGTGGTGACCTGCGTGAGCTGCAAGCACAACACGCGGGGCCAGCACTGCCAGCACTGCCGCCTGGGCTTCTACCGCAACAGCTCGGCAGAGCTGGACGATGAGAATGTATGCATAGGTGAGCACTCATGCTGCCTTGGGAGCAGCACTGGGCCTGGGACCTTGTGCTGTGAGATGGGCTTCGGTTCAGCCCATTCTGAGGGCAACGTGTCCACTGGGATGCTCTCAGAGGACAGCAGCTGTTAGGGTCTTGCAATCCACCGAGCCCAAAATAATATCTGTGGGCACCAAAGCCCAAATAATCTTTCCAATTGGGTTCAGATGCATTGTTGCAGCAGGGGCTGCCCATGGTGAGGTTGGTCTCAGGCAGCCATGCGCTCCCTCAGGGCCAGCCCATGGCACGTAGCCAGGCCTTTCCAAAGCCCCCAGCCCCTCTATGGGGGCACGAGGAAGCACAAAGCCTGCGGGCAGGGTGAGGATTCACAGCATTGTCTTTATGGCTAGAATGTAACTGCAATCAGATCGGCTCCCTGCACGACCGCTGCAACGAGACCGGCTACTGTGAATGCAAGGAAGGAGCCACGGGGCCAAAGTGCGACGACTGCCTGCCCAACTACTACTGGAGACAGGGCTGCTTCCGTGAGTAGCCGGCAGCTCTGCGGGCAGCCACCCCATCAGGGCACAGGGAGGTGGAAGTGGACACGGGGGGAGCTCCAATGAGGAGGGAATCTCCCATGAGAAAGGGATCTCCAATGTGGAGGGGATCTCCAGTGAAGGAAGGGGCGTCCCAGGAAGGGTGGCACTTCCAGAGAGGTGGAGATCTCCAACAAGGAGCGTGTCTCCTGCCCACCCCATGGTGGGGGGTGAGCTTGGTCATTCCCCCCAAATCCAAAGCAGCTTTGAAGTCTGCAGCCCCAGATCTGTTCCTTTAGCACTGGGACCGGTCTCACACTGTAAGGGTTTGACGATGGAGCCCCTCGGAGCCAAAGCACAAAACCAAAACCTTTCTGGTTCCTGCTGCACCCGAGGGGTTTCACGCCCCGCAGCACAACTCCCACCACCATCCCTCCTTCCCTACAGCCAACGTCTGTGACGACGAGCTCCTGCTCTGCCAGAACGGCGGCACCTGCTACCAGAACCAGCGCTGCATCTGCCCCGTGGGCTTCAAGGGGGTCCTGTGCCAGCAGTCGCGGTGCGAAGCTGACAAAAAGGACTGTGACGGTGCCTCCAGCACGCGGGCCGCCATCAGCACCGTCCTCCTCAGCGCGCTGGGCCTGCAGCTGCGTGGCTGGGCTGACCTCTGAGGCCGGGAGGAGGGAGCCCAGCCGAGGCACAGCACCAAGGGTCCAGGGAGTGCAAGGCAACGGTGGATCTCCCCACCAGCTCCTCTGCCTTCCTTCGCGCTAGGACTTGCACAACGTCTTTCGGCCACTTTTCAAGCAGCTGAAAAGCAGGGCCGACTCCTGACCACGGAACCACGCGGGGCGGCCGCAGCACAGAGCTGATGGCTGAGCAGCAGCGCAGGGACTGCAGCAGAGCCACGCGGATACGGCCGTCCTTCCTTCCCCGCTCCGCACAGGGCGACCCGGGGCCCTGGTGCCATAGTGCCGCAATCCAAGGGAGATTTTTTTTCTTTTTTTAATGATGTATTTACTTTGGTATAGGTTGGGGCGTTCTTTTTCTTCCCTCCCTCTTCGTGTCCTGTTTCAGAAAAGCCTCTCATGATAACATCAAGTCCCACAACACCACACGGAGGGGAAGGGAGGGAGGGAAGAGGGGACTCTGCTCCATCCCGCTGTGTAGCCCCGCCGCCAGCCGGGCCTGGCTGCTCACATACCGTTGCCTACAGCTCTAGTTGCTGCATTGATTTTGTATCTCATTGCCGGGTTTTGTTTTCTTGCACTTACGGAGAACACAGGGGCCGTTAGGCGTACGGTGCGTAAGGAGGGCAGTGTCTTATCCACACATTTCCGTATAGTGTACGGTTCAAATCCTCTTCTTTTTTTTTTGGTAGAGACTTATTTTTGTTTGAATTAAATGTTATAAAAGAACCACAACTTAAAGGGACATTTTGCCATGAGCGTTTGATTATGGTGTATCCTCCTATAGTAAAGCAACTATCAATTGCTGCTTGATTGCCACGTTTTCCTTTCTGTGTGCACAGTTAATTACAGGTAAAGACTTATTTTTTTGATTCATAACGTCCTCTTGTGTTTTCTGAGTCACTGGCAAGGTGCACCGCATGGTGAGGGAAAGGGGAGGGAGAGGCGCTGCTTCATCACTGAGAGGCGTTAATTATTTCTCTTAATTACTTTCCTGAACTTAGGTTGCACCACTAGCTGTAGACAATGAACGATATATTAAGCCCCAGCCTCGTGCTGAAATGCCATTTCCAAATGAGCCTGCAGCTGAAGAATGCTGGGCAGCCCAGGGGTGGTTCTCCAGGGGATCTCAGCTGCCCAACCTCCCACGTCATCCCACAGAGATGGGGCCATTCTGCACCTTAGCAGAAAAAGCCCTTTAGTTAAGCACTTCAAGCAGCTGCAGCCTGGGACTTCACTGTAGAGATCCTCATAGAGAATCATCGTGGAGGAAGCAATATGCAGTAAAGCATGTCAAAGAAGGCAGGAGAAACCCGAGACAAGAAATAAGGGGGTCATCATCAACACAAGAACTTTAATTGCATCGTATCCAAAGCCATACCGAGCAAAGAAATTTGGTGCCTGTTTGGAGGGGCACCACAGAGGTAGGTCACAGGACTCAGTTAATCTACTACAGAAGCAATGAGGGTTAAATTCGCCCTGCTGAGATCCGATCTTTGAGGGAGTGGGCTGACACAAGCATTTCCTCCCTTTAATGCAGCCGTTTGCTGTCTGTTGCCATTGACACTTTGCTCTTTCCTTATACTTTCTTACTGAGAAATATTTCAAACCCTTATATGTTACTGTTCTTACAAGTAATAGCACAGAACAGGCTGTAACAAGATCAAGGTCTCTAATGACATTTCTGGAAGGTGAAGCACACATTCTCCTTTCCCTGCACTATTGTTTTTCTCTAGCAAATTAGATTAAGCAATGGAAAATTTACTATTTCACAAAGCCACGTCCCAGACGAACTGCAGCCAGCAGATTCCCTGCAAAAGCACGCTTGTGAGATGCAAGTGGGAACACGCCAAGCAACAGCAGCACTGAATTCCCATAGAAAATAACCACAGAAGAGCACAACAAAGCTCAGAACAGCCAAGATTACTGAGGGTGATGTACCAGCAAACCAAGCTTTTACGAGGGGCTGAGGAGTTTGCATTGTTTGACTGGGTGCTGTTTGGTGGGGTTTCTTTGTTTTCAAGACAAAACATCCCCAGCTTCCTAACTCAGCTCCAGAGATGGTCCCACCTTCCCATGAACCCCATATACCGTGGTGTTCAGTTCAGTCCCTGGGCCTCTTTAACCAAAGCCTAATGAACTGCATGCAGAAGTAGAAACCTGTAGTGCTCATCCTCCTGTAGCTGTATCCTGTGCAGCTGTGTAGCTGTGTCCTATATCAAAGGACACCTGAGAAACGTTGA
This sequence comes from Tragopan temminckii, assembly GCA_028571105.1. Taxonomy (NCBI): domain Eukaryota; kingdom Metazoa; phylum Chordata; class Aves; order Galliformes; family Phasianidae; genus Tragopan; species Tragopan temminckii. The sequence goes on from JAOWBP010004368.1 coordinate 6,301,002, forward strand.
AGGTGGTGGGCAGGGCAAGAAAACAAAGAAACAAAACACAAGTCCACCCAACAGAGCTAGAAGAGTGAGCTGTGGTTGCAGACTGGGCAGTAGATTACACCTTCAAGCTCCTCCGCAAAGCCAGCCCTACTCGGTGCAGCTCCAGGTACTGCTTCACCTGTCCAGCTGCATTGGAGAACTTACAATCACAAAACAGAAACCCCTGCAAGACAAGAAAAAAAATCAATCTCTCACAAAACGTGGCATTTAAGAGAATAATGTAAATTTACAGAGAGCTTCAGCACTGCAAACCCATTAACTAGACATTTGTTAGCACGTAGGTGTTTATACCAAGAGAATCAAGCATTATTGAAATCAGACAGAAAGAAGCCATCACAGCAAGTACCTGCAGATCTGAAAGTTCTTCTTAAGATAGAGATGTCTGTGCATTAATGGAGAAGTTACCCAATGAGCTCCATACCTCACTAGTAGAAGGGTGAGCTGACAGGTACTTCTCCTTCCAAGGAAAGCCACTTGTGCTCTTTCAAGAGGTTTTCACGTCAGCAGCCAGCATTTGATTCCTTTAAAAAAGTTTTTAGATTATACTCCTGTCTGCAAAAAGGTGACCTCTTCAAACAGTACAAGCAGAGCTTATGATTTTACTTGTTTACCTCAAATTCTTCTTTGATTTTAACTATTGAAAGAACTGAAATCAAAAGCCCCAGACAACAAAAACTGCCCGATGTGATGGAGGACAGACCCAGCTGTAGAGAAGCCTGCAGCAGTTTGGCTTCATGCACATTTACATGCTCACCAAACAGAAGCGTGACATCTCCACGAGCTGAACACAGAAATGAGGGGAAAAAAATTCTGCCTCTAGGAACTTACCAGGTATGCTGGGTCTCCATCGGCTTCGCTTTAAAGATGGGGAAGCAGACATTTCATCTCTGAGAGAGATTTGTGGGCCTACGCAGGCCAGTGGAAAAGCAATCCATTAGTGGCAGAAAGTGCTAACAATCTCAGCAACCATTTTTATTCCGTAATCAGCTTCCATGAAGCATCCCAAATAAAGCTTAAGGGGGGAGCTGAGCGGTGCTGTCAGAAATAAGAGCAGATCTGGGTTCTGCAGAGATTTCCATCGCCATCTTCTCAGCACTCCTGGCAGAGACTTGGGGCGTTCGGCCACTGTCGTGCAGAAATCACACACTGATTTCAGATGCAGAGAAGAGCTTCAGACTGTCCTAAGGGCTCCTTTTATCATTTTGATTCTCTAGGTGTCATAACAAGTTTCACTGCAGGGTGAGACGTGTGAGGAAAGCCTAAAGATAACCCGTTTTTACCACGCTGCTGTTTCCTCCTGGCCTACAACGCACCAGAGGACCAAGAGCTCCACCCTACTCTACTGCATGCAATTTCAGGGATTAAAGGAAAGAAATGGGAAGCTCTCTTCGTAGCCAAGAATGGAGATCTTGCTTGGTAAAGCAGTGAAATCAGGACAAAACAGCCTAGTCTGGCAGGCTATCCATATATAACAAAGTTTTCTGCACTTTCTTTGTATTGAACGTACTCAGCCTACCCTCGTTTTCATTTCTACCACTATTTGCCTGCGAGCTGGTGGCAAATTAGTCAAGGCCTCAGCAATCAGGCACATGTGGCTAGAAGGTCTCACGTATCAGCAATATTCAGCGTACAGGTCTGCTTAGCTTACATTTATTTGTATTAAGGAATAACGCATTTGGCTCCTTCCCAAACATCTTAAAGACAAGAAAGGAGACCTAATATATGACTTGGGAATGGACTCGTTGTGGCAAGAGACTGTATTATATTGTTAACATTATAAATTCCATTTACAATACAGCAGCCATTTCATCCATCATTTATTCATGCAGACTAGAGAGAACGCCTTGCATTTTTAGGACCACAGTTCTGCTTACTCTTGGTATTGTCACAGTCCATAGGCTGTGAATAAAGAACCCACCTCTAGCTGTTGGCCACTTCTCTTCATTCTATAAGCAAAAAGTAAACTGCAACACCTCACCACACTTCAGTAACTACAAAAATAAAGTCTCTTAGATCATTGGGTTTCCGTGTTATTTTTTGGATCTCACTTGAGGCTAACGATGTTTAAACTCATTCAGCGTTTGGAAGCTGCCAGTTTTTCTGGGCTCAGCTGTGTCCCAACTCATGTGCCTTCATTTACTGGATCCGGCTGCTAATTACACAGCTCATCTGTGAGCCAGTACCGTAACCCCTCACACCT
>JAOWBP010004368.1:6303340-6321528 GCA_028571105.1 Tragopan temminckii
CATGTGCCTTCATTTACTGGATCCGGCTGCTAATTACACAGCTCATCTGTGAGCCAGTACCGTAACCCCTCACACCTCACCAGTACCACCAGCACTGAAATGTGAATGTAGACAAGAGACTGGGAAGAGATGCTGATGTTTTTGGGTCTTGCTTCGGCCTCCCCCTCAGCAGCACTGCACTGCTCCCATGGCTACCGCCCACATCACGGATATCACCTGCTCTCAGCATTACTCAGCCATATTTGCCACTGCTGCCACAGCAAGAAGCATAAAGCCCCCCCAGTTTTTTCTCCAGAGTGGGATAACGCTCCAGCAAACTGCCTGCCTTCCTCTGGTGTGTTGGCAGATATCTGTAGGTATAGCAAGCAAAGGCATCCTTCCATAAGCACTCAACTGCACGCTGCACGTGCAGCGATACACAGGTAAGGAGAACTGAACAGCAAAGTCCTAGGCTGGACATCATCAGTATAGATACAGCTATGGTTTGGAGTAATGGCATGGAGTCACACTTCACCTCTACTGGAAAGGCTGCTTTATGTACAACCAAAGGATTAACAAGACAAAAACCTTTGAAAACAGCCCTGTGCTCACACAAGGGATTTTCCCTTCTCTATGTCAAGGACCGATAGCATCACACCAGGAACTTTTTTGCGCTGGGAATTAAGCTGCCAACCACACCGTTTTATTCCAGATATACCCTTAATGGCACAGACTGACAACGGGAGGAAAAAGCTTCTGCTGAAAGATCAACAGTTTGGGGGGTTGGACTGGATGATCTCTCGAGGTTCCTTCCAACCTCTGCAATTCTGTGATGCTGAGAACTTGTATCAGACAAAAATAAACCTAGTTTTAAATAAGAAAAATGCCTGAGCCACTGACCACACCTCAAAGATGATTTATGGAAAAACACAAATTATAAAATTACATGACTTACATGAGTACATAATACAAGAAAAAAATGCAATGTTAAAACAAAATTCCTTCCAGCACGGAATAAGTACAGTTTCAGAAGAACACATGCTCTGAAATGCAGAATGCTTAAGCAGAAAGAAAACAAGAAGAGAAGCCTTAAGAGAAAATTCCCTCGACAAACTTCTATTTAATGGCCAGAAAAGCATCCTCTCATTCACACTGTTGCCAGCTTTGTTTTATTTACAGAAAGACAGACTTCACAGCTTCCACAGCTATAGGGTCTTTCAGCAGCTTGCAGAACAGTAGCCTTTTTAATGTGTGAAAAAACAGCAGACAGGTCAACGCAGTCCTGGCAAGTAGAGCCAAAAGGTTTAAAAGACAAAGGTATTTTAAGTGTTCCTACTGACTTAAAGGGAGAATCCATCCCAGTGTGCTATCTATAACATGGGAGTGACAGAACTGCCCAGTTCGTGGCAGTAAAATGAGCAGCCTTCATTCTCACACAAAGTGTGCAACATCGAGGAAGAGTGACAGCAGTGTTAGAAGTGCATACACTGCTGAGGAGAAAAGGTCGGGGCTCACTGAAACAATTAAGATTGCAACACGGAGAATAACTGAAGCTGAACACCGTGCATACTCTGCTTTCACTTCACAGGCATCCCAAAGGTCAGAATTCTCCCATTATCTTACACGCTCTGCACTATATAGCACAATGAACGGGACAGGCACAGTGACTAACAGTCTCCCAGCACACCTACAATGCAGTTGTTGCTAGTAAAGCACATTTTTCTGAGCTTGGATACATCAAGCGTGCAAGCCATACCAGCATCAATTACCATCTGAACTGCTACACCATTTTGTTCAGTAAGCCACTTGTGTGTCACTGAACTGGATCACACACACCACTTTGGCAGTGGGACAAAAGAACAAAGGTAGCACTAATCACTGCAATGAACGTGTCAGGACAGAAACAGAAATAAGATGATGGTTAAACTCTGGCCAGAGAAACCTAGTAGGTCATTTGCTCAGGGAAAGCCATTGCTATTATGGAACCAAAAGCACCCCCCCATACTGGTTAAGTGTATGTTTTTCAGTACTTCACCCTACCAGAACCTGCCCCCCAATTCTGTGACAATGCTTCCATTTCAGGTGCAAGATTCACTTACCAGAGCTCACTCACAAACAACAACAACAACACTGTTTTTTTTTTTTTAGGTCTCAGATCTCATCAGGCCACAGCAGTCACAGTACAAACAGCCCTTCTCAAGTCAGAGTTAGAAAGGGACAGCAGGGTACCAACCTGGCTCATAAAGTACTGAGTTTGAACACAAGAGCCTGGAGATAGCAACCTGGCTTGCAAGCAAAACCCCTAACTCACGTTACTGCAGCAAGGTGCCATGCTCTTGGGCAGAAGCATGCAAGACTATCTCCATGCAAAACTGCATGCATAGGAAACATTACTGTTCACTTGCTTAAGACAGACACTTACATTCCAGAAGAAAAATTAATACTTCATTCTTAAGAGAAATAATTCCACTTTTATTGTGAAATGTTAACGATGACAGGATGCTTTCTTAAAAATAGGTATTTTTCCCCCCCATAACCTCATTTTACTGGTTACTTCTTCTTCATCAACAGTGAAAAGAGTCCAGTAGTAACACTTAGAATGAACCTTCTCCTTTTTTTTATCTCTAGATCTCCAAGAGCAACATACAAAGAAACTTAAGTGTCATTATCAATAAGTGTTAACTAGATCTTTGACTCAGATTCCACAGTCCTGTTGATTATTCATCACAAGGACTCACTGGGTTCAAACAGACCTCCCAGGCTTTAATCTGCAGTTTGTACTGCCACTGCAAGAGGAAAAGGATTCCAGCTGACGAAGCAGCAGCAAGAGCAAAACTCAAGGCACATTTGTATAAATGAAAGCTCTTCTGTTCCTATAAAAACAGACAATAAAATACACAAAATAAGTAGAATTCTCTTCATTCAACCAACGTACATCTGCCTTCAGCCTTCCCTGAGGCACTAGTGGAACACGAGGAAGACTCATCGTTACCACGTTACCAACACACACACTTTTCTATTAAATAAATTAGACTTACTGGTACAAAAGGAAAACAGTCTGGCTGTTTTGGTTTTTTTTTTTGGTTTTTTTTTTTTCCTCTTTTTTGTTTTGGTAAGGTTAGGTCTGGGTTGGTTGTGGGTTTTTTTTTTTTATTTATTTTATATTTTGCTCTTGTTCTTCATTAAAAAAAAAAATCACATAGCTAAGAAATCTGCATTTGCACAAGGAAATGAGAAGTTATATTTGCCCAATTAAATCTTAAAATAATTTTGCATACTGTACAAATATACAACATTTACAACCTTAACTTCCTAGATGACAAAATTCACTGCCATTCCAAGTAACACAACTCTCCAAATTTTCTCTTCGAAAGCTCTTAACTGCCAGATATACAGTCCCTTTTGTAACTAGAGACATTTAAAATGATGGATCTTCTGACAGTAGTAGTATTACTATAAGAGAGTTCCAGGTGTACTAAATATTTTAGAATACATTTTGTTAGATAGAAACCTGGGAATAGATTTTCAGTAACGAGCCAACACTGAAGCACTGAAGTCAGTGAGAGGTCCTTCTTCGCTTGGCACTGTTGGAGTCTGTGCTCACTGATGACGACTCTGATGTTCTCCTCATTGAAGTACGTGGGTCTTTGTTCCACTTACTGCTATTACACTGACCCCTCTCACTGCTGGCTTTTGAATGGCGTTCTGGCAATGGAGCTCTCCTGTCACCCTCTTGTTTAGCTGCATAAGGCAGCGTGGAAGGCATGTCACACTGTCCCTTTGTTTGTTGGTGCTTCTTAGAAGGTTCCGTTCTGGAAATCCGATCCCTGGCAGCTGAGGACACATCCAGAGTTGATTCTCCACTGCTCTGGGCTGACTGACTGCTGTGTTTTGGGTCCTGCTCCTTCCCTTTAGTTTCAGTTCTGCTGGCCATACTCGCCAGCCTTGGGTCCCGCGGTTTCTCTTTATCAGCAGGGAGTGCTGCAGCCTCCACTGGTGCAGAGATGCTGGCTCTCCGGGAGTCTGCAACCTGAGTTCCCTGTGGCTGCTGGGACATTCTGCTTCCCTGTGGCACTGCATGGCCAGGACCAGCAGCAAGTTCCCGTGATCTGCTGGCCTCCCTTGGATTTGCAGGCTCACCCACCTTCCTACTAGAAGAAGCCGCCTCTGCCAGAGGAGCTTTCGTTGCCCCTGCTTTGGTGGGAAGCTGGCACGGGGGATTCTGTGGTGTTGGTTTGAGCTTCAGAATCTTAAGTGCATCTTTCTTGTAGCTTTTGTCTGATGTCTTGATAATTGCACCTCTCCTCTGAGCGTCCTGAATCAACTCGTTCCAGTCTTTATTCTCCTTAATGGTAAAGAAGAAAAAAACCCCACCCACACCAAATTAAAACATTTATCAGAAGGAAAACAACACACGGACAGAGGTTTTGGAGGATACAAAACCCCTTTAATCAAGGTACCTGACAACTGTAACGGAAACCACATAATGTTCCTTCTGGAATAGAAGGATCTAAACTTTCACTGGCGAAACAGCAATAGGCACTCTGGCTGCTGTAACACAGGGAAGGTTACTTTCAGCAATCTGAACTACTCTAAGTGACAATTTCTGTATCTATGAAGGCCTAGAGTACTTCCAGTGTGAAACGTGGGTCTAATGCCCCCTAGTGATGTAGCTAACCCCCCTTGCAATGAAAAAAGAATAAAAACCAAAAACAATAAGATAAAGTCTATTCAAGAGTACTTCTGCACATTTCATAGGACCTTTATGACCCCACCCCAAATACGCATATCTGTTTCAGAAACATTTCAAAAAATACCATCAAATAGTATCCTCAGAAACCACATGACTATACAGAGAAGTGTCAAAAACAATCTGAATATCAGGGGAATGTCTGGGGGTGTTTTGCAGTTTTTAATCTTTCCTTGCTCTAGAATTCTATGACAACTGCAATAAGTGGAAGAACAGTAAGGCTCAAGAAGGAAAGTATCTCTGCCATCGTTCTATCTTGCCTATCTTTGAAGCCTCCATTCTTCAACTGTGTTATAATTTAGTTACTGAAAATACTGACTTGACCTAAAAGGGTAGATTACAACCATTTGATTGTACACTGTACCTACCATGAGCGTTTTCAGTCTTCCAAGGATGAAGAGGCTGAATCTGGCTCGGGTAATTGTAACGTTCAAACGCTGAAGACTTGCCAGAAACCTAGGAGACATGACAAAATGAAGCTCCTGAACTACTTCTTGGAAGAGACTTAAAAGTGGTAAGGAAATATTCAGTTAATGTGAAATGAAGACAACAGAAACAGCCCGTGACCCATTCCCAGATGCCATTGCAGGAGCCCTGCTTTACATGAAGGGCTTCAGATGAATTGCTTTTTCTTCTTTCTCCACTGATGCCTTGCAGGGAATTCCAGTCCTTTCCACCTCTTACCACCAATGTTTCTTTTCTTAGTGCAAATCCCCTCTTAATGCCAACTACTGCTTCCTTAAATGTTCCTCAAAGTACAGAAGTCATCAACCTCACTTCACCTATCAAGACTTTAAGCTTCTTTTTGACTTGAACTGAAATAGATTAATAATATTTGGCATGATTAATGGAAAAAATTTCTACTGAAATGCTGAATGTTGGACTTCAACATTTTATTTTAAAGGTGAATTGCACTGGCAGAATATGAAGGAAAACCTACTATATCATGCTTCAAGATCAGAAAAGCACAACCCCTGCAAAAGAAAATATTCATGTTGCAAGCATGAGATTACCTAGCCTGTTTCCATGGGATCACAAACCAAGGTGCTGAAACTTACAAATAAATGTTAAGTGTATTCTTGAACACAGATTTCTGTTAGGGCTTCTTCCCCAGCAAATCTTCAGAGTGGAAAAAAAAACAAAAAACCTCTCAGTTATGAAACTTATACTCCTCCTCTAATGAAAAAGTTCCCAAAATGCACAGCTTATTCTGTACTAACAAAGTTTGCAATTCAAAGACAAGTCTCTGCACAACTTAATTTGAATAGATCCAACATCAGTGCCTAATCGTGTGGTGATGATGCTGTGAACAGCAGGTCCACAATACCTGCAGTAAAGGCCGCAAAAGTCACAGAACCACACCAGAGGATTTGGCCACTGAGTGAGAAAGGACAGGGGAGCAGATCCAACAGCACAGATGATATAGATCCACAGGTCTTAAAGAAGCAGAAAAAAAAACCAAAAAGTGGTCTTGAAAGAACTTCATAGTCTTAACAGCATTTAAAATTGAAAGATGACAAGAGGTCATTCTAAGGAAAGGAAAGGAAAAAAATCCTTTAACTGTTGTGTCTTGTGAGAGTTTTTTCCTCCTTTTGCAAGGTACTTTTAGAGCAAATTTAATGCTGGACTAGCAACCTTGGAGACCAAAATACTTTGCTCAGCTAAGAGATCAGCAGTAACGGTGATGGCAAACTTTCCTAGCACATCTTGCCAATGACACTTGACTTTGTAACAGAGATGTCCAACTCATCAGCACATACAGCTTTTAAGGCATACCACTGCCAAAGTTTTATTACGTAAATCTCCAGCACAGTAAGCTGCAAAGTTTTGTTCTGAAAGAACAGATAGAGGTTATGTCCCAGGCCAGCCAGAAATACTGGCAGGTTCTAGCTGCCTTCAGTTTCCAATCTCAATCAACTAGATTAAGACACCTTCAGAAAGCATCATTGTTTAACACAATTTGGTCTTATATCCTTCCCAAAGCAGCACGGCTCAACACAATTAAAAGCTCTTAAGCTAACAATTAGGAAATTAGTACCAGAAAAGCATAAACAGCTTAGTGAAACCTGGTGTGTGGAAACAAAGATTTCTGTTTATGTGAACAGCCTTCCCATAGATTAATTTGAAAGTTAATGAACTAGAAGGCAGCGCGCTACTGCCATTTCTAAATTGAAGCAATCAGTAAGCTACGGAGAATATTATTAAAGTAAATTAAAGTAAATTAACAACTGTGTAACTGTTGTCTGGAGGGACAAACAGTACACCTGGCATTCAGTTCCTTCTGTTTCAGACTGGAACTACATAAACTATCAAATCTGCAAGCTTAATTCAAGACTTTCTGCATATCAGTGTAGGCATGCTGCTCTACAAATCAAAGATACAGCTGCTCTGCATGACATTCCCAAACTACATAACAGGTTGGCAGTGCTTTTACAGACAGAATGCTGTATTAATAATATAATGACGGTGACAAAAAATGTTAAATCACAATACAGAGAAAAAGCTAAAAGCAAAGTCTTGCAGTACATTAAGGAGCCTGCCAAAACTAAACAATGACAGGCTAAAACAGACATGTGCATCAGCATATAATGCAGAACATACTTAGTGTTTTCCACACCCCATTTTGGGGGGGATGTCAAACCACTAACATCAATTCATGCAGATGGCTTTACATCTGCTAGCTGTGGTGACTTGTTCTCTAATAACTTTTCTACTGATAACGTTTAAAATATAATGACAATATCTAGAGTGTTACTGGAAATGAGACTTGCAAATCACTGGAGATGGACATACCCTATTGACCCTTTGGAGCTGTTTGCCCGGACACACGTCACTATGATGCAATCCTTCTCTCGTCCCTGAAATGCATCCACTGTATCCACTTCTCCTGGGCTGTTGAAGAAAATATTATTAATCAAGCCATTAAGTCGTTAGTTGGATTTTTAAGCAACACACGGATACAAATGGCCTAAGCTATCCTGAATGATCAGCTGTCAAAACTATTCAAACTAAGTTTCTGCTTCTGAACTTGAAAAGATTCAGTGTATGAATATAAAGCAAAATTTCCTTTTTTGAGGCCAAGATCACTGCTAAAAAGCTGTTCAGTTCCACATCACTTGGAATTTTAGATTTTCTTTCAAGTCAGCTACACTTAGAACAGCAATATAATCAAAGCACACAGACAAGCAATAACTAAGAAATGGTACAAAGAGACCACATTTGTTTTAAGAGAAAAGGTTGCTAACATCCTTTTTAAAAATTACCAAGTGCAGGTTTTGGCAGTACACACAGAAATCTTAAAGCTTTTGCTGTGATTTTAAGAGGATAATCAAGGGACTAATACACAAGAGCCACTTCCCATCTGAAACATCATGGTTTATTTACCTGTTATTCTTGAACACTCTGTCTAGTTCCTCTTGAATTTTCTTTTTCTGTGCACTGTAAGGTGTAATTATTCCAATGCGACGAAGACCTAGATCCTTCCTTTTTTCTTTAATTGTTCTAATTATTTCTAACACCAGTTTCACTTCTTGGGGATTACTAAAAGAGCTGAACAAGAAATGAAGGAAATGTTAAAAAAAAAAAATACATTTGACAGGTTCTGAATTGAACAGTTCAGCCAAATGGGAAGTGGAATTGAGATTCAAAGACCCCCTTGGAACTTTCAGAGCTTCCTTCATACAGATGTTCAAAGACCTTTACAAGCAGGCCCTGACAAGGTACTAACAATGAGAAACGTTAACCATGAAAGGCTGTACTTCATGCTCCCTTAAAATTATATAGCTTTGCTTTCCTCACAGAACATACAAAAGGGAGGACCGAGCCTGCCATCTTCTGGTCTTACCTCAGCATGCAGCTGTGCAGAAAAAGCAACTGATTAAAAATAAATAAAATACATCAGAAACTCAAACCACCTCTTGATTTAGCATAAACTGTAAGGATTCACTGGCATCTAGCAGACAGTCACAACAGGATTAAAACTATATTCACGTAAGTAAATAACCCCCCACCACAAATCAACACCTGCTTCCAGCAAAATTCTTCCCACAAATCAAACCAAGTTGAAAATGCAGTTCTGGCTACTTAATGCATACTGGAAACAATACAGAAAAGAACACAACGCTTTGGCTGGTAACTGATTCTCAGCACACGTACAATTTGGCAGAGTAGGCTGCAGGACTTACTCTTTGTCACGCTCCTCACGGCCATCTCCTACATCAAAAACAAGATAGGGCTGGAATGGCCACTCTGAAGAACATCTGTTCTCTTCTGTTGCTCTGTGAATAAGTTTCATCACTAAGTAACCATAAGAAACTGATGCATCATTTATTTCCACCATCGTTTTCATAAAAGCGACCTTCAGCTATTTTTCAGAGCTCTTTATTTTCACTGTTACCTGAATAAACTGAAACCTAAAAATGAACTCCATGCAGTAAGGAGTACGATCCTTTTCAAGTGAACTAGTTACGTGTAACAGCAAGCACTAAGAGATTAAATGCAAGTCTCCCACTACGCATCTTCCCCCACAGCCTCAAGAATTTTTAGAATAAAAAAAAAAAATCCTGATACGAAAAGGCTCATTTGAAATCCCCACTGCTCAGAAATCAGAACAGACAGCTACTCACTTGTCAGTCTTTAGAGTCCTGCCATAAACATAACTGGATGGGAAAAGGCAGATGTCAGGGTGCATTCGGTACTGCACAGTCAGCTGCACAACTGGCAGACGTCGTAAAAGATTATTCTGCACTTGTTCTTCCAGGTGTCTCTGTAGGCGTGCCATTAAGGACTGACCATAGCCATATTCCTGAGCTTTCTGTCAGAAGGAAACATGAGTGATTTCTGAGGAATTAGGTCCAAATTTAACGATAATTTTTAGACTTGAAACTATTTGATATTTTGAAGCTCTAAAACACTGATGAAACGACAACACTTGTACTTCATTTTTACATTTGCATTTATCTTTTCTTAAATACTACAATTTTAAGCACAGTAATAATGAAAAGTGAGGTCTCCCAGGTGGGATCTCTAAATAAGCACATAAGTTCAAAAAAAAAAGTGCTTCTAAAAAAGGCAGTCTGTTTTTCCTCTTTTCTTTGTCAGGTGTTTAAAAGACTTCTCTTTATGGCTAGATGCAAAATAAGAGTTCCCATATACTCATTCTTAGAACACACTGATAGGGTAAGAAAGTCCTCACACAAACAGTAGCCTTCATCCTAATCCTGCGTTCCTTAAGGAGCGTGACACTGGATGAAGCTCACAATGATATGACAGAGCCTGCAGCAGTGCACAGGTGCACAGTCGATCACAAATGAAGTGCCAAGTTGCATGGAAGTTTGTGCTACCGTAAGCTATTCTTACTGGTGCAAGAGATTAGTTGCAAGTCTACAGAAGTCATGCTCACATCAACGTCAACTTTACTACAACATCTGAAAGCAGTATTGATACAGGCTCCACGTAACACACTAAACAGGAATCATCTGGCAGTATAAAATGCTGTAACCTGACAGACACCGTGATCTGACTTTGAAGTGTTTCTTTTCTTTCTTTTATATGTTTTTTTATACGGTTCTTACACTATACCCACTAGATAGTATAAAAAAAACACAGTTTAAACACTTACTATTGATTTTATAGTGGGAGGGAGCTGCCTAGGATCTCCAACAAGGACAAGTTTGTTACAGCGATGAATCAGTGGAATCAGTGTTTCAACTTCACAGGACTGCCCTGCCTTTTGTATCCGTGAATAGGACAAAAAAGCAGAAGTTGTAAGCAAAGGACTGGAGGTATGTGAAGTGTTCTGTAATACCAGTTAGAATTAACAAAAAAATGCTTAAAAAAATTCTCTAGTAAAAACAGATTATTATTTAATTATTAAACATGCAGAGCTTCCCAAACAGATATAAGGTAACACAGTTGTGTACAAATCTCTATAGCAAAAACCACACTTGAGCCATGATTTCTAAATAAAAGATGTGTGATGCTTTAGTGACAGCCAAGTCAGCAAAAAAAAGCAATTAGTACTTATTCTTTCTTCTTGTTGCTCTGTGTGGCAGGGCAGGCTGGTTATCAGATAGAGTGTGGGGAAAGGGTAGTCAGCCCAGACCATATTACATCAGCAAGCAGCCACAAGTAGCCTAAGCAAAGAACAAGGAAGATTTCAAGCACAGAACAAGATGAAATTCTAAATAGCTTTACTGACCTCGTCCACAATGACACAGCTGAAAGGATCGAGTCCTTGCCGCCAGAAAGCAGATTCCAGCAGACCTCCTCCGCTTGTGCTCAGTGTGCAGCAGATTATATCAGACTCCAAGATGATATCTGTCTGTACCTTCTGAGAGTGTCCCCGAACCTTCACAAGTACAATAGAACACCATGTATTCTCTCCTCTTTTTGTTTTCATCAACTACCCTCGAGCAATTTTTAACTGCCTGGACAATTCTAACTGCCAAACCAAACACGAGTAATAGATCATCCCAAAGAAACTTCAAACAGAAATCACAAAAGCTAACTCTAAGCAGTATTCTCACTTTAAATCACAGATCAATCCTACTGAAGTGGCAAACTTTTGCCTCTACAGTTTTGCAATCTAACTGTTTGCTATCAGAAAAGTGATTTTGAAAGTGCAGATTGGCACTCCCCCCTTCCACGCATAAAATCTCTGGTTGTCACTTTCCTTAGAAAGGTTTAAACATACTTCAACTCCAGTAGGACTGCAAGAGGCGTGAAAGTGGTGATGAATATAGGTCAAATTAAATGAAGGTTGTGAGCTCATTTCTATCTTCTTCACCCAATATGCTACATTTCCTTTTAAACCCACTCTCCAAGAGAGAATTCTCAAATCGTTTTTCTCCTCAACACAACAGCCACAGTACTCACACTACTCATCTGGCAATCCATAACTTTAAGCAGCTTGTCTTGCCTTTTCACTCACTTATAAACACTACCAGCTACATCAAATCCAAATCTTCACCACAATTAAAGGATACCAAGTATCCAAATACATTACCTGAGGTTTATTAAGAGTCCTGAAGATAAATTCCTACCTCTTTCAGTTGAGAAGCAAGTTGTTGTCTCTCCTTTGAAAGTCTGCCAATTTCATCATCTAGCATTTGACTCTACATGAGGGGGAAAAAAAAAAAAGAATCCACATAAATATCAGGAATAATTAACAGCACATGTTCTACTTATCTTTCTTCCTTCCATACGATAATTCATTTATCATTTAGACGGGTCCAGACTGTCTCTAAATATCAAATGTGTCTGAAGAAGTTGATCAGTTTCCTCAGAAAATTGTCAACATATTCACACTCTGCAACACATGATACTGCATTCTCACATTTCTGTGCAAATAGAAAAATGGTTTACCTTTAGAAATCTGTAACTTGAAAACAAATGCCAACTTTTTAGGCAAGATGATGGAAAACTTCCAAGTGCAAAACATTTCAAATGTCAGATTTTAAAGTCATCTTAATACTTCCAGTTAAACAAAACAAAGCTTTGAAGCAGACAGTGAAATTAAATAATTAATAAATATGGTTGCACCGAGAACTAAAGGGTGGCAGAACCAAATGAAAGTTGCTGGGCATTAGAGCAGTAAGTTCCATAACTGCGCAGCTGAAAACATCAGTATAAACAGAAAAAAAAGAATCCCTGAAGTTCCTCATTCCTTATCCTGGATGTCTTTAAAAGAAAGCGTTTTTCACTCTTTGGATACAGTTACGAATACAAAAAAAAAAAAATACCCAAACAAATAAAACACTGTCAATTTATTACCTCCCTCTTTTCACATCTGTGCATGGCGCGCTGACGAGAGAGCATGTCCAGCTTCTCATCCAGAGCTGCTTTTTTCTTCTGAATATCCTGGTCCCGGTCAGTTGGCTTTCGTTCTATAATAAATTGAAGGAAAATAAGCAGGGGCAATAGTTCAACTGGTTACAACAACAGCATTACATCGTTAACAACGAACAGAAAGTCACTTTTTGTTGCAGTTCCCTTTTTCCTAACAAGGTCTTTTATCTTGGACAATAAAATGAAGCTGACACTTTTCTTGGTTCCAACTGTAGCTCCCAAATGCTGCACAGTAATGTTGTTTAAAAAGAATGGCTTTAGTATGCATTTGTTATTATTTCTTTAAAATGTACAAGACATGGTGTTGCTTAATTTCTGGGGGTTTTACTTAGACTTTAGGCCGTACATGCGCTGAATGCTTATGAAGCACTCTGCACGATGCATGCTGTTGCAGAAAGAAAATCTTACACCTGATCTCCTTTTTTGAAGGACATACAGTCCCAAGCGTTAAACATCATCCAGCTCATAAATAAAACCTAAAGAAAAGCCCAATTTGCACACTACTTACTCATTCTATGTTCAACTTGCTTATCCAGGCTAAAAGCCCGGACTTCACTGTTGATTGATCTTTCAGCACCCAGTCGCACTAATTTGATATCACCGCAGTTTCCTGTTTACAAAATCAGAGCCAAAACACTTTTAGATTGCTTTAATCATCTTTGCACTTTAGTTTGAGAGGAAAAAAAAAGAAAGAAAAAAAGATCAATGTAACAACAGCAGTAGTGGTAACACTATATTCAAATTTTTAATTACTTAAATGTGGTGATTTGATAATAACACTAAGAAGAAAGGTAAATGTCTACACAAAGTGCAGTTTACTTAAGTAGATACATCTTTTTAAAAAGCAAACTAACAGTGGTACTAGGATGCAGCATCAGTCATGGTCTGCAAAAGAAAACAGCTGTACAGAGCAACACAGAAGTATTACACCTAACCTGAAGGAGAAATTGTAACAACTGGTTTTGTCTACTTAACACAGAAACAGATTTATTTATTTATTTTTTAAATAGACCTTACCCAAAGGCTCTTGTTTGTTTTGGCATTTTTCCTTAAATGCAATGATGATCTTTTTCATGAGTTCATCAACCGCAGCATTGGATGGTGCACAAACCAGAAAACGGTTCTGCTTCATCTTGGCATTTTTTTTACTTGTTTTCTCATTCCTAGTGTTCTGCAGATTAATTAACAACAAACCAAAACAGGCTCTTTAGATTGTTTCCACTTGTATTTCAGAAGGCAGACTGCACAATTCAACTTAATCAACATGCGGAGTATAGGGACTATACGTTACTTAAACTCTTTTAAGGTAGGCCTCACATTGAGTACAGCACATCATTCAAACAAATATCATTTGCACAAGCTCCCTTCAACAATTATCTGATGGATGCTCATACAAAAACCATTAAACTGAACAGGTCAAATAGCACTGTTAAAAATATCTTAATACTTTGATGTATTACTTTTAATAAAACGTATGTTCAGCAAATTTCTATTCTTTCTTAATTTTCTCAGTTCTGTAAAGCAAATGTTTTCCAAAGCATCCAAAAAAACAGTATTTCCACCATTACAGCCTATTCTGTTCTGGTTTAACTAATTCAGTTTAATGAACTGCATCCCTAGTCATTATCACTGCCACTCTTCCATTTAGCTTAAGCTACCACTGACTTGCATTGAGAAACCAAACACCCACACAGGATGGTTGCGTCACATTCACCTACCTCTCTCAAAACACGAGACAAAAGTCCAACTATAGTTTTGGACTTCCCAGTTCCAGGTGGTCCATGGATAAGACAGATTTTGGCAAGCCCTGGATGTTGCTTTACCATGGCATAAGCTGTTTCAATGGCTCTCTTTTGATCTTCGTTGTATTCATTCATACAAAATGTCTGAAGAAACCGACAGGAAAATACTGACTTAATGCTGATTAAGCATTATATAATCCCAGAATGTTCCCTTAGCTAAGGCTCACAAAATCAAAGTGCACAGAAGCTTTTGATAGTAGGTTTGCTCTTAGACACATACTCAATCCTGATCGAAAAGTTGTAGCGATGCTTCCTCTATAAAATTGCATTAGCTTTCCCACACTACACTTTATTTCCTGAACAGACCACTCCAGCAAAGAAACAAAGGTGTTCCGTTGCACCTCAACAAATACAGCATCACCTCTATTCACCCAATCAACCAACTCTGAAAAGCAGAATGACTCAGTGCTTTTAAAACCTTTTTTTGTCCTTGGTCACCTCCAAAATCAGCACGTAGAATCAGTTTTGCAAAATTCAAAAGACCCAACTGCCCACCTGCCATTCCTATCACTTTCCCTAGGCATAGGACTTACAGCATTTTCTGAAGCTACAGGCAAATCTCTTGGACAGAAATCACTGTAACTTGGATTTATGATGGGCTTAGCCAGGGGACTCCTGCTCAGTAGTAGCAGACCTTTGAACGATCGCTGTGTGGGCACTAAGGAGCCAACCACCACACACTTCACTTGATTATTTATGAAGAATGACAGATTTCCTCGAGTTTGTACAGAAAGATGACAGACAATACGTTGCTCCATTTGCCCTAATAAAAGAGAAGGGAGGAGAAATGACAATAAAAACTGTTAATTCAAAGAATATTCAAAATGATTACTGAAAGATATTCAAACAAGTTACATAAAAATAATGTCAGAATTAGGAGTTGTCTTCTATTAGACAAATAATTCTTGCCAAAATAACCTGTTCTCTTTGGGCAGCATTAATCTTGATATTTGATAAACTTTGCATTTCACAGCTCAAGCTACAGAGGACTGTGAAGATTTTATGCAGTGACGTCACAAAAATTCATGACACTTCATATCTAACAACAGCACACTCCTAAAGACGCACAGCACTTAGCTATGACTTTCTGCTCTTACTGAAAGTAAGAACATGTGTATTGAAGTCTGTAGAAAACGCACAAAAAGCCAACCAAGTCTGTATATTCAGCTGCATGCTTTTTACAAAGCTTCTAGCATGTAGTAAGCATGCTGACACGCTGAGCTGAAACAACATTTCCTCTGAGATAATTGCTACATCACAACCCTCATTAACCAGCTCTAAAGCAGCATTTCATGGTATCATTTTTACTTCTGTCCCAATTACTTACTAGTTAAGCAGCCAGATGCACGAGAAAATCGCCTCACAAGACCAACGTGATTCACCAGGTGGTCCTCCACCTCGCTGTCTTCCCCAAAGGCATCTTTCTTCTTCTGGCCCACCAGAAAGATTAAGTCATCCTCCTTTGGATGGAGCTGCTTTGTCAAATCGCTCTCCTCAAGACAAGCTACACAAAAATACATTTTAAAGTTAGAACTGTAAAGGGAACACAGGCACAACTACTTCCCGACTAACAAAATGCTACAATTAACATGCTACATATTTCAGTAACACCTACTTGATAGCTGTTGGAAATTCTCAGAATCAGTAATTTTCTATCAGGCAAAGACCTCAATAAAGCAGCAAAGGTTTTTTGTTGTTACTGCAATAGCGGGCAGGCACCTCTTTGTGGCAAGGGAGAAGAAACACTTTATTATATACCTTTTCTCTCATTGCAGCTAATTACCCTTCTGTTCCCCTACTGGCTAGGTACAGCAGGCTCACAGTCTACATGACACATCTGCTAATCCATTTTTCCATAAGGTCTATCACCAGCCCATTAAGATCATTTTGCACTTTCCTATGGATAGAGGAGGACAATATTTCTTGAAGCTGTCATACCTGTTCTTACGTCAGACCTTTCTTACCCTGCTCCGTATTTTTGCCTTATCTCTCACTACTTACAAAAGCCATGTTTAAGAAAAAAGAAACTCTTATCAGGAAATAGCTAGAGGTTGCTAAGCCCCAGTTCCTGATTTATGATAGCCCGTCTCCTGTGCTAACAAGCATAAATTTAATCATACATTTACATTTATTTAGCAGCCTTTCCCTCTTCAACGAATGTGTGTACTCCTCCACAGAAGTTCACAGTGTTCATGCTTGATAACTGTGGGCATTGCTGAAGCCCTTCGGATTAATTTCTTACCCTGTTCAGCACGTCCTAGCCTCCATCCTGTTCTGTTTTTCAATGCCCTCCTTGTGAAAAACAACCTATGTGGCCATTTTAACCTATGCAGCCATTTTATAAGTTATAAATTCAGTCATGGCCTTTACCTTGGTATTTGAAGTTTCCACTGCAAAAACACAGTCTAACTCTCACAAAGCTAAAGACTATGAGACTAACTCCATGCTGCACTCTTCTGAGCCACGTAAAAGCAGAACAAGTCAAGGATTATTTTATTTGCTAGAATAAGATGAAACAACATTCCAAATGAGTGAAACTATCCCAACACTATACAAATAACTTTTGTACTGAACCAATCAAGATGAAGCACAAGTTCCTCGCAAAATGCTTATTTCTGTTCTGTACATTCTGTAAAGCGCGAATTAAAAGATCCTTTCAGTATGCAAAGCAAATAAAAACTTCATACATTCGGTGAAGAAACCACAGTAGAAAAGGTGAGAGGAATAGAGATGAGATCCCTTAGTTACATGGCAAGAACAGATAGAAAAACTAGAGGTAGCGACATCTGGATTCCTACTGCACTGCTACTCTAATTCCATGACTCAAGACCACACTTTCAGAGCTGAGGAATCATATCAGCAAATAAAATGTATCACATTCTAAGAAATAAGTGAGACAATACACCTTATATTCAAAATACGGATATAGATGTATTGTGTGAAAATAAAGATAAGTAGTAGAGGAAAAAAAAATAGATCATAACCCTACCTTCCTACAATTATTTTAAATTGACATGACACTCAATGAATATGTGAGATGCTTATTTCTACCTTTAAGTGCTTTGCTCGTCATTAGGCACTGTCTACCTGAAAATAAAGACTAAGTCTCATTTAAAAGCAAAACAAAACAAAGAAATTACACCAAACATCACACTTACCTATAAACTCTGCCGTATTCAAATCCGCACAGAAGTTCTGCAAGTAGAAGCAGTAAGCCTTGTCTTTCATCTTCTGGTTTTCTACCCACTCTTGTGCCAGCTACGTATTAGAAAGTAAAAGCTACATAAAAACACTTAGAAGGATTTAGGGATTCAGAAGAACAGCTCATCAGATTCCAAGTACTGTCAAACACAAGATACATGCAGCAAGCGAAAATGCTTTTACTATTCCTGCCATTTTAAATACATCTTTCCTACACTGCCCTTTAAAACAAACGTGGGTTTTTCTGCCTTGCATCCTCATGCACACCAGCTTTATCCTGGTACTGACTTAATTTTTTTTTTTTGTCTTATTTCAACTGGAGAAGAAAAGCAATGACTAATCTTAAAAACATACAGTTTTTAACTAAAGGAACAATGTGTTTCCTATTAAAACTATTGTATAGAATTCTTTTGGAAAAAGTGCTTTCTAGATTAACTTACACCCATGTTAACTTCTCAGCAATAACTGGAACTTCTCTTTTTCTTTTTCTTTTTTAAAGACACAGAGGCTGTCATTGAAGAGCCTCAGTTTAAAAAAAAAAAATTGCTGTTTTAAGCTTTAAACTTTATGAAGAGGAATAATTTTTTTTTTAATATTCCCTACTGCAT
>JAOWBP010004368.1:6352183-6363947 GCA_028571105.1 Tragopan temminckii
GTCCCAAGAACACAGGAGAAGCTGGAGGAAGCTCAGTAAGGACCCTTCTGAACAGGAGGGCACTGGGTGAGCACCCAAAGGAAAGGCAGGAGGCTCTTCATTTCTAAACCTTTGCTAAAATCATTTCTCCTCTTTTTACGCAGCATAGAGAGCAAACTGGGAACAATGTTTTCTGTTCCAGGTTTACAAGTTTTTCACCACACTTTCCCAAGGGCAGATTGCTTTCCGTGCAAATTCCTAGAGATGCTCTTATGCTTAATTACTGAATTTGAGAAGCCTTTGTCATCTTGCAGGAATTGTTTTGTTCTTGCTTGGCTGCTCACATGGTACAGATTAGACAGAACCTGATTTTTGTAGGTTATCATCTTTGTTAACCATTTACACTTCAAATAAATTACATCATGACTTTTCAACTTGCATTTATTTGAAGGGACAAGCGAAAGTGGGACCCTATTGCCAGATTTCTTACAACAGCCTTTAGGAAATTTCTCTACTGGGGCATTTGATTTTTTAGTTTTAAAGCAAATCAGCGTGCAGATTTGTGCCTAAAAATCTCACAGTGAAACCCAACTGAAAGCAATAGTGTCACTCCCGGGCTGAAAAATCAGAAAGCAAGCAGAGTGAAGAGCAAACTAGGCTGAAAATGAAGATCGTTTTAATGGCAGGTCCAAGCTGCCCGCCCAGGTGGACGAGCGCCTTTGTTTGCAGCAGCTTTGTAACTTCCCGACGTCCCTTTACGCTTGCTCCCCTCAGATCACCTTCACGGCTGCTGCACGTTCCCTTTGCTGGTTCCCAGGAGGCTCCGATCGGGTGGCTGGGAGGCGGCTGCGACTCCAGTAATTGCGGTGCATTACGGCGCGTTAAGGCGCTGAGAGATGCTGAAATGCGACTTTCCCCACACCTCCCCACCACGGCCAGCGCTGCGCTCTGCCCCTCTGCTCTGCACGGCATGGGGCTGCTCGCCAGCCCTGCCTCCGCCATCAGGGAGATCAAATTGGGATCAGATTAGCCCCAGCAATGAAAAGCACAGTCCCAGATCACACTCGCGGTTAGTTAGCATTTAGATAGGCTGGGACAGGGGTCCGTACAATAGGCATCAAAGCTGAACTCTTGGTGCAGCAAGAGGGATTAATTTCTTTAACCAACATGCCTGATCTGGCCTATCTCATTACCCTGCCTTGTCAGTGTCGATGTTAGATTTGATTGAAGATTATACCATTTAGGCCTTTCCCCTGTTTTCCACAGAAATCGGGCCTATTGAATTGCACATTCTTCCGTGGGCCCCTGTCAATACTCAGTGGCCTGAGCCTCTAATTCTGCTTCATTTAAACTTCATCAACTTTTCCAATCAAGTGGAAGGATCTGAAATAGGCTCCGTAAGCAGAAAGGCCCTTTTTCCTTTTGTCAGATAATTTATTCTGTTTTCTCCTTCTCTCCCCTCTTCCCCACCTCTTTCTCTTTTTCTTCTTTTCGCTCCCTTTCCCTGATGCTGAAAATGAGATTACAGTATTTAAATGACTATGATAATCAATCGGGGGACCTTGAGCCGAGATTGAGGTTAATTTTTCTTAGCAGAACAAAGAAGCGTGATGCCATTGGGGATTTGAAGGTGCAATCTGTGTTTCATGCCTGTATTCCTCCCCCCTCGTCCGAAACTGCAGTTTTAGTCGTCTTTTCTTGTTACTAACTAGGCAGTTGTGGTGATTTTTAGCAGAGGCAACCCCTAGGAGAGGAAAAATGTAATTTTGGGCTGATAAATAGCTAACAGCCTTCAATCAGCTATTTTAATGGGAAAAAAAAATCACTTGCATGATGTGACTGCAGATGGAATGAAAGTGCTATCATCACTTTGTTTGTATTTAAACATAATAGGCGTAATTTTCAGCAGAGCTGCAAGCAGCCCTCCCAGTCTGCACAGTGCAGCTGTGAACTTTGAACCGAGCACCTCTGTCAAGCAGCCACTTGGCAGCTTGCTTGGTTGCCTTGAAAAAGTGGAGAACTTTTGTCACGATCTTGCTAATCAGAAATGGAATAGCTTACGTTCATCTTAAAACTCGCACCGAAATGCCTTGTTAAGTCTTTGGACCATGCATTTCTGGTTGTAACACAGCAGCATTCGCTCACCTGGATCTCTCCCCTCCCCTTCTTAGGAAGAGAGAGGAAAAAAAATGTGTATTTCTTTGCTTCCATCCCAGCTGTCTTGTCAGTGCTGTTTTACATGCTGCCACCCAATGTTATCTTTTATTTGTGTCAGGAGAGAGGATTTGACAAGTTCAGTATACAGTGTTCATTTGGCAAGGCAAATTTTTCATACCAATTTTGAGTAGAAAATGAAACCATCTTTCAAGAGAATGAGCTGCATCATTTTTGGACAGACTTATTATGGGAAGAAGAATTGCAAAACTTTATTTCCCTGCATGATCCCCCTTCCAAAAAACCTGGAAATGAGACATTTAAACAAAAAAAAATATACATAAATAAATACACGTATGAACATTTGAGCCCATCCGTTTGTTTCAGAAATAAAAAATAACCACCGGCTGCTGTCAGGTGGCTGTGGCCTCCTTTTTGTTAATCAGATGCTGCTGAGATGGGTTGCATCATAATGTAGCTTTGCTTCAAATCTTTTAAGCTGTCAGAAAATTGGGGAAGGCAGAGCGACTTTAAAGTTTGTCAGCGTTTGCCAAGCAGAGCAGTCATTAACCAACAGCAGCGGGGGCTGAGGGCTGAGGTTGGCAGAGGTGCCCACAGTCAGGATGAGGAGGGGCCAGGTCCCACTGAGTTTCAAGGGGAGCTGGGTGCTCTGCCTCTCTCGGGCATCCCCAGTGGAACTTCTGGTGGTGCTAAAAGCTCTGAACAGCCCAACTGATGGAAAAACTCATTATGAATCCTGTTCTCTCTGTTCCTGGCTCTCTGTTGGCTGCCTGCATCCCGTGTGTGTTGCGAGTTGCACCGGCACCGCGGCTTCCCTGGGGAAGAGGCTCTGTGCAGCCCCACCTCAATGGGCTCTGCTCCATGACAGAGACTCCCTGGTGCAATGGCATAGCAAGCTCCCAGGACACTTAAACATGTCTTTTTTCCAGAAGACCGTGTGTTGAGAAAAGACCTCATAACCTTCAAACTGTGATGAAGTTCATTTTACACCCAGCATCCCTGCAAGGTTACAAGGTGTAATCTGAAAGCCCCGCAGGGCTAAATGTCCTTGTTCTACAAGCCCACAGGACACCCAAGCCTGCAGTGGGAACTGGGATGCTCTTCTACGACTCTCTGTGGATTTTAGCCACAGCAAATGCAGCAGCAGCCCCAAGATGCCTTTCCAGTCCCATGGACTTGGAAGGAGCTACGTGCGTCTTGGGGCAGTGGTTTGCTCTGACAGCCTTCTCTCTTTAAGCAAATGTTGACTCACCACAGGGAAATTAAAACTCCATTAGATGTTGCCACATTGTAGAGCAGACCCCATTACAGCGGTCGAGTTGCAATTAATTGGTTTCCACAGAAATTACTTAATTCTGGAAAGGCGCGGATAGATGGGAAGGACAAGGCTGATCTAAACAATAATTTCCTAAAATGATATAATCTAAATAAGCTAATGAAGTGATTACAAAGTTATTAATCTAAATATGAAAAAGAGTCAAGAGAAAATATTGGGTATGTAACAGTTTAGAAAGTACAGTAGACTTAATAACACTCTGGTTAGTGTCAATATGAGGCAATCAGCATTTGGGTGATGGTTTAGCAGATTAATTATGTTCCATCCAGAACACTGTCATTTCCAAGTGTTCTGTCTTCTGCTTTTGTTTGCTCTGTTGTTCATGCTGCTTAACTTTTCAACACGTAGATGGAAGGGGTTGGATTCATGGCACTGCAAGTTTGGGGATTGTTTTTTTTTAATTAAGTTTAGCTTGGGATTAGGAAACACAGAGCTAAATAACCACAGAAAGAGACTCCCTTGCATGCAGATAGAATAATTAATCATTTGGAAGTACTCTGGCCTGGGAAGGGCCTTCTGTGCAGGCAGCCCCTCTATGGGGAGCTGCACGCTGCATCCATGCCCTGGGCTCCATAGGGCCCCGTTGTGTCCCCCTGCCCACCCAGCTCCCACACTGCTCCTCTGCTGGCATGATCAGGGTGAAGAAGCATTTGTCTTCTGGAGAATAAATAACTAGGCCTTATAAGTCATTAAAAATGTATTATAAGAAAAATACAGTGCAGCTATAAATAGAAAACAAAGCGACTTGTACATAAACTTTTACAATGACTGTTACTCAGGCTATTGTCACAGCCTGTTTTTAAATGAATTTAGCATCTGTGATCTGTGGAGGCTGCTATTGCCTGAAACCCCAGCCTGTAACCTGCCCCAGCTCTGCCCCGAGCATCCAGCGCCTGCAGCCCTGCTCTGTGACCTGCCAACCTTGTCTTCAGAGCCCCTCACGGTGAGCAGAGGTACAGCGGTGCTGAGTGCTCCCAGACTGAAAAAATCAAAGTATTTCACTTATTTTTAATTCATTTACAAAACTGCATTTATGAGAGTCTGACACATAGCAGTGACTTCCATACAAGATAGCACCTCTCCCTGCAAACCACCACTGATACAGATCTTGGCTTAACATGAAATGAACTATGTAGCAATACATTAATCATTCAGCGAGACATCAGTGCTGTCTTTTTTATTACTTAACCAGCAGTTGATGTAGCTAACGCCATGTACTCCTAGCCTTTCTTGAGGAATATGCATACTTTTGAAGCATGCACAATGTCTGTCAGTGGGAGACAAACTGTGCTTTGTGTTTTCAAATTTGAATGTTAGGAGTTTGTGTTCTCTGGGCTGGTGGGCCTTGGCACCCAGAAAAAAAGGTGGTATCTCAGGCTTTCAGCTCACTTCAGCCATTTGATGTTCTAGCTTTGAAAAATCAAATACTGACTGTAGTCCCAACGTGACTGATGCTGAAAATTCCACAGTGGAGTACTCAGAGCACTTGAACTCCCAAATGTATCTAATAGGTTGCTCTAAGGGAGGGACTGGGCTGCCTTTGCTGGACAATGATGAACAATTAGGGATCGCAGCACACAGCTGTACCGAGGAGTCCGTGTTTACATATTCAGGTCAGGGAAAGTAGGCCACAGATCTGGGTGATGAATCCAAATAGCCTGAGTTGTGGTTTCATGGTAAGGAGGAGGTTTTGTGCAACTTGTTTTTTAAGAAATGTGATGTTCCCCTCAATACTCTGCTGTATGCAAAAGAGCTGCTGCAGCGTGGCTCAGAGGAAGAGCAATTTGTTTGTTTGCAAGAGTAAGAAAGTGCCACGGGCTGGAAGGCACCGCTCGGCAATTCCCAGCACTGGTGTCTTTAGGATCTGGGGTCACACTGTTCTGTTCACTTCCATTAGCACAGCCCTGAGTCGTATCTCCATTTGCATCTCATTCCTGATCAACCATAGTGGCTCAAAGTACTCGCAAAATGAGCCTGTGCACTGCCACTGAAGTCATTCTGTCCTCCTCCAGAAGTGGGATGCGTCACAGGGGTGTGAGGGCAAGCAGATTTCCTCTTCCGCATGGATGTGTGTTCAGGTCTGCGCTCCCAGGCATGGAAACAGCTGGGAGGAAACACTGGCAGAGCATTTCCTAACAGGGCACCAATTGGATGTGCTTCTGCCAAAAGATGAAACTCAGCAAGTAATGACTGAAAAAATCAATTTCTTTTTATGAAATGTGTGTTCTAAAGTTCTTTTTAAGCCAAACTTGCAGGAGTCTCTTTCTAAAATGCTCCACCAGCCTCCCCAGTAGCAGTCTGGTCCCTCACCTCCCTCCTGCAAGGCTGTTGGTGTGCAGTAGTCCCTTTAATTTGAGAATTTAACAAGGAATTCTAAATTAGGATGTTGGAAAACCTGTGATCCTATCTACCATGTCTGTCCCATCAGATGTGACTCTGTGCTTTCACTGCCTTGCAGACAAAGGGGAAGAAAGTTGAACACATGGTATCCTCAGCTAGAAAGGGCTTTGCTGTAAGAGGATATTGAGTTGTTTCATAAAGCCCAATATTACGCTTGAATTATGCCTGAATAAAGAGAAAGGACATTGTTAAAGAGCCCTAAACATTGACCGTAGTGGATCGTCTTTCTTCCAAACCCTTCAGTGGTGTTGTTTTTGGCTGTTAATGATTTGGTATTGTATTTATAAGCCAGCAGGGTAATCCAGAGAGCAGCAGGAGGGGCAGTTGCCTTAAATAAAGCTTTACAATGCTGCTAATTAAAATGATCCTTCCTCTCCCTGTGATGACTAATGAGACAGAAAGAAGAACTGGGGAGGGTTAATGAAAATGTTGCCATGAGATTCCCTATTTTTAATTGGTCTTTTTAATGTTTTAATCTCCTTTATGGTGCAGGGGTGGAGATGGAGATATTGTCTTTCAACCTTTCTTGTACCGTGCCCAATAGGATTGTAATGCATGGCCTTAGAAAGGGGCATTTTTTTTTATATAGAACCAAACTATAACCAAACAACTGAGCCTGAGTGTGTGAATGTCATGAGATGGAAGAACCAATTTTGGACTTAACTGAGAACAGAAACAAGAAATGTGAAATCTGTTTTTAAGCTCATCTTCCAGAACTCCAAGGGAGCATTCGTACCCTGAGGATTGAGGCTCAGATCTATTGTGAAGGATTGGCACCGATGCTCAGTAGTATTTAGAGCTTTAGGTCATAATGCTCTGTTAAATGCAATATTTATCCCATGAGTATGTCACAGTTCACCTCAGATGTCAAGAATTCAATTAATATTCTGTTTAATAGAACACACCATGACCTAACCTTTTAATACTCTTAGTGAGTCTGAGCCCTCCTTATTAGTGTCACTCTCTAACTGTCCTTCTCAGTTGATGCATCTAACAACAACTGGGATGGGGAAATTGGGAGCAAAGAGAGAGGGGAAGAGATTTAAATTACTTTTGGACCTCACTGTGAGGATTCAGTAGCTTTATCCCTTGTAAAACTCAGCTCACAGGGGGTTAGCACACCCTGCTTTTCCCATTTTTACAGGGTTGACATCTTATCAGTTTCAACTTTCTATTGATTTCAGAACACAAAAGGCACCGCCAAATTTTTCATGGTTTGAGTCCACTTTTTCATTGAAACAGCGTTTCCCCTCCTCACCCCACATTGTCAAACTCGGGGTCAGGAGAAACCATTCATGTGAGTAACACCTGCAGGGTTAAACCTTTGCCTTGGAACTTCATCTGTTCGCTGCAATGGTGGATTATACACAGTGTAGACTTTTGCCTAAATCACTTTTGAAAATTATCTCTAAAAGTGGAATCCCTTCAAGGCATTGTCCCAAACTGAGTCTGCTTCATCCTACTACTTTTTTTATGCAAGAGTTCCATAACACATTAGAAGTAGAAAGAGACCGAAAGCAAATAAGCGTTTAAAATTATTCTCTACCACGTAGCCTTTATGTTTGGGGAAGTAGCTCAATAGCAGCAGATCATTTTAAGGCAGCGGTTCTGGGATGTGATCAGCACAGCTGAGAGCACCTGCCTGCAGGTGGGAGGGGGCCCCGCTATTACCACACCTGTGATTTCAGGAAGATTTGTTGGGAAGATCAACCAATAAATACAGAGCGTGCACCGCAGCTCCTTAGAGTGGGAGGAAGAACAGGCGTTGTGCCAGATATTTCCATGCAACTATATTCATTATTTATGCAGAAGAAGAGATATTTCAGGAAAACAAAGCTGAACCATGAGTGACAAGGTATCTTTCTGGAGCGCTGGGTGCAGGAAAATTGCACCAAGGTTGACAGCTTTTTAATGTAGAGTCTCTATTTCACTGAATTACTGCATGTTGGCATTTCGAAAGTACAAGATGACCTATTTATTAGCTGTGAATCAAACAGAAATTACACACTAGAAAATAAAAAAGTTGTATGTTTCTTCCAGCCGCTAAGATGCTTATCCTACAGAAATAACGTATACAAAAAAAGAAAACCTGCAAACAAAGGAACATCAATCACAAGGCACTAAATTTAACATTGTAGGACCTGTGTTCATCTTGCAAATATTGTGATTGTTTGCGCTTGTTTCCTTACATGTGATGTACTATTAAATATATGCGTGTCATAATACTTTAAATTTCATTATCCTTGCTTCAGTTAGGCTCCTGTCATCTTCTTCCCTCTTGAAAAGGGCAACAGTTGCTTGGTAATGTGATTTCAACAGTAACGCTGCTTTGTGAAGCACACAAAATGGTGCTCCGAGGTCAGGCTTTCCATATTCCTAGTTGTCCTGTTCAAGCAAGTCCTTTCTCCAAGCACAGTTTGGGGTCGGGTCTTCCAAACCCAATCTTGGAAAACACAGCCACAGTTCACCGATACAGAGGAATTCCTACAACTTGTGCAAAAGGCAGGTGAACATCACCCATCTACTACCTCAATCATGCATCACCCTGTGCTTTTTGGTCAGCACTGAGGGTCATCAGTAAGTAGTGAGTCACCAAGCTTCAGTTCTGCAAGTCTTTCATATTCCACCATTAGACAAGCAGCTGTTGATCAGAGAAAAGCATGCTGATTCTGACTTAGAAACACACAGTTGTTACAAGCGTGCAAAAGGGTAGAAGTAATAATCTGAAGTATAGATTGATGCATGTCACCAGCAGCCTGCAAAGATGAAAATCTTCAGTATCATAGCAAGTAGGTGGCCTCATTTCCTTCCTTTGTCAATCCCTTCTGTTCCCCCACTCTTTAGCAAGAGCACAAAGTCTTGGTGTCTTGCTGCGTGGCCTGGATGTTGTTTTTCTTATCATAGCAGCAGGCTTTGCAGGGAAGATGAAATGATTGCTGACTCTTTTCTTCTCATTAAATTTGTTTATGTTGTGGACCGTTGAGGTTTTGCTGGCTTTGTGTCTCCTGTACTCTTGCTTTGAGGATCCCCAGCATTCGTAACAGTGAAATCAGCTGAACATCCACAGCTCTTACAATACTTAGAAAAGTCCAATGTGAATTTTCATTACATATGCATCATTGTGTTTCTCTAAAGACAGAACTGAAAAGCAAATTGGCTATGCAGGAAGATTACTGTTAGGTCTCTCCTTAAAGATGGCAGTTACCACTCCCAAATCCAGAATCAGGGGTCTGCTACACCCTCGTGACTGTGACCAAAAGCACCAAACATCTTTATTAGAGCCCAACAACAACCTGTCCTGAAGAGAGAAATGAGCTCAATCTCAATAACCTCCCAGTACTATTATCGTTTCTGCTAATGCACCCATGTAGCAAGGAGGAGGAACGTGCCACTAAGAACTACTGGTCCAGCTAAATACCCCAGTAGGAAATAAAGAGAAGGAAAAATAACACAAAATTCCTACTGGCTTCTCTGAAACCCATTATCTGAAGCATGCGAAGAACTTTACAGCTTCATCTTTGGTTCCGACACTTTGTCCTTCTGGGATCTCAGAGCAGTGTCTCCCACCAACCTTAAATTCCCTTCAGCCTTGCAATTAATCGTTACCACAAGGATATCTATATCCCAATAATAGCATTTTCAGACTTCTCAGTATAGCATCCACTTCTTCAAAGCAGCTGGATAAAAAGTATTTTAAAATACATGTTGACTCAAGTATTGTTTAGAATAGATCCAGGGCAGTTATTTCAGACTTACACATTCAGGTGTTCAGAGTTAACATATAGGATCTTCTGAAAGAAAAAAGATCAATACATTACAAATATTTAATTGACCACTTGATGTTACTCTAGTCCCTCTGTGTTGAATCCTGAATGGCGAAATTTAACACGATTCTTTTTTCCTTGAATTATCCTCCTGCTCTTGCATATATACAAGCTATGTGCTGCAACGCAAGACTCCTCCATTCGTCTTTGTAATTTATCTCATTTCCTTTGGAATGGTGTCCCTCAGTGGCTCAGAGAAAGTGGAGCGGTTGTTTTAATAGATTTGAGTTTTATCTGCCTCTCTATTTGCAGCAGGGCATAATAATAATAAATTATGATACTAATAAGTAGGTTGTGCAGAACGGACTACAGTGGTACCACTTCCCTCCCCCTCCAAAAAAGTAATTTATGGGTACATTCTTGTGACTTTAGGGGTGTAATAAATTATCAGGGTTCGTTTTTCCATCCAATTTGAGGCAGTGCAGCTGTGTTTTGCAAGCAATAAACTCTCTTGTTGTATTTCTTAGCTAAGCACTGAAAAACACAGTGCGATTTTTTTTCCCTCCCTTCCCAATTATTGTTGCAACGCCTGGTAGCTTCTCTGCAGTTAAGGGTTTGCCAGTGCTTCTATTATAAACCTCAATTTTCAGGGGCCTATAACTTTGCTCTTTTAAATCAGAATGCTAGGACTCGGTGTACATCTCTGTCAATCTACGCACTTTTTATTTGAGGAACAAAGGCAAAAATTTTAAGGAGTCCAGAACTCCCAAATTGGAGCTATGCACAGAAGTCAGAGACACACATGGACGTGAATGGCTGGTAATGCTTGGGTACCTCTTCAGCTCCTGAGAAGCCCATAAATGCTGCTTATCATGGAAACACCTTGGGGTAGTATTTAGTCCTTAATGAATTTTTCTTTGGATGTAGCAGACAGGAAGGTCAGCCATCTGCAGCAGCTCCCTCCTGGAAGGTGGTGCTCTGCCATCACATGCTGACCTGGAGGCTCATGCTACAAATCCAGAAGGTGCTGAGGATACAGCTCCATGCCCCCTTCCCACACAGCAGCTCGTAGGCTTTGTGCCTTGCCAGCCCTACTGCCACAGGGTCTCTGAATACAGGCAGGAATTAGCAGCCTCTGTGAAGCTGGTTCCCTTTCCCAGTCTCTGTTCAGTCTGACATGAGCAGTGGTCAAACTAGGAAGGAAAAAATGCAAGAGGGTGTAATAACAGCACTAGAACCACACAGGCTCTCTATAGCAACCTTGGAGACCCTGTGGGCTGGGAAGTGACACGCGTGCTCAGCTCTGCCACTAATAGGACATTCATTCCCCTCTACAAAATATTACTGAATGGGGGGAAAAAAAATCCCACTGATTTCCCAATAGGACTTTGTTTGGGTGCAGTTACATCCTGTTTGCATTGCGTGGGCTCTGAACGCCTTCCAGCAGAAGCAAACCAAGAGCAGCACAGAAATCGCTCTGGGTTTCCTGGTGATCTCAGGAGGGCATCACGCCAAGGAGGAGAGCAGCTCAGCCCCTTTTTGCTGTGCTGTTGGACAGCCCTACCGCGCTGCCAGGCTAAAGCTGACGCTACCCAGCCTCCTCCATGATCAGCAATTAAGCTGTGAAGTCAGCCCCTTACTATTATGTTAACATAGTTCAGTATATTAAATGTAAAACAAGTCATAATTTTTAAAGGTACCTCGGCTTACTGAGTTTAAATGAAGGCAGCAGTAGGACGATCACAGCCATATGCAAATCATCTGCATTTTAAAGCTAACAATAGATTTTGCTTTATTGTTTTGGCATTTAACGAGTGGGAAAATAATAAATTAAGCCACATGGGGAATCCCTGGTGCTTTTACAAACTGAAGCAGTGCCCATTTGGAGAGAGAACATTCCCCATTTTTCTCCCTAGCTGCATTTCTCTTAACCCACCACCTTATTAAAACTTATAGGGCAAAATTCTCCTCTCATATTCCTCTGGCAGCTCTTAGTCTGCGCTCAGCTCTCCCTACCTTCCTGGCTGTCTTTCATCCCACGAGCTCTCTCTGCAGAAAGGGAACAGAAGAAGAGCAGAGTGGTGAGGCCATAGGGAGGCAGAAGAAAGAT
>JAOWBP010004368.1:6364047-6383669 GCA_028571105.1 Tragopan temminckii
GGAACAGAAGAAGAGTAAAGGCTCACTGGGCCGTAGGGAGTCAGAAGAAAGATGTTGTCGTAGTTTTAGAAGGGTTACAATAGATATTAGAGCACGGACAGCTTTTTCTGCCTGTTGTAGCACAGAATGCAGTCAGCAAGGTGTACAGAAGAGACAGCTGCATTAGGATCCATGCAGTGAAAATAACAGGGCTTCTGCATCTGCCTGCTGCATCACCGTGCCAGGCACCAGCCACAAGACCAAGGAAGAGAGTAAATGTCTTACAATGACCTCTGGTTACAAGTGCTTATGAGGAGGGTGTTAAAATTGCATCGCGCAGGTTGTGAGCAAAGAGCAGTATTTCCTTTTTCATTCACTCATCTCTTAACGATCGGAGCCTTCAGCCTCAAGTCAAGCTCAGCTGTGAGGATGTTGGTCATCTCATGCTGATTTAATGGGCAGGTGTTGCTCCTGCCAATAGCAGTGTGTTGCTCACCTATTGGTAGCTTCATTGCCCACACTGCTCCAGCATGTGACTAAGTGCAGCATTTCCTCGTGCAGAGCAGTCACACCAGCACATTCAGTACGTGCTTGATTCCTATGTCATCTGTGAGAAATATCAATTATAGATGTCTATGAACATATCCCTGCACCTGCTTTTCCCCAGGAGCACTGCCTTACCAACTCCAAAGGATGCAACAGAAATCAGGAACCAAGGTAAAGCAGCCAGCCTGAAGTTAACATGGCACTGCAGCATTCACTGGCAACAGAAAATTGCCAGGGAGAGTGAAAAGTTAAAACAAAAAACAAACAAACAAAAAAAAAAAAAACACAACACTGAAGAATAGAGAGAAAATACTTGGAATGGAAGCCTGCAAACCTCAGACAAGTTTTGAACATACCTAGGGGTAATCCAGCAGCTTCCATCTCACGGCTCCGTAAAATCTTTATAAAAGCCCCTGCAGTCCCACCACACATCTGTTTTCCACCAAATCTGCTGTTTGTCCTATTCAGTGCATTTCACCTACTGTACATAACATTTGCACTTACATACGTGCCGTGCACTGAGATTGCAGATTTAAGGCTTCTGCAGCACTCGGAATGTATAAGTGCTGCCCAAGTACTAAGGATTGTGGTTGTTTTCATAATAATTCCTCACCGTTTCCTATGTTTGAAGTCAGGGATGTCTGGTGGCTGAACCAGACAAGCAGAACACACACAAAAGCCCAATTAGCTTCCTATCTCCAAAGCTCTTACAAACACTAATGCATTAATCATTGTAAAACAAAGATGAGCATCGGTCTGTACTCCTGGCTCAATTCACTCAGGATATAAGTTGACTGAAGCTGAGAATTACACCAGAAATCTCATCTGTTTATCCCCACCATGCAGCAGAGGAAACCAAAGCCAAGGCAGAGCAGCTCCCTGTCCCTTTGTGACAGCCAGCTCAGGACAAGCATGTCCCAGGGTGAGGTCCAGCCAAGCGTCTGTTCCCCATGCTTTCTGTTGACCTCTGAGAAAATCCAGAGACTGCTCAAAACACAGAAAGTTTAAAATAGCATGGGAATGTGCATGGAAGGGCTAAACAGCAAAGAAAAAAAAAAAAAGAAGTGTTTAGTTCTGCAAGAGATGCACAAATATACAAAAGCAAGCTAAGCTGGCTCTAGGAAAAGCTTTTCAGATTACTTGAATGGCTCTTAAAAAATGGATTAAAATACAGATTCCCTCTATTATTTTTCAGTAACACAAGCGGAGCACAGAACTGCTCACTAGTGCCACAAACTAGTTTTTCATTTCTGTTTTTGTTTCATGCCTCAATATCTTCCAGCTGCTCATGTCTCCTTTTCCTTCTCCTCACTTTGATCTATTAGTTTTCCACAGAAATGGGGTTTATAAATCATTGTAATGCAGCCCTGGGAAAGACGGTGCTTAGTGCAGGGAGAAATACATTGCAGCTAACAGCCACGGCAGGGAGGAAAACTCTCACCTCGTAGTGGGGCTTTGGCGACAGGTTACTGATGGCACTGGGTTATTTTATGTCTGCATTCATGCCATCAGGGGCAGGGCCGCGGGGACCGCCGCCTGTACCCCCCATGCAATATTTCAAGCTTCCTTCCACAGGCAAAAACAAACTGCTTGGGAGCTCGCAAGGGAAGAGGAGGAGGAAAAATTGCCAGAGGAAGGGGAGGGGAGGCAGGACAGGTGGGGATGGATCGCTCAGTTCCCATTTTTGCACCACTGCATCTTTTTAAAAAGAGGCATTTGTCTCTAACGCACTCTGAAAAGGTGCGGATTTTGTGCCAGTCTCATCT
This sequence comes from Tragopan temminckii, assembly GCA_028571105.1. Lineage (NCBI taxonomy): Eukaryota > Metazoa > Chordata > Aves > Galliformes > Phasianidae > Tragopan > Tragopan temminckii. The sequence goes on from JAOWBP010004368.1 coordinate 6,366,339, forward strand.
GTTGGTGACAGCAGCAGGATCCAGCTCTCCTTTGAACATCTGTACCTTGTGTTCTCATCTTGCACTCGGACAACTTTGTTGCCCGTGCCCACTGCTGACCCCAGCATCGCTGCGCGTTAGGGCAGCAGCACCATGGCACAACAGCATTACCAGCCTGGGGTAAAAGCCTGAGCATCCCCCAGCAGAAGGAAGCGCCCTGGGCCCCCTCCCAGGAACAAGAGTACATCCTAAATGCAGAAAGACCAACATCAGCTGTGGCCAGAGACACAAACCTCTGCCAACAGAGGTTTTGGTACTTATCTCCTGCCCTGGGGTGTAGGATGGATTAGGGAACCCTATTGCCAGCCCTATTTAATGAGGGAGGAAATCATAAACTCCTAAAAGCAGCACAACCACACACAAGCTAGAAGCTCTTTTAAGCACTTGCTGTGTTTTTAGGATCAGCAGCTCCTAATAAGAGCACCCCAGGCAGACACACCATCCTTTAGTTTTGAAAGCACACAAAAGAGACACCATGCTGGAATCTTACCTATATCTTTAACAAAGCATTACCCCCTCCTCACCCTCTTCCCCATAATTGCCTTGTTATTGTCATTGGTGCCATTGTTCATTGGCTCGTCCATAGAGAGGCCCGAGGGAGCAGTTCTGCCTTAGCTAAACCAATATCTCCTGCAATAACCCCCTGCAGTTTCCCCTTTGCTATCCCATGTTGAATAAATCCTCCATCTCTGTTTGCTGAATGATCATAAAGATATGATTGAAGTTTCAGATTTATGGTTTCCTTCGAATCGAGGAGCAACTCCAATAATGCCAGAGCCTGTTTGCTGACTGCTTTTGACAGGATATATGTAAAGGGAGATTTGTAAGTGCAGAAACACAAATGCAAATACTAAGGCAGGGTATTTTCTACAAACAGAGCACACGTGTGAGGTTCAATTCCCACATGCTTCCAGAGCATCCTTTCACACAGCCCTCCCTGCGGCTCGCAGCACCCAGCGAGGCAGGAGATGTGCACCGTGTTGTACTCTAACAGCAAATCTGTCTCAAGTAACCACTCTAGGGACCCACAAGAACTGGTTGCCTAGTAAAGGAGGATCCTAACTAAATATCTCACACAACTGTGCTGGAAACTACTCTTAAGTTGTAGCTGAAGAGGGGAAGAGAGCGGTATATTAAGACAGTCCTTGCTGTCAGCTTTCTAAATACCTCACTTCTTTCCTAACTGCATTAACACAACCATCTGGGTGCCTGCGAGGCTCCTGGGGGAGCACTGACAAACTCTCTCTCCTCTGGGAGAACGTCCCAGCCATTCTGCAGATCCAGCAACCCAAAAAGCAGCCAAAGTGGCATTATGCTTTCAGAAAGAGGCCATTTCCTATTGCAAAACAAAGTATTGCAACTCACCCCTTGAGGCAGCAGCATCGAAGAGCAAAACCAGGGACTGTGGATGGCTGTGAGCCTCCAGGTGGGGATAGTTACTGCCTTCTCCTTCCCCTTCCTTCCAAGTGTTCTTACATCACTCATCCCAGCAGCATTTCCTGAGCAATCTCCATCACACAGCTATAACCCTGGGAATCACATATTATGGGGTATCAGTATTTGCATCCAGGTTAGTATTTATCTTTCCGACTCAAACACTAAGCTTTGATGAAATCCAAGCTTGTGAGTTTGGCATCAAAACCTGCACAGAGCATCCCAAATACATTCTCTCCAGCCCTGTGGCCATCACACATTGGCTTTTTCCCTATTAGCAGCCGTTTATGTTCATTTTCATTTCAACAAAAGCCTATAAAACTCTTACAGGGTGATGCAGTCCTAAATTAAGTGCGTTTTAGCATCTCGATATAACAAGGGAGTCTTTGCTCTTTTAAATTAACACATGTAGCTGAGAAAGGGACCTTCCCTGGAAAATTTATTCCGCTTTATTTGGAAACAGAAAACCCCACCTTGTTGCACCTTCTCTGAGAGCAGAGACTATTTGGTGTTATAATGAGGAATTTGTAATAACGAGAGCATTGTGTGTTACACCGGCTATGAGAACAACAGAAAAGAAGAGAGGACTTCTGTGAGCAGCAGTGTTGTGTGATGTATGGTAATATTTTTCCTCAGTGCATTACAAAGAAAAAAGCAAGATAAAAATATCTTCCATTTTCTCCCTAATTTGTAGTTTTCTGGTGTTAGCAAGGCTTATAAGACACATGCTCCCAATTAGCTGCTCCTCTTAATTTAAATGCTTCATAAATTATCTCCTGCGCTTGTGGATTATCACTTCATAATGCGAGTTAGCATTTAAATAAATAGCTGCGATGTAGGAAATTAGAGAGGTTTACAGTCTGAGGCAGCAGCATAATGAAGGAAAATACCACAGCAGCTGAACAGGGGTTGGGAGAGATGTGATGAGACAGATTTTTTACTTTACCTTTTAGCAACCCAATTTGGACTGCAGCCGGGAAAATATGGGTCAGAACTCCAGCCGAGCAGGATCCTTCTGCAATGGCTGAGTACGAAGGGAACACAGAGAAGTCTCAAGCACATAAAACGTCTGATTCATCAAATACGATGCGATTATGAAGTGGGGTTTTAGAGCAAACTCTTTCTTGTCTTGCAAGAGCAGCCCCTCTGAAAGCAATTGGGCTGTTTGCGTGCATCACCTGAGCCACGTCTGACCCCTCTCGTTCCAGGCTGTTGGAAACGGACAGAACTGAAGGGAACAGTAGGCACAGAGCAGGACTGAGATTGTAGATAGAAGATTTGATGGAGAAAGAGGTGAGAGACTCAGATATAGGATTAAAAGGAATTTTGTAAAAATACAAGTATCAAAGATGAGCATTAATTTGTAAGCCAAATATCTTTTGCCATATTTCTGGTGCCTTTAGCAATTAGCTCATGGGCAATGATAGCTCTTTAACCATCAGCAGCAAGTTCCCAGTGCTGCTTCAGCTTAGTTTCACAATTGTCATAAATGTAGAAAATTAGGAAGTCTTGAGATTTTCCCTGCCCTGACAACTCCTTGGGGGACTCAGGCTCTCACCAGCATTCGCTGGTCGGTCTCGCCTTTGGTGTCACTGCTGCTTTTTCTGCCACAAGAGAAAACTCAGGGCAGGATCCTGCCAGCAGTCAATCACACTTGACTGCCATTGACTTCATTGGGAGCTGAAGACACTGAGGCACTCATGGGCGCAGGGCCGCTTTGGTGTTCGTCTTGCTGAGAGCCCAAGGTTGAGCACTACAGCTCTCGGGGAAGTTCAGCTATTACAGCTCCCTGCTTGCTCACACAAGTCCCAGCGTGTCAAAATCATGGGTATTTTTTCAGAAACACATGAAAATCATAGAAGCCTTGACAGCCTTGACCAAAGTCCAGCCTTAGGCAGGAGTAAAGTTATTAGCTACCTTATTTCCCAGAGAAAGAGCCTGACACATTAGGATTTCACAGTAACTGGCTGTAAGTGTAATGGGCAGGGTGTGATTTTGCTCACTAGGTTTTGCAGTTTAATTTCAGCATGTTGAATACATTTTGCTGTAGGACAGAGCAAATGACTTGGGCAGATTTTTGCAGTAGCACAAGCCCCTCTGTGCTTAATAGGAGTTCTGTCTAACTGACAGCACAATTTGGATCTTCATTGTATTTAATATACTTCAAGAGCGGGGGTCAAATTGTCTCATCATTTACATCCATACAACCCTGCTAATCCCAGGAGATGTGCAGAGCTGAAGCTCAGGACATGTAACTGACTCAATTTTCTCTGCTTAGAGCCTTTCAGCTAATTTTTCTAGCACTCTTGGTTACAGCTCCAGTTCTTCCCAAGTCAACAGGGCTGGATGTGAGCACATAGTGTTTAGAAAGTGAAAAGGGGCTCATCCCACTCCAAAATCTGGAAGGTTACAGGAGCTCTTCCTCCCTAACAGTTCCCAGGCAGTAAGAAGAAGGCAATGTGGGCCAGTGTGAGCTCATGCTCACAGTAGCTCTGCAGCATCCCTTCCCTCCATGATATGTTTGCATCTCTATTACCATCACTCAGTCTTTGGCACCAACCAAAGGATGGGCAAAAGCGCAACTGGTTTCCTCTGCACCTTGAGCCTGATCAGCCTCTATTTTGCTGTATTATGAGGACACAAACGCTTCGATCATCACTGCAAGGGCTCTTTGTCTAAGAAAAACCCATGAAATGCTGTGGGTGTGGGGGCAGGAGGTACAGCTAGGAAGTAAGGTTCTCACCCCTGCAAGGAGATGGTGCCACTGCGAGACAGAATCACCTTTTCTCCTAGAAGGGCACTTTAAGGAATGAAACTGGAAGCTGCTGCAGATATCTTTCCAACTGATCTACTAATCGTATTTCTTCAAATTTTATATCCCTGACCCTTGTAAAGGGATTGCAAGGAAGGCGTTTTTTAAGCTGCATTTTAATAAGTCAATATGAAAGCTCAAAATTATTTAAAGCTTCTTAAATAGGATTATATTTGATTTCTTATGGGAATAGTGGGGGATAGTCTAGTAAAGACATTCTGTCCTGCTGAGGTTTTATTACATTAAAGAAACAGCATCTTTTTTTTTTTTAAAGCAGCAAAAACTTTTATCTATTCTCTAATGAAAATGGAGATTATTCTGTACATAAAGTGACTGAAGGTACAAAGTTCCTACATCTGTGATCAGAGATTAGAGCTTCTCCTCGAGTGAAAGCAGAGGGATTCTTAAACCAAAAACTTGCCCAAAGTTAACAGGTTGTCTGCTAGTCCAAGATATTGAATGCCTTGTCCTAGGAGGAACCTAGTCCTGACTTCAAGCAAATTGTGCTGCAAGATGACAGGTAGCTGAGGGCAGCCAGCATCTCATTTGCAGTGAGGGATTGAATTTGGCCCTAAAATCAGATCTATGCCACCAAGAAACTGTTTTGCTGTATTGGGAATTCAGCCATATTCAGTCTGCTCAAAAAAACACACAGAGCCACATTCTCATTTGCATTCAACTCCTTAAATGTCATTGTGAGTATATGGATGCCATGCTGGCAGCTCTTTGCCTAATATTTTCTATTGGGACCCAAAGAAATTTGGGAGAAGGAAATTAAAACAACCTGTAAGGAGCTGAAGGAGACATCAGCAAGTTACAAGGTATAAAAAGCAGCTTCACTGAGTTGAGCTGTCCTGCACATAAACTCAAACAACATCTGGCCCTGAGAACGTAAAGAGATTTTTCTCAGAGTAACAGATGGGGAGGCTTATAGAAAAGATATTACTTAGGATGAAGCACAGAGAAAAGGTCGTAACTGCTCTAAGGGAACTTTTTTTTTTTTCTTCCCATTTAACATTCCATCCCATCTCTTTAACATTTATAGAATGTTCTCTCAGCCACCAACTAACCCAAATCCTGCCCTCAGATAAACCTCAGCGCTCCCTCTGAAGCCAACAGGAGCTGAGTAACAGCATTCCCCAGCTGAATTTAGTGTCACTTCCCAGTGGGGCAGAACCTTCCCTGCCCCAAACATCTCTGCCACTTCACCCACACGTGCTCACACCTGCCCCGTGCTCATTCCTCCCACTGGAGATGGGTGATGGCTATAACTCTGGGGATGAGGTGCAGGTCAGACCTCAGATTAGCAGCAACCATGAGCTGCACCCATCTTCATTTATCCTAAATAACATCTCCTTCCTGCCTACAGCTTTGTTTTATGAATAGCGTGCACTGCTTCGTCATGGCTTGACACCCACTCCAGAAACACAGAGGCTTCTTTGACCTTCAGTACTGGCACGAAACCTTACATAGACACAAATTTATCTTTAAGTCAGAAGTAGATTTAACAGAGCAGGAGAAGATAATTTCCAATATTTGCATCTCAATTACAGTCAAACCCCTCTGTGAGCCTCAGCCTTTGGGCCATACTCAGGCTGCCAGCTCCCAGCATTGGGACTGTTGGAAGAAGCAGCACAGAGGGGTGAGGTGGCAGTGATTTATCAGTGCTGACTGATTTGTACTGACACAGAGACTCTGAGGAAGAGCTTAGGGTCCTGCAGGTGCCCCATGAGTTATACAGAGCCTTGCAGCAAAAGCAGCAGATCTTAGATCTGGCTCCCCAGCACAAAATGTTTTTGTCCAAAACCATTTGCAAACAGCTGAAAGATGCAGCCCTGTTGCAGAGAAATCAAGATTTAATACTTGCAGTGCTCTGCTGTTAAAAATCACCTTTCAAACAGCACGTTGTGTTTTAACTCAATAAACAGCAACCAGTATCCAGAGCCTAGGAACGTGGGGGCACAAAATATTTTTCAAGAGAAACATGGAAGGTGATTGAGCCCATGGAAACAAATGAAAGTCTTACATACGCAAATACTTTCATATCTGCCTGGCCCTTTAAAACCAAAACGATAGAGTTCATTTGCATTTAGATCTCTTTGGCTCCCTCTTTTCATCTAAAGACAAATCCTCACAAAGGCTGCTTAATTAGACCAAATTAGATTTCCACCTAGTGGCTTGTCATTCATTAGAAAACGCTGTTCTTTTTTTCTATTTTGGTAATTATAGGCTGGTCTCACAGTGTTCACTTCAGGCTCCAAGTATGACTTGCATTCATGATTTTGTGCAGATGAGAGGAAAATTATTCAGTCGCATCAAGTCTGCCCATTTTACAAGTTGGATAAAGATCACCGCTGGAGTCTTTTATGTAATGGGGTATACTCTTTCTTAAGTTCTAAATGATTAATTGTAATAGCGTAAGTACAAAGTTTGCAAGCAAAGCTACAGTACCAGATAGAGGTGTATTTCTTCAGACATAGAAATCTGTGCTGGGGATGTTCGGTTATCAGTGATTCCACCCTGCTGCAGCAGGTCCTGCCCTTGAGTGTAGAACAGAGGGGACAAGCTGAGCTCGTGTAGGGAAAGCCCCCGGGATAGAAGTGCCCCCTGCAGCCCATGTGTGCAGCTGTGTCTGACCCAGCGGGGGGACACCTGTGTCCCACTGTTCACACAACCTCCTGCAGCCAGCCTCGTGCAAAACATCGCTTCCAGAGGGGAGGGGAGTTCTGCAATTCAGACCTGAGGTGGATCAGTCAGGAGCACGCCAGTGTAGGCTGCATGTGTAGCTGGGTTAGCAGCATCCCTGCCCTACCTGGAGGGTTTGTAGTACCAGGAGTCCAGCTGCCTGTCAGACCAACAAGCGTTTTCCTGCTGGACTCTGCTTGCCCAGACATCTCCCTGTGTCCAGGAAAGCTCACAACCCACTGTGGGGGACACCAGTGTTGTAGCCTCAGCCTGAACACAGCCACACTCCTCATTTCCCCCATCCAACCCCCACTCCCTTTGCCATTAGTCACAGACACATTCATTCCCTGCCTCAGTTTCCCCAGCTGTTACAGCAGGATTATCACTTGGTGGCACATTCCGAAGTTTAATAAATCAGGGCCAGATTTTGTGGTCCTTCATCAAGCAAAACTTCCTTCGTCTTTGACCTTTAATGCTTATGAGAAGCTTCAAAGATAAGTGCCAACTTATTATTAATAATCTTCCTGGGAGGGGAAGTTAGCAGCAGTTAGCGGCACGCAGCCCAGCAGCCACCAGCCCTGCTTGGACTTCTTCTGCATCAACACATCCAGATTTTCACGTGCATTTTAATACTATTCTTGTTTTCCCAACCATTTTTGTGAGAGATGGAAAATAAGTTTTTCACCTTTAAAAAAAAAAAAAGCTGATCAAATTTGCCTTTCTCAAAACACTGAACATTCCCTTTCTCATCTACCTAAACCTGATGTTGAGTTACTGTCCCCCAGAGGCTTTCAGTAGCTCAGTTCTGATGTATCCCTGCACTTTGTAGCTCACTGCCTTCTTAGAGTGTAATCAAACATCAAGCTAAGTAGCAAATAAATCTCCCGATCTCATAAGCTGCACAGCAAGATCATGTAAATGCAAATGAAGGGCTTGATTTCAAGCTGTCGCGGGGGGAAGGAGGGAAAAATGCTGGGCCTTGTCACTGCCATCACTTCACTCTGCAAGTGCAGTAAATCTGCAATAATAATAGTAATGGCAGCGTGACGGGAGGCTTTACTGTACAAGGGGGTGTAATGAAAAGTGGAACAGAAGGTAGGGAAGGAAGCAGGGCTTGCTGGGTTGGAAATGCAGTGGGTTTGCAGGCATCCATCGGCAGGACGGAGCTGATGGGGAGGGGATGGGGCAGCCCTGCTGGGCAGGAGAAGAGGGGATCTGTGAATCTGCCCAGCATCCCCTCCCAGATGGCTGCAGGAGATGCATGGATTAAAAACCCAGGCCTCCATCTCTCACTGTACCTACCTGCACACAGGCAGGTGCCTCACCCCTCTCTATCTCAGCCATCTTTAGCAAATTAATGCAATGTGCATTGATAAATCATAAATACCAGGGGATGGAACACAAGTGAGGTTTGCAACAAAACCTGTAAGCCTGCAAGTTCCTTTACTTCACTTCTCTTTTGCAGCTCTCCCACCTCTTACACACAGACCTGCTTCCAAGACCAGCTTTTCCTCTGCAGCAAACATTTTCCAACACCATCAGACACTCAAACCCAAATCCAGGGCTGCACGAATGGGAACCTACCTGGGAAGGGCCAGGGAGCTCAGTACTCCCAGCACTGCAGCCAACCAGGGCATCTCACGGACCACAAAGCTCCAGCACTGCACTGCTTGGAGCAGCATCCTCCAAGCACAGAACACACGTCCCTGGTTCGAAATTTAGAATCACCCTGCTCAGGGGGAAGGGATGCATTAGCTGAGTCCTTAAAGAGAGTTTTAGAAAGCAAAGCCTCAGCACACATTTCTTGCAGCCTTGGGAAGAGGAGGTCTCTGCAGGATGCACTGGGAGCGTTTCAGGAAAAAGCCCAGAGTTGTGTTTCCAAATGGGCTAGATAAACAGTGTTTAAGATGCCTGGTTTTCCTCACTGAGGTCATAAAGGGAGAAAACTTGCAGAAGGTACCCAGAGAAAATTAGGACCGCCTGGGATGCAGAGAGAGACGGTTTTAATTAGAGCCAAGAGGTGGGAAATAAGGCAGAGAAATGACATCTTAATGAGGTTTAATGAAGTTGTCTGCTGATGGGCACAGCTGTCAGACAGATCTGTATTCCAGCCAAGCAGCTTTGTGACAGTCTAAACCCAAACACAGGAAGCAGTGCTGGAGCTGGGGAGGAAAAAAGGACCTTCTGCACCAACTTTGGCTCTCTCCCACCACAGCTCATGGCACAGCACACCTACATTGCCTGAGGACAAGCAAACGAAACCAGCCCATGAGGTCGCAACAGCATTTTGCTAATTTATGAATGAGAAAGGCTAATCTTTGATTACACTCAGCAGGATTCATTCCTGCTACATCCTTCCCCTTCTTTGCTTTTGTGGGTAAAATCCTTGGCATGCAGCCAGAGTCCTCTGAGCCCATTGGTTTTCTTCAGAGCCGCAGATTCCCTCCATGTTCAACATATTGGACCAGATTTTTTTTTTTTAATTAATTATCCAGCACCTTCAACTTTATTTATTCAGTGCAAAGCGACTGTAAAATGCCACCTGATTGCAAAAAGAAACAGCACACACTCATTTTGAGGTAAAGGAAATACCCAACTGTGTTAACATCACGTGCTCTGCAAAAGGGAATTTCTTCCATTCTACAGAGTTGTGCATTCTGAGGTCTGGAAGCCACTTTGCCTCTCCTTTCCTGCAGCTTCTCAGCAATTTCCTCCCACCCGCCACACCTTCACCCCAGCAGCAGATTCTTGGCCTCACTCAGCTGACCCAGGATCAGAACATGAGCCCAGGGTAAAGCCTTTCCTCATGCATCTGAAGAACGCTGTTCAATTTCCCTGCTAGATCAGTGACAACTCCCCTAAAAATAGCTGCCGTACAAACGCCTGTAAATACCAGAGAAATAGATCAACACTGAAAGCTCCTTTATCACTCCTGGCACCAGTTTATGCGTTTTGCGTGAGCTCCCTGACTCACACTCAGCGTGCACATATGGTTTAGCACCGCCGTGCGATATTTCAATGGCAGCAGTGCTAAAAGCCCTCTTGCTGCCATCGCTGCACACATCTGCAAGGAACGGTCCCTTCCTCTGCCAGAGGTCTGCAGGAGGCAGTGGGGAGAAGGCAGCCATGTTATGCACAGGTTCGAGCAGGCAGCTGAGTTGGTTGCTTTCAAGAAGCTTATTGCTCACGTTTGCTCGCACCATAGCCTCGCGCAGGGCAAGGAGACTGATGGAGTTTACCAAAGGATCTTAGTAAGTCCAGAAAATTCATTTTCTGGTGAGCTTGTGCTGCTGGGAATCACAGGGATACCACGTCAGTTCCATAGTGCCATGAGTGGTTGGATTTAATGGCCCCAAGGTGTAGGACTTCCCTCCCAGACCCAGGAAGCCAATGCCCTGCTGTACCTGAAGCCCTGCTATGTGGCTTTGCAGACACAGATCTCAGTCACGGAGCAGTATTTCAATACTGCCATTTCCTCCAACACCTACATCTTCCTCAACAGGCTTGCCATGGAAAACAACCCATCCCAAGGCACCCACCCCATGCGTCAGGGCTGCAAGGAGCTGAATGCCTCGCTCTGCTCCCTCTCCCCAGCAGGAGCACACACACCCCAGCTGCTCTCACCCTTCCTTTCTCCATGGCCTCTCTTTCAAGCAGCAATAAGGTTTCAAGACACACACATCCTGCAGTGACTTCACCATGGAGATGGGAGGGTCGGGACAAAGGGGTGAAGGGAGGTCAGTTAATCCCACAGACAACGCCAGGCTGGGATACACATGGGCTGGGTAAGAGTTCATTTTGAAACTAAATAGAAATGAGATTATTGAGCTCAAGTTCTCTTCTTTTCTGTGCTATAAATCCCAAGCTCTGCTCCCCCTCCTTCATTGCCCTTATCCCACCGCAACATGCCTTGCGTCTTGATGATTCCCAGGCAGTGTGATTGCATTTGGGGGAGTTTATGGAGAACGAACAACTTGGAAGTGAAATACTTTGAAGGAAATTTAATGTCAGCTGCTGGAAAAAAAAACCTATCTGCCACCATGGCTGGGCAGCTTAGCCAAAGGAGAAATTAGTCAAACAATTAGATTAAAATCGTATATATTGTCAAGGTCCCTATTTCCAGCATGGCTGGATCGCCTTATAACTCAGTTGTGAACTTGTGCCAAATTCAGCATCCCACAGGCTCCAGCCCTGAGGAAGCCTCACAGCTATGAGATCTCCTTTGTGTTTGGGTCTGGGCAGTGGGATCTATCCAGTGCCAAGAGCAGTCAGAGCCACTGCAGGCGCTCATGGCCACATTCTATACATGATTTTGTTTTCAGAGGGTGTAGCTCATCAAACAAGGTCTTTATTCTTCTTCTTTAACCTCATTCTTCTGCAGGCAGAACTGGGAAAGCCTCTGAGAAACTGCTATACCCTGCCAGGCTTGGATTTTTCATACGGGCTGTACATCGAAAGGACAGATGGAGGAGTCCCTGAAGGTATGGCAATGCTACTAAAACATACAAGTCCTAATGCTAACAGGACTTGTCTCCTTCCCCATGCTCCTCATTACTTCCCACAAAGACGGGGCTGAAAAAACGACATTCACCCACTCCCATTAGTATTACCTAAATTTCTTGGTGATTGGTAAATCTTCCCCATCATCTTGGAAATATCTATTGGATCACACAAACCGCAAGCAGAGAAGGGTACAGCAACTACAAGAGTACAACATATATATGGCTGCTTTGTAACTCGATAGGGCTCCTTCTCTGTGCTCTCAGGGATTACCCTATGAAACCAAACTTGCTGAGGCCCTCATACATGGCACGCAAACCATGCACCGTCCTGTCTCCCCAAATAAAAGTTACCATCACCTTTTCCTCTTTGCCTCACGTTTCCTTTCATTTCCAGCAATAGGCCACTGGAACACAATAAAGCCTAGGACGAATTTAACTCAGAATATGCCCCGAGACTTCATCACCATGAACCGTGGTGCTCTGAAGGCTGGGTATACCACAGCCCGGGAGTTTAACTTGTACTACAAGGCCAAGGACATTCGGTGCAAAGATGACGAATACAGTCGCTTTAGGAGATCTCCTCCTCACGTACCTGCAGACAGGACCTATGGCATCCCAGCACGGTAAGGAGGAAGGCTCGGGGCCCTTCTCAGAATGATGTTATCCCTTCCTACCCTCACATTTGCAACACTCTCAAATCTCAGCCAGCACAGTCCCCAAGAGGGAAGCATCCCAAGATCAGACATGCTGCTATGGAGTCACAGCATTACTTGCAGGCCTTGCTACCTGGTTCCACCCTTCCTGAAGCATCCTGACAGCAGTCACCTGCCTAAATCTGGTCTGCACACCACAACACATCCCCAGTTCACCTCTTAATACAAGCTTGGAACCCCTTTAAAATGTTATACGCCAATCCTTTGACTTAAAGGAGCTGAGAGCTGTAAGCCAGAAATAACAGCTTCACTGGTCAGCAAGTGATGCTGAGGCAGAGCAGCAGCATTTCTATCTGCTCACACTGGTCAAAATACTCTCGTGCAATTAAGGGTGAGTTTAAATTCTTTATCCCACTCTCTCATACTTGCTAGTTCACCACCCAGCATTTAGAAGTGGAAAAAGTGACCCATTTGACAAGTCCCTCAGACTCCAATTCCTGATTATCCACTGTGCTGATTTCTCATGAGCAGTTGTGAACAGGGGTTCTGTGGGGGAAAACAAGCACCCTGCTCAGCCTGACCCCCAGGCACCTGCCCTCTACAGCAGCACAAAGGGGCTGGAGTACACAGGGTGCTCTGGAAAAGCCAGTTCAATTCCAATGCAAACAAATGCTAAAACCTCCAAAAAGGTCTCCAAAGCAGCCCCGATGCTGCTGGAGCACAGACTTCTCTTGCTCTGTGCAGGTCTGGACTAGACATTAGGTTTCATTTTAAGAGCTGGATAATAATCACTACCAGCAAAATAACAGCAACAAATTCTAGAGAAAAGACATGATGAACTGCACTGTGTATTTTACATGATAGTAAATGGGCTTTGCATATGCAAATTGAATGGATTTTAAAATGGTATTTAATGACAATTTTCGTAGCAGACATTAACATTAATTGCATCAAAATGAAAATGCAGCATTAGCTTGCTGTTAGCTGCAAATGCCCCAGCTATAAAGCTTTATCTTTATCAGTATCAGCCCTCACCAATGTGACAGGGCTGCTCTGCAAATTGCAGGCAAAAGGGCTTTTATGCTGCAAAAGTATCCCCCAATGTAGACCAAAATCAACATCAATTTTGCTTTATTTCTTCATAAACGGAGGTTAAATGGCTGCCTGTAAGAAGTCTAGGCACGTTCCAAAAGTTTTAAGGAAAATCTGCAGACCCCACAACCACAGAAGTAGTGAGAAAGGGCTTTTAATTTAAAGTTATTATCGTGCAACTTGTCTGCTCCTTAATAGCTACCTTTTATGCAGACTGATTGTATTTATCCCCTAACTTTAAAAGCACGTTATAGACAAAATCAAATTACCAGCATCACCAAGGAGCTGTTACAGCCATTTGGTAAAAGTGGGGAATTTAACTCCCTTTTCATGACCAGCAAGTTAAAGACACCCATGTGGGTGAGCACTCCCAGCTGGGGCTGTCCCAGTCACCACAGATCTGTTTCAGCAAGACCCTCCCTGCTGAAAATCAACTGGCTGTCAGCATTCTCCTGCTTTTGGACTCCAAGTCCTGTATAATTCTGTTTCTTATCTCTGCCAATTGAGAATGTGCTTGCTGTTAAGGTACACGCTTGTCTAGGGGGCAAAAAGGGAGACATCAGCAGCGTGCAGCCCCTTTCCATGTCATCAAGCACTTGTTTGCCTTTACTAACATCCACTTGGATAAAGATCTCTGAAGTTTTCCCATTGAGAACAGTGTGTCATGCCCCCCTGCCTGAGGCACAGCACAGATGGTGCAGCCGAGGAGTGCTGCTGCAGGTACCCAAGTGTCCCAAAGACACCAAGGTCAGGAGCCGTCCCCAGGCTCACAACTACAAGCCCTCCTGGATCATCCCAAATGGAAACAAGCCGAGATAAATGCTGGGGTTGCTATTAGTGCCTTATTAATCACACCCTGGCCCTGCTGCTCCCTCTAGCACAGATTACTTTCTGCTTTCCATTCTGGTGGATGTGTGCTGCACGGAGCATCTCACCAGGCACCTCACAGGCATCGGTGAGAGCTTTCTGAGGCTCTGGGGTCCATTTCCTTTCACAGGATATTTACCTTCAAAGGTCACCCATGCCCCCTCTCTATTAATTCCCAGTGGGCACCTTCCAGGGGAGAGAAGCAGCTCTGCTTTTTTGCTGATTCCCCCCATTCTCTCCCTCCCTCTTCCCAGAGAAATGTTTGCTACGAATCATGTGGCAGCTTTGTTGTGAGAGTCATAAAAAGGACATTTTTCATCTCTCCTTTTTCCTGCTCTCGCTCCCTCTCTCTCTCGGTATCAGACAAAGATTTATTCCCTCCCTGATGCCTGTGGCATTCGAAGCTGGGAGGGGTCAGGGGAGGCACTGATGGGACGATAATAGATAATGCAGCGGTTCCCCAAGGGCTTGTCCAGCTCCGTAGCTGATCCATCAGCAGGCAGCACTCGTGCCAAGGTCAGCAGTAACGAGGATGCAGTGGGGTCCCAGCTCGCCCCACGGGGCAACCTCCAGCCAGGCTCCTCTGATTCACACTTCAGCTTCTGATCTCTACAAGAGCTGCCTCGTGCAAGCCACGATTTGCAAGAGTGTGTGCCCACTGGGTGCAGGCACTGGAGTAACAGCCGTGCTGCAGTGTAAATGCATTCAGCTCCACCTGCATTCCAGCTGCAAAAACAATTTCTTTCAAGGAAAACGCCCATAGTGATACCTGACCTCCAGGAGATGAGCCCATCCTATCAATGCAGGCTCTTAGTGCGTGGCATGTCGTGTAGCTATAAGACATTTGCAGCACAGGATTGCTGTTCTGCACTCAAGTCCTCTGTCCTTTCATCTAAAATAACTTCATGCACTGTGCTAATAGCAGCTGTGTTCAACTCCCAGCCTCTTCATGTAGTGCTCCACAAAGGGGAGGATGCAAGGTGCTGAGTGGGCTGAGTCCTGATGGTACTGGGGATCCAGAAGACACAGAGGGGCTGTGAAGACCTGCAGAATCTTTACTGGTGTCAATACAGCACTCAGAAACACCAGTAAATATCCAGACAAATATTAAGCCTCCCAAACTTTTGATTGAAATTTATCATGCATTGAAATTAGCAGGTATTAAACTATCATTTTTGGAACCATAAGCCAGCACAAAGATATGGATGCTGTCCACAGCCCAATTTTAAATTATATGGATTTGCACAAGGTCACACAAGGAGTTTGAAGGCAAAACATCCCAGCACACAGTTGGCACCCCAAGCACAAGTTTTATCCCCAGGAGCCAGGGACACATTCCAGCAGTGCAGAGTACATTCTGAGCATGAACACAGTCCAACATTTCCAGGGCTGCTTTTAGAGAAAAGCCTTTCTTCCCTTCTCATTTCTTAGTGCAAGTTTGCTAATTCTGCCTTCCACATCCCTGCACACATTCCTGGACACGAGGACCGTGCAGATAGGATTCTCTGCCATCCTACACCTGTACCTCCCTCAAACCCTGCATGGCCATAACCCTGCCTGAGCCATGCTGCCATCCACTTGGCAGTTGGCCTGTAGGTTGGGCTGACCTTGGGTGTGCTGGCAGGATTTCCCTGGCACTCTGTCATCCCCACGTCTCCAGCAGGGTCCCCCCTACTGCCCACCTTCACTTCAGCCATCCCTTTCCTGAATTTCACATCTCATTTTCCTTCTAACTTCATTTCCTCCTACCATTCCGCCTCCCATTCTCTACAACCAGTCTTTATTCTTCACCAGCTGCTTTCACCGTGTTTCTGCAGCAAACTCACCCCTCTAAAGCATTTCTTCACTGCAGTCTCTCCCTCCAAATTGAGGTAACTAGCCAAAGGCATCAGTTACCCAGTACCTCCTCTTTCCTTTGTATCATTTGCAGCGGCCTGATGCTCTGCTGACAATTCTCAGTTGCCTTTAGCAGCTCAGCTGTTACACTGGGTCTCCTGCAGCTTCCTGGCATACCTGGCTGCTCTGTCCTTATCTTTCACCTTCCCCAGGAAGAGAGGTTTCAGTGCTCATACCTGTGCTTTGTAAGTGGCCCTTCGTCCCAAAACGCCCGTGCTGTTTGCACACAGCCAGAACAAAGTTTAGAAGGCTGCCCCAAATGCTGCTTTAATATTCCCAGCATCTCTTTGGCACACAAAATGCATTAGCAGATTTATTTTTTGAAACACTTAAAGAGCATTTCAGGTCATTAACGTATAGCCCTGCAGGCAGAAAGAAAAGTCCAGCTATCCAGATTTTTCCCATAAAGAACTCATCAGGAAGAGCTGGACAGGCAAGGAAGATGAATATTACAGCAACCCTTGATCTGCAGTCAATTGGAAGCAGAACAAATAACATGTAAAGCCACAGAGCCTCCCCCACATTGGGGCAAACCAATGGAGGAAAAAAAATGTCTGAGCACTGACAAAAAAATTATAAAAATATTACATAGAGACTGAAAGCACTGTCAGGCTGAAGAGACCAAAAAATGCAACCAAGTTAAAAAAAATAAAATAAAATAGGCCTCCCATCAGTTCAGATAATTGCATTTCCTACCCAGCTCCACCACAAAGACACTTTGTGTGTCTGCCACCATTCTCACGTTGCTAAGATAAGAATTTCTATTTCAAGAGTCATTTTCTTGTGTTGGACACCTTCCAGGCTGGGATGTGCTCACATTGCTGTGCATGCTTTCACTGCTGCCTGGGTTGCTCTGCTGTGTGCCCACTGCTGCACACAGGCCTGCAGCAACCCTGAGTGCACCACACAGATGTTGGTCATCCTGCAGCTGCAGTGAATAACTTCTTAACTACTTCAGGCTTTTGGGTGAAGAGGGAAACAGGTCAGGGTTGGCCATAAGGGAGCTGAGAAAAAAGATCTGAAGAGCAAAGATTCCGATCCCCTATTACTCAGTGCATTATGCTGAGTAGTATAGGAGCGTGAATTACTTTCCAGTCCCTCCCTATCAGTAGGGCTGGCTTTTAGAAGAAAAAAACTATTACGAACCAAAACCACTCATCGCCCCTGTGGACTTCTTTCTCCTGAAAAGGCAGTGGCCTGACCAGAGAGGTTTGAATGTAAACAGGAGGTCAAAGGGAAGAGCTGGTCCTTCAATTTGTTCCACTCAGTGTTATGGTGTTTAGGAGACTTTCATTCCAATCATTCCATTCCAAATGCAATGCCCATCAGGATGGCCTGTGTTTGCTAGAAC
>JAOWBP010004368.1:6413235-6429968 GCA_028571105.1 Tragopan temminckii
CTGGATTCAATTCCATTTGGAACTATGGGATAGGAGGGAGGAGGTCAGCATCTCCAAGAACCCTCCCCATATTTGCCTGACAAACTGAACCACGTCAGTCAGTCTGCCAGGTCACCCTGACCTCCAGCTGAGGTACTCCAGCAGGTTGTGCAGCAAATGACTGGGAGGTCCTGGCTCATACTGGGATCTGCTGGTCACCAGTTCTTCTGTTTTTTCTTCTTCTTCTTCTTGACCTTGGATACACCGGTGTCCATCCCACTGGAATATTCAGATCGCAAGATCTCAGCCAGGCGATGTTTGCCACGGGTCTTCTTGAGAAGGTCAGACCTGGGCAGGGGGAAGAGAACAGGAATTAGATTTTCCTTTGCTCTGCTAGGTGGGTTACTTATTTTACAGCTGTGGAAAGTGACATTTGCGCATTAGCAGAAGAACAGCTTCCTTTTCTTGAGGCTTGATTTGAAATTCCGTCTCATGCAAAATTAGATATTGTTGTGACAGGTTTTCACAAAGGTGGCAAAATATCATGCCGTTTTTAAAAGCAAGCCTTTGTTCTGTACAAATGCTCTTGCAGGGGTGGTGGGGAGAAGGAGGGAAGGTTGTGCTGAAGGCTGATGAATTAGGTGACACAGCAGTTTGAAAATTGTAATAATAATGAAAAAGACTAAGAGCTCTAAGACACCGAACAATGGAAACATTTTATAAACAGAACTGAAATCCATAGCTTGAAAGCAAAAATCCCAAACAAACTATCAACAAAAAATGATTTCAAGAGCGTAACACAACAGACTCTTCCCTTGCATTGTCCTGCAGACATCACATGCACCTTGCAGCACTCCCTCTCCAGAGACCAGCTTTTGCAAGGGAAGCCACATTCTGCCCAGCCTCTAAACTCCAATGTGGATCTCCCTGCAGCCCTAAACTGCCAGCTATAAATATAAAAACCCCACTCAGCATTTTTCCACCACAAGTTCTGCCACTGTCCTGCTCTGTGACCTTGGGCAAATTTCATCCTCGTTGCTACTATCTTCCTCTCTTAACTATCTGAACTGCAGTCTCTTCAGCAGAGGACCCACTGTTCCCCACAGCATTCCCACAGTCCTGGGCACGAGGGGACATCCACAGCTATTGGTGTCTGCACATCCCACTCTTTGGTTTATTACAAAGACCAGAACCAGATCTCAAACCTTTCCTGAGAAGTAAACAGGAGTCCACCTAAGTACAACGAAGGAATACAACAGAAGCTCCATATGCACTCCAGCATGCATCACTGATAACACATGGACCTCAGCAGCCCTAAAGGGTGCAGCCATACAGCACTGCCCTTCACAGTTCCTTCAGGTGTGCAGGACCACGGTGGGGACCACAGATCCTTGACTGCAGCAACAGATGAACCCATTCATTAGGCCCAATGTGCAAGGAAGGGAAGGGAAGCAAACACTTAGCTATCTGGGATATTTGCTCGCCCCTTTTCCACATCGCATTTTCATCCCTGTGTAGTTTCCACAGCTGTATGTGTTCAATAGGAAGGCTCTGAATGGTAAGAAGGATGGTGAGATGATTACCTCTGTAAGATGGTTTCTCTAGGATATAAAGCCTGGAAGACAGGGGAGAGAAAACTCTGCTATTTTTGGTGCAGCCTCCATTTTCTCATTAAGACCTAAACTCTGTGCTGGCAGAAGGGTTTGAGACTGGACATAGCAGAGAAATAAGGCACACAGCCACTGCCTGTTTTGAAACCACAAGAAACTAAGGGAAAAAGACAGAATCAGCTCTAGTGAAGCAATTATGCTGCTGGTAAAGCCCTACCTACAGTACCTCCACAGATGCACCTTGTCAAACTGCCTTCCTACACCTATGTGGCACTGCAGCACAGAGGGGCTTCAGGGGGTGCAGCACAGCACCAGTGCAAGGTGTGCCCTCAGCCACTCAGCAGTGCTGGAATAACTTTGTAGGGTACCTCTGCAGCTGCATTCCCTGCCCAGACCCCTCCATCACTTGACAAAGTTTCTATTTGACACTTTCGTTGCGTCTCCAAGTGTTTACTACAGTAATTCAGGGTTACCAAGCAACAGATCAGTTTACACACCAACATGGAACTATCTGCTGCAAAAGGACAGGTAATCCACCAGTAGCTGCCAGGCTGAATTTCAGCTCAGCAGGGAGGTTGTCCAACACTTTATTATCAATCAGGTGAAATCATTGCCCAATTAGTAAATCAATACCCCCTGCTGGGGTGATCAGCTGCACACGGAAAAATAAGGATGTGGGGGGAAAAAAAAAGAGGTTTCTCCCTCTAACGAGTGCCACAAAAATCAATGGAGCTGTGCCGTGGAACCTGTGCTGATCACTGAAAGTAGAAAAACAGCTGTCAAGGCCTCGATTAACCACAAGATGTAAGAGCCACCGGCAACAGTGACAGGCTGTAGTGACAGCATGCAGGGAAGGTGCACCAGGTCAGGATCCCTGGCCAGATCCTTACCCCTGCTGTGCTGCTGCTAACTGTACATTCCCTTCTCTGCTCAACTGGCCAAAGTCTCTAGGGCTCTGCTAGAGGAGCCAAGCTAACAAGGAAAGGTGCCCTGTGGTTATGACACAGAGCCCAGGAGAATGGAGAGAGACCTCAGTACTCACTCTCTGAGCATCCTTGGGCAAAGTATTTAACCTCTTGGTCCTTCGTGTCTGTTCTCCCACCTCATAACCCAGGATGTCTGTATTTCCCTGTTGCCGAGGGCTGGTGTGATGCTAATTGAACAGAGCTGTGTGGCAATACCTGGCAAAAAGCTTCACAGAACGGCTGGAAACGTAAGACACATTTGCAACACAGACAGAACCCATGTTCCCATCACTGGATAAACACATGGATTGTCAGCATCTCTTTCTGTGATCTCATGTCTAGATATCATGCTGTATTGAGCTCTAATGAGAACACATCATGTTGATAACGGGCAGAGAAATCCACAGCCCTTTAAATTCCTCCTTCCAAACAACAGTTAGTGTTTTGGTGCGGAACTACAAAACACTGAAACGAAGGGGAACTTGCAGAGGAAAAAAAAATAATTCACTAATGATTGACCATCTCGATGTGCTACAGTGCCAAGATTTCAGCAGGGCTTAAAGGAGAAAGGAAGGCTCAAATGGATGAGAAAATAGCTAGCTTTATTAGCCGGGGGAAAGCAAGACAGGAATAGAGAAATCGTAACTCAGAAAATGAAACAGCCCCAACGTGCACATTAGGAGGAACTTATCCCTGCACACAAGTTATTTGACTTCCCCGTGTCACTGTCCGCAGTGACCAGCTGCCCAGCCCTCCACCCAAAGGAAATCCTAACAATTTTGGATTGCAATTCCTTTCAATTCCATAATTCAATTCATTGCTCTGCTTCAGAGTATCATAAAAAAAAAAAATCCACAAAGATCTTTGTCAACATCAAATACAAACAAATAAAAAACCTCCTAACATGATTGCAACACACGTGATTAGCTTCAAATCATAGAATCACTGAGGTTGGAAAAGAACACTGAGATCATCTACACCAACCACAACCCATCACCACCACGCTCACTAAACCGTACACCTCATCAAGGATGTGGAGATTCTCAAGCATTCAGGTGTGAAAGGACTGAGGGACAGTGCTAAGGACTGAGCATCTGAAGCCATTTTTGGTTTTCATACCAAAATTCCAGTCCGTGCATCATCACAGTGACATATCTGCTTCATTACAGAGCTGAATCGCAAGCTGATCTCTCAACTAAAAACTCCCACACTCAGAGCAGTGCACCTACGTGTGCGTGGTTTCTCAGACATCACCTGATGGTTGAGAAGATGTCTCTTTGCCTCTTTTTACCTAAATGGAGAGCGCGCTTTTTCTCCTCCTTCCTCTTGGTCAGTACAGCTGGCTGTTCCTTTGTCTTGAGCTCTGTGGAATGCTGGTGTGATGCAGTGCAGCAAGTGTGACGACCTTTAACCAACTTGCAGCATCTGCAGCAACCAAGGGTTCCCAAATTACTTCAGCTGAGGAAGACAGAGTAAAAAGTTCTGACGCACAGTCCCAGAACTCATGGTGCGTCTTTGGAGGAGACTGAGGTAGGCTGTTTCATTTATCAGAAAGCATTTCAACATGGAGCGTGCTATCAATCTGCCTGACAGCATCTCCAACAGCTCTTTGAAACTGTGCCAGCAGCAGAGCTGGGTTACCTCTGGGCCAAGGCTGCTGCAACACCTGCTTTTTCTACTTACAGAGTTGGACGAACCATCTGCAGCCAACGCAACCCTGTTTGTGTTTGGTTTTTCCACTGCTGTTTTTAGTGGATGGGGGCAAGAAATTCATCAGCAATCCTACACTGCTCCCAACAGACAGACTAGGGACTCTTATCTGCTGATATAAACACTGGCTTGAGTAGAATGCACAAAATTATTACTTGGTCAGATCGAGCATCAAGTGCTGCTGCAGTACAGTCAGAGCAGAGCAGTATTCACGTCGAGACAACCAAACAGTAAAGTTCACTGCACACCTACCAAAGTCAATTATTTCAGCAACACAGAGAGACAAAACTGGATAACAAACAATCTTGCAGCCAAAACCTTAAGGGCCTAACAATACTCATACCCAGAGCAATGCAGGTGTAATAATGATGTAAATCAATCCCCTCAAACAGAGCCATCCTGTGTGCTTTACTTGATCCCATATTACCTCAGGTTTGACTTAACCTTGAAGTAAAGGGGATTTTCACCTTAGTTTTTATATATATATTTTTAAATGCACATGCTGTAGCAGCAATGACTATATTTAATATTCAATCTTTCTGAGCATTCCTGCAGCAATGAGTTCCACAGAATCCACCGAACTTAAGGACTTACCTCTTTCTTTGTAATGGCATGAGTTCACAAATAAGGCAAATTAAGTTGTGACTCCCCATTATGGTGAAACCCTTTGGCTTCCAGAGATCAATAGGGAAAAGAAACAGGCCACCAGTACCCCACAGAATCCCATAAAACCCTGCTGATTCACAGTGCAAAACACTGAGCAGCACAGGGAGGCTTGGGGGAACGGCAATAGGTCCTGAGCATCTGCATTGTGAAGGAGTCAAAAGACATGTCTATTGGGCACGTCAGCTGCTTCCTGTGCAAGCTGCTTCTCTGCAGTGAGTGAAAGACAGTTAATCCCTCAATGGAAGTGGGATCAGCTTGCTTGCATCTACCCTTCAGTAAAAGCATGAGCCCAGGCACTTACTAAGCTGATGTACTGTAACTCAATATACAGTATCTGGTTTATGTGTCTTACATAAATACAGCATTCCAGCTTCCAAAGAATTCACGAGCACGTGATTATGCCATCCTCAGATTGGCTTTTCCAAAGCCTGCTATGGCTAAGGAGGCAGTTGTTTTGCACAAAAAGATTAACAAAAAAAATACAAGGAAGTTTTACACACTTGTTCAGGAGAGAGCTGCTTCCACATTCCAGCACTGAACCATCACACACCTGGCTGCCACATCTTCCCATCCCACCTTCCCCAACCAGGCTTCCCTAAGGAGGCACTAAGTACAAAAGGAGACTTCAAAAGAAACGAGGACAACTTTTCTTTGTCCTCCTAAAGAAACATTTAATGATTGCCTCTACCACACTTTCAACTGTTCTTTCTTCTCTGGGCAGGTGCTGAGAGATGAGGCCTTAGTGAGCTGACTGATTAAAAACAAGTATCAGATGTTTGGAGACAATGTGTAATACAACCAACACTCACGGTATCACGTGAGAAATATAATTAAAAAGATTGCCCCGTGACTACAATGCTATCATTTCAAGCCCCACACATTACAATTAAAAACCATTTGCCTTTTTATGGCAGTCTAAATTCCGCTCTCTGCTATGTCAGCGTGAACTCAAAAGCAATTCTCTGTAAATTAACAGAGCTATCTTGAATTTATGTTAGCAGATGCTGAATTTGAATCTATATTCACGTTTTTTTCGTAAGCTGTCCCTTAAATACTAATATATCCTTTGTGTTTTTTTTAAAAAACAACACAAAGTTAATTAGAAATAAGTTTCGCAGGCAGTAACAGTTGTATGACAATGGACTATTTTTGCAGCGTTTTAACTTTCCAGATGTTCTCAGATTTGAAACCTAGAGCTTGAGCAGTGACAAACCCATGCAAAGTCTGCCCACTTGCCTTGAGCTGCAATTGTATGACCCATGTGCAAATGAGCTTTCAAATCACCCCGACCATTTGTTCCAACGCCTCCGCATCCCCCAACCCCATGCATCCTGTGCCTAAACTACCTACTGTATCTTGAGCTTGTCTGTACTATAATAGGATGAAGACTTGGGGAGGAGGAATGCTGTCTAGAAGAGGTGCGTAACAAGGGAAAAAGTAGCTCTAACAGAATAGCAACATCATAGGAACACAGAGAGGCATTGTTGCAGGCCAAGTAATCCTGTGACACGCTACTGTCAGTCATAGCTTGACACCCTGCTGGGCCAGCAAGACATCAAAGCCCACCCCATACCATCTTACATGCTCTTTATCAGCTAATCAGGCTATTCTTCCTGAAATAAAGCTCCGTTAAATCCCCCCTCACAGGGGCATTCCCATCCTGTTGCCCATCTGCTGGTGAGGGTCAGCTGAAGCAGGAGGCAGATCGGTGCTCTGTCCCTGGTGGCTTCTCAAAGCAGGACAATGCTGTCTCCGACTTTTTATTTTAAAATCCTTTCCCCATTCTTTCTTCCTTTTTTTTTTCCTCCCCCTTCCAAAATACATACATGTGCAAGAGATGTCACCAGCCTAGGAACAATTAAGTGGATTAGTGCTTTAATTGCATGGCTAATGGGGTTTGCAGCAACAATTATATGGAAGGAGTCACAACTGATACCAGGAAAAGAAGAAAGATTTTTCTTCCTTTGAATTATTGCAGTGACTTTACAGGCAAGCCAGAAGTTTGTAGTCTGCAGTTGTGTTGGGGAAGACTGCAAGAGCTTAATGTTGTGATCTCAGAAGGGAGGACTATTTGTCTCGTGGAACCACCTCAAAGCACCTGGGGTGAGAGGCACTGAGCATTTTCAGCTCCATCTCAGGAAGAGGAGACCACGTGGGGCTTTTCTCTTCCAGGTTTGACAGGGAATCTCAGATTCCTGATGCAGGAAAGGTGTATCCAGGAGACTGGAACAGATGTAAGATAGGAGAGAATAACTGGTATTTCTCAAGGCTAGGAAGGAAGAAGTGTATGGTGATAAATCACCACTCACACTGCTTGGATTACAATAAGGAGAATGGTCAAACTCAAAAAGTGAAAATACTCATTCCTCTGCAGTTTCCTTGATGCTTTTACTGCTCCATGCCAACAGCAAGCAGTTATGCACAGCCTTGTCTGAGACACTTTCCCTAGCCAGGGATGAGGGCAGAAATGCTACTGCAGTTGCTCCCAAGCCAGGAATCACAGATCTGTGTAGGATTGTGTGATTGGAAACGAGGATGTGAATGGAAAATCCTGGCAGCTTCTACTGCAGAAATGCTTGGCTCCAACAGGACTGCTGCTGGAGCTCTATCAACCACGACCTGTGCAAGGCAGAGAACCACTCCAATATATGGGAAATCTCATGCTTCGCTCTGGAACAGTGCCTGTGCCCTTCCTGATCCTTCAAAGTAGTTCTGGAGTGAAGTATAAATAAACAAAAATTAGGCTGCTTCTGCTTGTGTTTCAAGCGTTACGAAAACCGAAAAGGTGCAGCAAAACCCAGGCTAGTCCATGGAGGCACTTCTCCACACTCAACACCTTCCTTCAAAAAAACAGCATCTTTATCAGAAGCCAAACTACAAAGTGAGCTTTTTTTTTTTTTTTTTTAAACGAAATTCACATTCAAATGTCTAACCAAGCTGATTTAATACACATAATTTTTAGGCATTCTACAGCTGTTGGGGAAAAACGGAGAATTAAACAATAGCTCAGAGCACAACCTAAGCCAATGGCTCAGCATGATTTAGCCTCTCAGCAATCACATATGAACTCCTGGAGCAACCACAAGAACTTCAGGGAGCAATGCATATCCTGGGTTGGCACATGGCATCCCTTGGCATGAGAACATCAAGCTGGCCTACCTTTTTGCTCTTGGTTTGGTTTTCTTCTTTGAGTTAGCAGTTGGAAGAGCAGTCAGGTTCTGAGGAGCATCTCTCAGGCCAAAGCTCTTGGCCACATGACCCAGGTGGATAGATTTGATGTGGAAGATGTGCTTGAGGCTTCTGGGATAGGCAGTGTAGGCACAAAGAAAAGACTGCAGTGCTGGGGAGAGAAAAAAAAAAGTGAATTCTGTTTGCTACTGCATCTTTATATATATATACTTAAAGATTCAGCTGTTCCAGCTGAAAGGACATTGGTCTCGTCCTTTGGGACACCTTCTGGTCAGCAGCTGGTGAATAAGGTTGGTATGTTAAAAATCTGTGAAGGTTGTATATAGCACTGGTACAATCCCGTAAGGAGAAGAAAGGTGGTGGAGAAGGGTTAGGAACTGAAACAACACTACATTAAGTTGCATTAGGTTTGCCTCTTGTAAGGATGCCCCTTCTGCCGCAGAGGGCAACGTCTGCAGCACATCTCATACGAAGAGTTGTTGACATCAAAAGGTAGCAGAAAGGGGGAAACAGGGAATAGAGGGATGAAGAAAGGGAAATGGAAGCATGGAAGTGGCACAGGAAGACTCCTCCGATATTACAATCCCAGCAGTCCATGCATTTTTCACCAGTTACTAGATAGTCCCTTATAAATATATGAGAACCAGATGGATTTCCTGACTCATCATCGCGCTGAGAACAGAGCTCACCTTCTCAGAAGGGAAAAATAATAGGATAGCGTGCAAATTTTCTCTTTCACATCTTTATATTCCTGTAATGCTCTTCCCTCAGGGCTCATTGCTCCAAAGACAATCATCCACTAATATGAACACCAGCACTGCTCTTCAATGTACCTGTAACATTATACCCAGGTTGTCCTCTTTGCTATAGGGAATACAAGGACTTTTAGTAAGAAAACTCTACAGCTCAGAAAATGCCTCCCCACAATCCCCCGACTGCTCCGCTGCTTCTAAACCTCCTGTGCCTCCCCTCAGCCCTCACCCCAACCACCACCTTCATCTCTCTCTCCCTCTCAGTCCCTGACAGCAGCAAGCTCTAAACTCTAACCTCTCCTGCCCTTGCCTGTTGAGCCACCGGACCAGCAAGTTTGCCCACAGCTTATGTCTAATCTCTTGGCAGCAGCAGGAGATTGGAGTTTATGAACAGTAATAAAAATGTCATTTTAGCAGATCAGCTCCTGGAAGGACCCAGGGAATCCATCAAAGCTCTGTTTACTGAGCAAAGCGAACTCCTTTTCCCAATCGATGAGAAGAAAAGATTGAGTTTTTTTGCACCTTCTTCCCAATTTCACAACGTTACTGTTTTAGAGGCATCTGAACATCAAGAGACCTGTATTTTCCCAAAAAGAGAATGTTAAATTCCAAACACCAAATCTCACTGTCTCATCTGAAGGCCATCCCTCTGAGGGCTTATAAACCAGCTCACATGCTCTCAACAACCCTGTTCTGCTGCTGTTTTTTTCACAAAGTTATTGGTCAAATTCACCTGCTGTGAGAGGGTGCAACTCCTCAAAAGGAACAACACGAGCTTGCTCCTGCACTGAATCCAGTCCCACTGGAGTTAATATAGCTGTCTTTCTTTCAGCATTTGAAATGGTTGATACTAAAGATCCTGTTATTATGAAGGCTGAGCTCATCTCCCACAGTTCTTCAGATGGCAAAGGCTGCTGGTACTCATTCCCCAGATCATCGTTTGAGAATCAAAGTGCCAAAGGCCCCCCACTTCCCAAAGTCCAGCCAGAAAACTGCCAGCCCCAGCGCTGACTCAGGGCATTTGAAAGAGAGACTAATCCAAATCTGAACTAGCAGCCCTGCCACATCAGCAGGGTGAAAGCTCAGCTCACGTAACCGTCTTACCTCTGGGGAGCTCAGAGCTGCTAACGTTCATCACAGCACCCATGAGATTTAAATGAAGACCCAACAGTAGACCTAGGAGATGCATGCTGGTCTGGGGAATTTTCAGATTTGCACTGATGTAAGAGAATGGATTTAGGCTGGTCCTTTCCCCATTTCCCCTCTCTTTTCTAACGGAATTGTAGTTGTGGAAAGACAAAGGGAAAAACCAAAGAACTACACACGATGGAGGTTAGACAGCTTTGTGGATAATGGCTGGATAAGCTGGTGGGGACATTTTGCCAGTGTTCAGAGCATGTGGGAATAGGAAGGAAGAATGCATCGAAACCACCACCAACACAGGCTTTGTGCCACAGCAGTGGGTTCCTGTAACCCTGCTGTCCCTCTGCACATAACAGTGCAGAGGACAAAGAGGCTGAGAGCAGCTGCTCGACTACTAACCACTAACAGTGGTTTGCTTCCCTACATTCCTGTAACCACAGCAGCATGAAGGTTCAGAAGACTGAGCTCTGCCTGTCACTGCAGCTTCAGAGCAGCACACTTCTCATCACGTAAGACCTCAGCTTTCCAAAAAGGGCTCCACACTCCATGAAGTTTGTCCTTCAGAAAGCAGGGCTCAGCCACAGCTCTCCTCCCATGCTATCGCACTGCTGGTCAGTCAATCAAGTTTGAAGGGCAGCACTTTCCCTAAACTATGTGAGTTAGAAAAATATGGATCCGAAGGGCAGAAGGGACGAGTGGGCAGGGAGCCACTCGCCTTCTGAAAGCAAGCTGCAATCAAAACACTGCTTATTAACATTGACTGGGTCAGAAAATGGGGAAAAAGAGAAAAAGAGAGAAACAAATGCATCTCTGGCACAGTTTCCAATTGATTGTCTGCCATGAAAGCAAAAGCCAGCTGCCATGTTAATTATTCATGATGCCTGGCGCAGAGAGGAGGAAGAGGGGGTTTATGGAAGCCACTCAGCAGTGGAAAATTTGCATATGTAGATAGTGGAATAGGAAAAGAGGTGGAGTACTCCTGCACAGGACAAATGGGATGCACAACACTTCAGCATTTCCTGACATACATTCTGCACTTCTAGTTTGTCACTAAAAAAAGTTTAGTGTTGAGATCAGCAACAAGTGCATACGGAGTGCGTGTGTGTTTACCTGCAGTGACATATGCTGGATGAACAGACTACAGAGGTTTTCTGAGTGCAATCAAAAATGTTTTACTAATATTCAGAAAAAACAGCCCCTTTGACCCCTTTAACAGGTCCAATCATGTCTCTTGATTCCAAACAATTGTAATGCTGAATGTAAATTCTATGTTGAGAACAACCTCCTCATACTCAGTTATACGATGACATCATACAGCTCAAAGGCCAGCTTCCCCATTTGTTTCTGGATCACTTAGTATGTGACTTATGTTGTATATGCAGAAGAGTTTCTCCCTGTCAAGTTTCCCATCTTCTTCCCCAAATCCACCTTACTCATTTTTTTTTTTTTGGAGAAGCAGAAGGAAAAAGCTTCTGGGGCTGCACAGTCACAGCAGCTGCATATCTGGCCAGGCAAAGATGGATACACAGTCTCCAGATTTATTCCTAGATACAATTATTATTAAATCCACTGTTTTTTCTACTTCCTGCTTGCTTTTGCGTGCAGTTGTGATCTCTCCCATTTTTTTCCCATCCCACACAGCAACAACCAGCCTGAGAGCTGCTCCCAAGACATCCTGTCATACAGCTTTCAAACACCCCTAGTGCAAAACTGAAAGCACCCAGCAGGTATTGCACAGGCTGACCTTCCCAGAGCAACACACTCTGTTCGCTCACGTGATTGGGTCAAAGCCCTCAGATGTGAATCCTGCTGAAAGCAGAGATTAAAGCTCATTTGCACTTAATATGGGAATGTGAGAAATTAACATATAATATCATCACAAAGCCTTCTGGGCCCATCCCAACCCCCTGCAGGGCCCAACGGACCCAAAAAGGTTTCTTCCAACCCTTTTCCCTAAAGCAAACCTTGGCAGCTTATGAGCCCTACTCCTGTAATGGAATAATGGAAAAGAAATGCACCAACCTTTTTTTGCCCACCGGATGGTCCCCTCACTGGAGTGAACATAATTCTCAAATTTTGTCTGCAGGACTGTGGCCCGCTCCCGGACTTCCTGAGGGTCCACGCCATAGGATTTCTACAAGGGAGGATTAGAGGAAAGAGAGAATTTGAGTCAGGAATAATGAAGCAGTTTACAATAGATTTAATAACAGTAAAATCACACAGTAACCACCCAGGGGCCAACAAAGGTAATCCTCTCAATATTACTAGAGGAAAAAAAAATTATAGATAAAGACGTTAAAGTCAAAGCAGCCAGTAAGCACTCCATGGTGAGGAGAGCAAATCAGTTTTAATTTTGTGTTTTCTAACATCTTTCACGTATCTTTTTCCCCTCTTTTTTTTTTCTTTTTCTTTTTTTCTCCTCTGATTCAACAGGCCAGATACCACTGCTCACTTCCCCTGCAGTGATTTGGAGTAACTCTCCACAGGATCCATGCCAGCCTCACCAGACTTGAGTTTTCTTTCTTAGGACTTTCAGACTGATGTTTCAAGCTCCCCTGAGCAGTTTCCCACAGTACCTGGCTCCTTCTTAGCATGCACAGGGCAAGAGATCTACATTCATGTCCATGCCTGAGAGAATGGACCAAATTCAGCACCTGAGAACAAACCTAACTAAAATGAACTTCTCATCATTGACGTCTACATGAAGTTTCCCCACTGTCAACAAGCCATTCGTAACTGTTATCACATGGCTCCTCTAGGGTAAGATAAGTCCCTTGCACCAAATACGTGACAGAAGAAACTTCCTTAAACCAAAAAGGCAATTCTGAATGTGCTCAAGCTTTCCCATCATTGGACTGTAGGATTTGGTTCAGGAAATGGAGAGCAAACACTGCACGGACTAAGCCATTACTAGGAGGAGGAAAGAGGTTGGCTCTGTTTCTGAACTACCAAGGCAGATAGAGGAAATGTGGACAAGGAGAAAACATTTTTGATGGGAAGTTGATAGCAAAGTGCAAAGCCAAGCATCCATGGATGTGAACCTCCCTCAAGAAAGGACCACAACTCTCAAAAGCTACTCAGATAGGAACCAGTATTCGAGCTGGAGCACTTGAGCCAAGGCAGTAATTCGATGCTGGTCAACTCCTCATCTTCCTCCCCAGCATACCTAACGCTGCTTAAAACCCCACTCCCCTCTGCCCTGCTGCCAGTCCAGGGGTGCTACACCATGCTGACCGGGAACCGTGAGGACTGTGAAAGCCAGGCAATGCTGCTGACACCCTATGCAAAAAGCTCTGCTGACCCAGATCTGCTGCTCTGTATCCTAACAGAAAACCTACCCAGAGAAAGACCCCAAGTGCAATTCAAAATCCCTGCACAGCGCCTTCCTTAGAACTTGAGATCCCACAGCCCCCAGTCACTGCATCATCCTCCAGTGAAACAAACATATGGGGAACAGAATTCCTGCTCTCCCACTGCCTGAACTACCTGTACCTCCAGCAAAGTCGACGCTGGTGTTTAAGGCCTTGTAAGAGCCTCCCAGTTTGCCAGTCTCTGCTCTCCATCTCCCAGTGCACTGCAGAGGTGGCCAATACAGACTGCTTCGTCGTCATCTTCTGGTTTGACTTAACGCGCTCCTATTAATCAGCTGAGACAGTTTCCAGCCGAGGGGCCTCTGTAAGGGTTTAATAAACTACAAGTGGTGCTGCCTTCTCCAAGTGGACACTCGTCATTGTGACTAACAAGTTTCCATTGACGTGAAACATAAAACTTTCTCCCACCCGCCCGCTCCTCCTAGCCCCCATCACTTTTCTTTTGTTAAGCCTCCTGGCAGCACAAAGTGTCACCTTCCCAGCGTTTTTTAATATGAATGTGAAATTAGTGAGGTTTGCCCTTTCCCCTGGCGGACAGAATCCTCTGTTATTAAAAAGTAAAGCACTTTAATAATGAAAACTTTTTCTCTTTTTCCTGTGTTTTAACTGTTTAAAATTAATGAGAAGGGCATAACGGTTGTCAAAGCGATATTGAAAGCCGGGTAGCCTGGACCGAATAAGCACGAAAATCCCTCCAGAGTGTTAAATAAACAGTGCTTCAGCCCCTTCTGAATCCCTCTGTTGGTTATTGTATACATTCTGTAACAGCACTCAGAATAGATCTGAGCACCGGGGAGGCAGAAAGGTTTCAGAATTCCAATAAAGGCCTCAAATTAAAGACAGCCTGGTGCGAATTCCAGGAGAAAATTAAAGAGACCTCAAGCTTAAGTGACAGGTGACTTGCTTCTGTGTCACAACTGTCAGGGGATTTAGTGATAATATGGCAATATATTACAAAGGACTTTTCTTATTCCCCCCTTTAGGTTTCAAAATGAGGCATCTCTTCTTCCTGGTGCTGGGGGAAAAAAAAAGTAAGACAAAAATGAGGGATAAAGAACTAGGTGCATAATTTCCAAAGTGTGAGGTCAGTCCAAGAGAAATAAATGAAAAAAGCAAATGGCAGGAAACATAATGTACTCAGAAAACAGCTTCTCCCCTCCTCCTGTCTCCACCTTGTCTTTTATCCCCTCCAGCCCCTTGAGACAGATCTCATTTTAAAATTGTCCCCTAATGGGCATGAAAAAAAAAAAATCTGTGTTTGATTCCTGCCTTCCAGAGAGGATCATCTTAAAAAATAATAAAAAATAACAAAAAAATCTAAATTTAAAACTGTCTCAGAGCCAAACTGAAAATAAAACCAGTGCACCATGCGAGTGTCTGGGCAGGTCAAACAGAGCAGTGCTACTGGAAGTGTGCTGGAAGCCAACCCCTATGCTTTACAAGCTTTAATCCTGCTTGTGCCCAGGTTCAAGTGAGCAGGACAATTAATTTGAGACCCTTACGGCTTTTCCAAGGCCCAAAAGATAAAAGCCAACCCCAGAGGTTTGCTTGATCTACTCTCCACAAAGATGAATTCCTTACATCCATTAAGTAATAAGCATTATTGTCATTATGGAGAACTAGTGGGATAGAAGAGCATTTTCTAGCCTGTATTTGCTTGGAATGAACTATTCTGGCAGATCCCTAACCACTAGCATAACCTGCGATCAATAACAGCATCTATCATCTCTAAGAAGAAAAAGATCTGGCCATAACGTGACTTAACCAGCTCAGGACACTGGGGGACCTCCCCACAGCTACGCTTGGAAAAGGCACACTTACCTCTTTCAGAAGAAACTTGTGATTATAAAGACTGCAGCTTTCAGGTTTGAGAGGTGAGGGTAAGAACTGAAAGCCTCTTACTTCATTAGGAGGGTTTGTTAATGGCAGAAAGGACAGAAACTCAATAAAACCAGACTGAGGTGGAGAAATTCTTTCTTAAAGCAGGAAGGGAAAAAAAAAAAACCAGCCCAAAACCCTGGCTATAACATCTCCTGCTTCCATTATACTTCAAAACAAAATGAAGGATTTTGTTTTAATAACAACTTTTTACTAACCTCCACACACCTCCTCCAGAACTCACCAAGTCCCCCTGCCCCCCTCGATAAAAGTTGAAAGATCAAATTTATTCTCTTTGTAGGCAGGTGAACATTCACACACCCAGACATAGCCACATATATATTTTATACACCTAAATATAAAATATACATTTTACAGGCACTTCAGCTTGCTCCCTGGCTGCACACAGAAGCCCAAAAAATGCATGTTCCAACGGGGTTCTTGTAATGGACTTCAGTTGAGGCAATGAGAACCGAAGAGCATCATAATGAGATTCCTGTGTGCACAACTATAATATATACATGACTCAATGCATGGAGAGCTGATAAGCAAAGCTAACTCTCTCTCGAATGGCAACATCACAAATAGATCAGGTTCAGCTCCTCGTAACAAGTCCTCCATCACTCTCTGTCCTATGCAGCGTCCATTGCATTCCCAGCTTACTCTGCTGCCTTTACAGCAAACTCAGGGAATTTAGTAGGGATTAACCTTCCTTAAAACTTGGTAACGTGTTCCTGCAACAGCTGAGAAAGCGTTAGACCTCTTACAGAACCTCTGATGGTAATAAAATAAAACTCAAACATCCTTGATTGCATTTAGTATATTTTTCAAGCAATTCCTCAAGAAGCCTACGTGATATCGACAAGCCTACTGCAATCTCATCCCCACTAGACTGCAGAGATTTCTTTTCCATCAACTATTTCTCACTCTCAATTCTCTAAGATTCTGAGTCATGTTAAAATTGGTAATTCTGTATTTTTAAGTCCTCACAGCAGATTCAGACCATCCTACAGCCAGAGTGGATCTATCACAGCTCCAGTGCAGTCAACAGCAAAATACCATTCACTTTGAAGGCAGAGCGAAGAGAGAAGTTCAATCCTACTTTTGACTGCAGGTGAAAGGAACCAGCTCCTGTTTATGCACAGTACCTGGCATGACAGGGCATGGCTAGGCAGCAGCATCCAGCAAAAAAAAACGAGAGTAACAACTGTTTTCCAAATACATTTTGTTGTTGTTGTTTGTGTATTCCTTTGTTTTTGGCTCGAGAAGAGTAAGAAAGGCAAAAGATGAGTATTTAAGTCAGAATATTTTACATTTAAACGTGCAGAGTATGTTGCAATTCGAAAGCATGGTAGAAATACAAATTCTATCAGTCCTGCTAGCAACCAGGCTTACTAGACAGAAAAGGACACAAAAAGCTATTTTAAATAATTCCTGCGTTAACAAAGCACATCTACACTTCTATGTATT
>JAOWBP010004368.1:6435161-6455740 GCA_028571105.1 Tragopan temminckii
CCTTACTGCCTGTTCCCAAGTCCTGGCCGCAGCCGGTGTGAGAGAAGCATTCTCAGCTAGCCTGGAAACACACCCTGTTGAGCCCCCCCACCCCTTTGCCTTCCAGGACCATACTGGGCGCTCACCACTCACAGAAACCTCTTCTATTTTTGCCACAAGGCACTTACACAACATATCTGGGCCAATTACCTGCCAGATATGACCCACAGCTCCCCAGCTATTTCTCTGCCGGATCTCTCCTGAAGAGAAAGCACAATCTCTGACAATATGGTGCTATGCAGGCAGATGGCCAGCTAGCATTTGACAGGCTCATTTGACTTGTGATCTCCGCATAGCCACAACTTGAACCCAGGGCCACAGAGATAACAACCAAACGCAAAGGATCTCCAACTCCCATCTCCTCCGTGCCCCTCACCACACACACACACACTCACATATACAATCTGCCAGCCGGCTGATTTTCCACCCGCATCCCCCTCTCCTTTTGCCAGTCTGGGGCTGGTTCTGGATCACAAGAATTAATAAATTCTTATTAAAACCTGCACGAAGCTACAGTCCCGCTGAAAGTGCCACGGAAGGTTAATTAGCAAGGATGAGCTGAAACTTTTGTTCGCGTTTCTGACTCACTTAATCTTGTGAGAAGCCAGCAAGCTGACATATTCTGCCTCCGAAGGCGCCAGGACAAGCAGGCTGTTCCCGTGACAGCCAATCCGAGCCGTCCTCCCGATCCGGTGGATGTATTCCGCAGGTGAAGCTGGAGCGTTATACTTCAAAAAGGGAACATGAGAAGGGAAGGGAGGAATTAACAGAACACAGCATGTTAATTATAAACGAGACACTCAGTCTGCTCGTCTGAAACAAAGGGGATCTCAGCAAAACCCACCTGCTGTACCTCCCTCGGAATCAGTCTGTTTATCAAGAGCCCATCGGACTCATCGCTGTAACCATCACTCAACCCCCTCAGCCACAGCAGTTTTTTGACATGTGAATGTGACACATTGGCCAACTTTCAGATAATAGGACAGTTTTCCCCATCTCAGTGTCTCTCTTTGCCTTTTACATTTTATTTCTATACAGGCACATCAGGAATCTGTTTGCTTCTCCCTCTCAAAAAAAAAAATAAATTTCTCACTACATCCTCTAACCAACCAAAGCCCAGCAGTACCCATACAGAGTGGGATGCCACCTGTGCCGCATTTAGGAGGAAAGCCATGCAATTAAATATGGCCAATCTAAATTTGGCTATGTTTTTGCTGTGATTAAAGCAAATCATTGGTAGTTATTGGATAGAAGAAGCCTAAGAGAGATGTGATATTAAGTCCTTTGGGCAGCATATGACATAGGCAGCAGTTGTCTTTCTATGACTGTGAGTCCAAACTGAGATGTTGCTTAAAGGCCCCCACCCAACCCCAGTATAGCAGTACCTCTCATTTATTTGACTGAGAAAATGCCTAGCTATTTGCAAGATCTGATAAAGGGTGACATATTTCCCTCCCTTTAGCCTTCCCCCATTCTTTCCCCCCCCTGCTTTCCTAGAAAAATGAACATGCACAGAGATACTGCTTAGAAATGAGCCCTCAGCAGTTTAACTGGAAAAAAACCAACAACCAAAGCCCACTCTAGTGTTTATACCTGTGCCCTCTGGCAAAGTTTCTACTGGCTAGAGGTGTGAGTAAGATGCTGTGAGCAATCTAATTGCTCCCTGCAGGTCCTTGCTCTTGGACACAGCTCTCAGGACAGCTGAGATTTCGCCTTCTGGACACACAGAAGTCTCCCAGGGCTTGAGGTAATTTGCACTGCGTTCTAACACTGGCAACTATATCTTTGGTAAATTATATTAATATACAGATCTGGGAATTAAAGACTTTACTTCCCCAGCCTTCTCTGACTAGCTAGCTGCTACAAAATCTTTCATTTTTAAAAACACGAAATTAAAATCAAATTTGTTACCTGATGAGGTAGAAATGAAAAGGTTGTTTCACCGATGATTTGTGCCCTGTTCTTTTTACCCACGCGTCACCTGATATATGAGGATCAGTTTTTCCCAATTCAACTAACTTTCTTTTAATTATCGATCTTCTACAAAAAGGAAATCTGCTTCATGCCCCCAGACTCCTCTTTGAAGAGACAGGATGCTATTTTTTAAGGTTCAATCCATCTCTCTTAGTTTCAGTCTTTTTTTTAAAGACAATATTTCTGTCAACAGCAATATAGTGTTGGTGTGGGTTTTTGTTTGTTTTTAAAGGAGAACTCTGAACTATGCAGTTCTAGTGAAAGCTGAATGCTTACAGCTAACCCAGCCCCAGTCCCAATCCAGCAAAGCCCAACCTGAAGCACTCAGATCACTACACAGATGCAGTAAGGAATACATGGGTCTCCCACACCTGAGGCATCAGCACAGAGACAAGCCAACTGCAGAAAGAGGGTCTGGACTGGAAAGGGAGTTCATCTAAGCAGGACTGCACTTAATGCATACGCACACACACAGCAAACCTACCTGCACGATCCACATGACTTGAGGCAGGTCTAGTCCACGTGCTGCAACGTCCTTTAAAATTAACAAGGAAATTATCAAATAAAAATGCTTCACAGATCTCAGCAAATTAAGAACAATGCTGGGACAGTGATTATGCTGGGAAACAACTGGCTACACAAATAGGAATTTTACATGCCTGTTTTTGGGTGAGATGGGCTGAAGGTCAAAACTAGTGAAGAGCTTTAAATATAAGGGAGACTGTTCTCAGGTTAACACAATGAAAAGCATTCCACTACCATGGGCCAAAGCTTGGAGAATATAAAAACAACTCTTTCAGGAGAGTGGTGTTGAATTACAGTCCCTTTACATTACATCAGAGAGAGTCAACTACCTTAACGGTACTGACACCTTTTGTTCTTTGGTCTGTTTCATTGATGAAACAGACCTGCTTGAAGCACATACCACCCAAACAGCAAGAGAGGCAGAATTAAACCCCTGGAAGGCAATACTGCTACTGAGCCAACTTCTTCTCCTGCAAGTCTAAGAACTAAAACCAGGTTGCTAATGATGAAATGGAAAACGGCCACAGAACAAGTGATTAGTGATCCTAGGCCTAGAGTAGAACATCCAAAAGTGCACTGATCTCCCCCAAGAACTAATTCGTAGTTTCCTAAGTGATGATATGAAGCTGAGGAGCAGAAGACTTGCAGGTCACCCAGTGCTGTGATTTAAAAAAAATAAAAGGGCAGCAAAGAATTCGGTAGAATCTGCAGGAAGCCGAAGGACAGCCCAAGGGGAGGGGACTTCAGCCATGCCTTAGATTTTCACCAGTCTGGTTTTAATTTGGAGAAACAAAACTCAGCCCTGAAGAAAACAGTCTGAAGTAACTGACATTCATGTGGTTTGATGTGCCAGCTGGTGAGAAAACCCATCAACTTGGAGAACGGCTTGAGTGAGGCCCTTTAGTTATCTACAGACAGTGCAGCTCAAAAATACATCCTGTCAGAGAAGAAACAGTTTAAATACTGTTCAAAATGGAGAGAGCACAAGCGTGCTTCAATCTCCCTTCTTGATGTTCTGTTCATTAGCAACGTCCTCACATACTCCTTGGATTTTACATTCACCACGCGCAGTAACAGAGCAGGTGTGCAGAATTAACTCTGTTAGGTAATGTTTTGGAACACGTGTATCTTTTAGCTAGTCGCAAAATAGAATATATTAAGAATGTAAGCAGGAGCTTAATGTACTAAAAATGTGTCAGCCACCCACTGAAGTGTTTTCATGCGACTCCCACACACGTTAGAAGACGAGGAAGCTGATGTTTTGGCAGCAAAGGCCTTTCCATAAGCACTAGCCAGGCTGCTTTGCGGCTCCAACTGCAGTAAAGGAGGAGACAGTTTCCACAGCGCCCACTCTGAAATAATACGCACTTCTACTCCAACACGCTCATTAAGAAATGACTTGTTCCCGGAGTCAGATGAACAGATGTACAAAAAGCCATTTAAAGGAGGCTGGAGAAAATAAATCAAGAGAAGTCAGGGAACGTGTACAGCAGTTACCGGGATAACAAGATTATGAACTCTACAGCACAATCAGACAGGAGTGCTGACGTCCGATTTTGCTGGTTCTGCTACGTACTTCCATGCTGACAAGTCTTTGGTCTTTTCCTGTTCTTTCTCACACCTAGCCGTACAGGAAAGGCTGTAGCTGAGCAGAGGGCTCTGACCTTGGGACAAGGGCAGCTTACCTGAAACGCGCAGATAACCAAGCTATCCCTGTGGTCACGAGCATGCATCTCCTACGCAGGGACAACAGCAGAGAAAGGGACCTCCCCTCTCAACCATCAGGACCACTCCCCTCCTCTTCTACGATACCTTTTCTCAACACATCTGGCTGGGAAACCACTGCTGCAGACAGCACTGTTCCCAAGTACATTTGCCAAAGGAAGAGGAAAAGTTGAAATGTTAACCAAAATCATGATAAAGAGCCAGGGACATTTCAGGAGGAGGCTCTCTCCCATCGTCAGCCTAGCATTCGCTACTGCTTTCACAATGCCACCAACTCCATTCAGCTGTTACTGACATGTATCAGCAGCTATTCTCTTGGGGTTTAACTTGGCTTTCTTTCAGAAGTATCTTGGGATTCACCGGTAATTGGAGTGTTTTGCAAACTCTCAAAGATTTCTCAGTATCAGTCCACCTGCGTCTCCTGTAGCTCCTTTTTCACAAAGACCCTGGTAGGCAGCAGCAGGGTAGAATCAGGATAAAAAGTTTGAGATGATTTGCCTTCCTCTGTTGAGGAAGGCATGAGCTTCTTGCTTCTCACATCTTTAGAAAAACACTTTTGGGTCATTGTATCAGGAAAGAGAATACAGCTCAAACAACAATTATCCTGTTTTACTAGCACTACGTTTATTTCCTACACAGAAGCATTAAACTGCTGCCAATGCTCTTTCAAGAAACCTGACAGATTTCCAATTCGCTACTTTCACTTCTTCCCCATTGTCCCAGACAGCATTATCCCTCCCATACATTTCTCACACCACCATTCCTTAATAACAGGGAAATTAA
Organism: Tragopan temminckii; assembly: GCA_028571105.1. Classification (NCBI taxonomy): domain Eukaryota; kingdom Metazoa; phylum Chordata; class Aves; order Galliformes; family Phasianidae; genus Tragopan; species Tragopan temminckii. The sequence goes on from JAOWBP010004368.1 coordinate 6,440,208, forward strand.
GAATATGACACCTAATTGATGACATCACTGCTGTTTCCTCTCAATGAGCAGTGAGAGGGAGAACTGAATGCCCATCTCACAGCAGCAAGGAGAAAGAAACCACTCCAGCATGATTTTTAAGAAAACCCTGATGCCAACCAAATAATTATCTGAAGTCTTCACCATGTTCTTGCCCTGATCCCAACCGCAAGCCACAGAATGGCACAATTTAAAAGTCCAGCCTACCTGAAGACTTGCAGAAATGTTGAAATTCCTACTACTAACAGTGCACATCAGCAGCCCATCCTCATGGCACACGACACAGGTGTGAGGGAGAGAGAGGGGTTGGATGCAAGGGAACAAAGGGCAAAAACCCCATACAGAGAGCAAAGTGTATTGCTGCAGAATATCAGAAACAGCACAGCCACGAAACTTTTTCAGTGGCCTTCGTTGCTCACAATCTAATTAGGGCAAAGGAAATTGCTAAAGTTGCTTTTGAAAGACACTCAATGGTGAGGTCTTGAAGGCCCTGAGCTTGACAATTGGCTGCCTACATGAGGCCTAGAAGTACAGATGGAAGGCAGCTTGCTCAGGTGCCAGGCTGTCAGTTGGATTAAAATGACTCATTTATTTACCAAAGAACCTCACAAAGTGCTTTAGCTAACAGGCAGAGAGGGCCTAACGGCTCTCCAAGCTGGGGAAGAAGCTCTCGCGCCTTCCCGGCCTGCCAAAAGTCATTACTGCCGAGTGTGGAAAGCCATCAGCAGGGTAGAGACCCCCGTCGGCAGGGTGACAGATTGGGCTGCGTAATCAGAGGAGGAAGGAGAGAGCACAGAAGCTGTCAGAGGCGAAAGCTCTTGGCTGGGGCCGCCAGAAAACTGGCAAGATGAGTTAGCGTGACTGAGTAAACAGCAAACAATCTCCAAATGATCTTTCCTCTCTCCCTGGAAGAGATGAACTTGTTTAAAAGGCACATCCCAAAGGAAGCTGCAAAGAACTTCAGTGAAGGAGAGAGAAATAAATCTGGATGAGACCCTCTGAGATACACAGCCCTTCTTTATTTTCTTGTCTGCAGAAAATATTTCATGGACTATACTAATATACATATGACATAGAGCAAATTAATAAAAGGAACAGCAGGTCCCATTGCTTACTGGAGCGGAAAGATGGGTGGAGAACATGGCATAAGGGACAAGGGAAGGACAGTAACATTATTTGTGCAGCTCTTTTGTGAGCCAAGTTTCAAAATATCGCAGGCACAAAACGTGGTTTTGCAGCGAAGAGAGCAGAACCATCTCACTGCAGATTTTTGCTGATATGAATAAAAGCATTAAAAAAAAAAAAGCAATGCCCTCGGAGGCAGGAGGTGGTCATAGTGCCTGGCTGCCCTTTGGACATCTGCGTTGGGGAGGCACCTGTAATGTGGGACGAGTGCAAAGCCTATCTCTATATTAAGGCGTCCATATGGTCCCCATTACTGTGGTAACAGGCCACCTCCTGGTTTCAATGCATTTGTCCTCCCAACATCTCTGTAAGATAGAAGAGTGCTACTATCCCCATTTTACAGATGGGGAACTGAAGCGCAGAGATTATTTTGGACCTAGACATACAACTTACTGTACTTAACATGCTAACCATGTGCCAGCTGAGCCATAGTAACTGTAACTGTCAGGATTTGCATCCCTGCCTTGCAGTAAATGCAAAGTAGCTTAGACTGCAAAATGAAGTGGGGTTATGATAAATGCATCACTTTACACTACTCTCTTCACTGCAATCAAAGCTAATACACATTAACTCCCATTTATGACAGGTCAGAAGCAAACACACAACTATCATCACTCAGCTGACATGTGGCTACCTGCCCTGTCATCACAATTCCATATCCACTTGTATGGAGCCTGTGGCACGGTGAGAAATCAAGCCACATCTCCAGGGTCTCAAGAGGGGAATCCCATCCACTGGGATTTCTTTATCTAACTTATTTTTCTTCCTACCCTGTCATCAGCTGTATGTTTCCTGCCATATTTTTCCTGCCACAGGCTGCATTTCCCCTCCAAATTGTCTTACCCAGGAACTGTTATCCCAATGAAAGACATAAGAGTGTTTGCAATGATTCTATTTTATCTTTGTCTAAAACTGAACATTCAGCATTTTTGTGAACTTCTTAAACAGAAATTTCAGTAACAAAATAAGTCCTTGAAATTTCTCAGTTACAGCTAGAGCGTGCACAAAGGATAGCACAGTTTACCTATTCAGTACACAGCATTTACCATATGCTACTTATGTTCAAAATACTTTATCTGCACCAGTGAATGATTAAGCTTGGTATGTTCCTCACCTGAGACACTTAAGGATTATCTCCAGATACAAGAAAATCAAGTAATAGTTACACTTATGAATTGCAAAGATGCATTTTGACCTTGATCAATTTGTTGCAAAGACTTCACACAGAAGAGGAGCAGGTAATATGTACGTCTTTACAAGTGATACAAAACATAATTTGGCAATGCTAAGTCAAATTCTCCTACACACGTGGCAGTCCCAGTTCATAACTGTGCACTTAAAAATAAGACAAAAAGCAGCCCCCGTTCTCTGAAAAAAATAAATTGTAACTAGTTTCCTTTAAGAACAATGTGCTGGAAGAACAGGAGTCATTTCAGAGCTAGAGAGGGTTTCTCAGCTCTAATTACTCCCGATCGCTGTAATTTACAAGTTTGCAGTGGGTAGAAATCGCCAAGATTCACACATTTTCAGATCAACAGCTGCCACTATTAGAGAGCAAATCGTGCAGCCTTCTGCACCACTGCAGCAGGCTAGCTGTGGCACCGACAGGTCAGAAACGAAAAGTAGAAGGTGCCACCATAACACAAGGGTGCCAGCAAACTTCAGTAGAGGACAAGAATTTCTCCCTCAGCACCCGTGAAGGAAGCTTGAAGGGCAAACCATGGAGAGCAGCAGAGCATGTGCATTTCTAATGACACCGTTCTCTGGTAGGGCTTCCCTTCCATCCCCACAGGTTTTTGTTTTTAACCTTGGGGTAGTCATTAAGATGGAAAATATCACACCACATCCAATTTACCTGGCAGTTACGGGGCATGCTACAAATTAGGATTGCTTTCTATTGACTGCACACAGAGGGCAAGGTTCCAGCTTCAAACAAACAGATTTTTGCAGACATACGGCCATGCAACATACTTAAAGGCTCCTGTATAAGATACAAGTTTTTTTCTGCATATGGTGCCTTACTGCAAAAGATCACGCAATAGTTTGCAAAGAGGGCACCAGCCCTTATTTAACACGTGAGATGCAGAAAAAGGAGATGACCTTCCTCAAGGTCAGACAGCGAGCTGGAATTACAGTTCAGTGCCAAGTCCTCTGTTCTACCATTAGATTACCATGCAAGCCCATTAGCATGGTACTGCAAAGAGACTAAGATACTTACAGTGCAAAGTAAGATGCCAGTATTGGATTTTAGGAACTCTTGGAAGACTTCTGTTCTCTCCTAGAGGATTAGAACAGAAAAATGAAGAATATGTATGCACATTACAATCAACTTCAAAGCAAATTAGCTAGAGTAACAACAACTATGCCTCTTTCACCTCTATCATGTATAGCTTCAAGAGCAGTCAGGCTCAAATGAAAAAGTAACGGTACAGATGCGTGGTCCGGAAAGCACAGCGGGGCAAATAAGATTATTAAGTCCCAAAGATGCCCAGCTGCACATGAGAACCATAGGATAAGTTTCCAAAGCAACAGGAAAAGGGAAAGGAGACCTTGGTCAGAATCCCCTGTGCAGAGGCAAGGAGGAGATGGGCTCCCAGCCTTTGAGGCAGCATCCGCAGAGCTCCCTGGGCGCCCTCCCGTGGCCCCAGCAATGAGGAGGGCCCTTGCACTCGTAAGGGCCACTCCATGGGTTCCTGAAAACCAAGACTGATGACACTGGGATGGGACCCCAGTATCAGCTCCACAGCTGTGTCCCCATCTCTAGTCTGTACCAACACGGTTCCTGCTACTCCACTTCTAAACTAAGGTCAGTCTCTAAAGTAAAGCTGCTCACAGCCCCAGTCACCACACTGCCCTGCCAGCAGTCCCACATGACATCACAGATGTATTTGCTGTCACATCAGACAATCTCTGACAACCAGTAACTGAAGGCCTCAGCAGCATTTGGTCTTCACATTTGCCAGCAGCACCTATTCAGCTGCTCCTGCCCACCCCAGCTGTAACAAACAACTATACACTCACACTTCTTTGACCTTACTCCATTTACTCTTGTCCTTTCCAGAGCTCAGACTGCCTCTGGCTTCCAATATACCATTCCCACCTCCTTCCTGTGCCCTTTTCCTCTTTCTTCCAAAATATCCTCACCCTCCATGTTCCAAGCTTTCCCCCTCAGAGTTAGGGGCTAAATGAACAGCCTGCTACATTGATGCTACAGAAACAGCTTTACTCACTTGATTCCCAGCTAGACTTATTGTTCCAGGAAAGAAGGGAAACTTGGGCCTTGCTGACACGCTGAACCCTCTGCTGACAAAAATTAAAGAAGAGAGCACGCTGTATCTTGTTGACAATGACAGCAGCCGTGCTCAGCAGTACCATATGGGATCCACAATTTAGCTCCATTAATGCTCTTAATTTGAAGACATCAAGCACTAATTACACACTGGGTACTAAAAAGGCAAAACCCTTCCCCTGGTGCCAGCTACTTAGTGGTGTTCTGTTGCCTTAACAGCTGGTCAGGGTAGAGTTGGGCCAGACCAGGCCTGCTCACTCGCTCAGACAGGCAGGTTGAGGAAAGGCCAGAATGCAGGGACAGCAAAGCACATGTTTCTGGTCTCCACAGGATGGGAATGAGTGAGAAAAACAATGGCTCTTCACCTCTTGCTTCATCAGAAAAGCTCTATTCATTTACCATCTCTGCTGTGCAGCTCAGAGTGGAGCAGCAGCTCTCTCTATCACAGGCTAAGGGCAAGATCAGGGGCTGAAGTTTCAAGGGAGCTCCCTCAGTTATTGTCACTGCAGTGACAGCTTATTTGGTGCTCTTCTCCTGGCCTCTCAGCTCCCTGCAGCAAACTCCAAATTCATCATCCAGGCACACCCTGCTAAAACCCATTTATTTTGGGGTAATCATCATTATCTTGCTATTATTCCAGCCCAGTGAAAAGAGTAGCCTGTCAAAACGCTGCTCTTTAAAATCAGTGCCAAACTGCTCCATCCACATCTAATGGGGGTCAACTTATCATGTAGTAACATTTTGGGGCTTGGATGAAGTTTGCCTCTGGCATCAAAAGTCTTTCTTGACTGCATGAAAAAGAAGCACGGATACATAAATGCTTTAAGCATGCCCACTGGGAATACTGAACGGCTGCCTCAGCCTGCTGAAATAGTACCTCTTTCCTCTTCAGCTGTGCTTTTTGGATATAGCTACCAAAGTACTTTTCAGAAGTAGGACAATATCCTTATTCTCATTAGCAGATGGAAGAGTGAGGCCCCTAGAGGTGAAATGATTCTCTATCCTCTCTTCTGCCCTCCTCCCAAAAATAACCACAAAATAAATCACAGTGAATAAGGAACAAAACTGTGTATCCTGCCATTTTGATAATACTTACTTCTTGTTCCATGTTGCCATGCAGTCGTAGAAACTGTAACTGCACAGAGGAGATAGATGAACGTTTAGGTTGTTCAGACTCTAGCTCTCCTGAAAGGACATTAACAAGGAGCTCATAGTGGAATTCCACTTGTTCACAACTGGAGAAAAAGATGATCATCTTATGTTGCTTTTCATACTGCAAGAAAACAAGAAAATTGCATTTAACCATTTCCTGCAGGCCTCTCCCAACTCTAAGAGCTCAGGGTATCTACCTGACTTCCACTTCCGTAGATACAATTACCCAGGAACGGATACATTAAGGAGTTTGAAGCCAAAGGCTAAGCCACTGAAAAAACTACCTGTCAGCATGAAAGACATAAATTCAAAGCTTCATATCTAACCCACACTAACCTTGACAGACTAAGAGATGTAAGAGTTGAAATGAACAAAGGCTACTTAACATAAATGCAAACAAGAGTCTCACCATGCATTTCTCTAGGATAAAAGCTGCTAATGTGACAAGTCTCAATTTGCTGGGGACCATCACGAAATACTGCTTAAGCTTCTCTGGAACAGCAAAGTTTTCCTGGTCCATACGGTTTGAGGAATTATTGGCTTCCTTCTCTATTTGTAATGCTGGTTTGAGACTCTTTCGGACTTCATCTGCTATGGAAATTCTGATGGGATCATTCAAACTGATATCAGCCAGCCGTGTTACTCCTAAAGCACAGGAAATGAAAAACACATGAGGCTCAATCCGGTGCGTTGCTAGGGAAGGTGATCATACAACATTGCAATTCCAGTGAAAAACAGTGAAGGGCAAGGAACTAATGTGTAATGCTTCAAACACAGAGAGCACTCACACAAACTTTAGATGTTTCAGGCCTTAGCCAAGCATAGTTGCTGTGGACTCCACTAAAAGTGTCACAAGACCCTACTTCAGCCAACTGTGTTACTTTGCATTTACCAAGAGCATAAGAGTCACTAGGCCTGGCTCAATTCCACCCTCATCAATCAACTGTAAGATACAGTGCAAACAACACAGCAACTGTCCTGCCCAGTCCTTAGTTCTTTTTGCCTAAACTCATATGCAAGGAAAGAAATATCATAAAAAAAACAGTGCTTGCCAGGTTCATGGCTCTGGAACATGTGTGACATATACATAAACACACTGACAGAAATTCCAGTAACAAAGAACTGTCATAAACCCCATAAAATCAATAGGCATTATTCCACTTCAGCAAAGGGCTTCTTATCGGGCTATAATTTATTAAGTCTCAAATATTTTGCAGTTCCCTGTGAATTCTTCAGCTAAAAGAGCTGACCATCTCTCTGTAACCTACCTTCAGTGAGCGTGGCTGACAGCAGGACGTTCTGATGCGTCTCCCTCTCAGCATTTAAAGCATTAAGTATCACAGTTACATCCTTCTCAAAGCCCAGGTCCAGGATCCTACAAAAGCAACAGAAAAAACAAAAGGCACCGTAAGGGAGGAATGAGGGAAAAAAAAAGCCTTAAGCCTATGTAATCCAATTTAAAATAGCAGAAGTGTTAGAGCTGATCAAATCTTTGGCCCATCTAGCTTTGTCTCATCTTCAGGTTTTGCCAGAGTCAGATATGTCAGAAGACACTGAGAGAATCTCTGTAGTTGAATAACTGTAGAATAATCTGTCCAAATGGGGCATTTCTTCCTAATCTCAAGCATTTGATGCTTAACTGAGGCCACTGAGCACGAATGGTTTCATTATTTTTTTAAATGCATTATCCATGTAGGTGCAGGGGGTATTTTCATTTTTTTCTGTATCTAAACATCTGTAAGTTTACCTGTCTGCTTCATCAACGATCAGCCACTGAGTGCGACGGAAATGAATACATTCTGTGGACTTGATGTGATCAACCAGGCGACCAGGAGTTGAAATAAGGATATTTATCCCCTTCCGTAATCTGATTAAAAAAGAAAAACAAAAAACAAAAAACAACACACAGATCACCAGAAACTCTGGAATAGGACACTGGAATGAGGAACTGGAACCTACAGAGGAAAAATCACTGCCACAGTAAGATGAACAGAACAGTACTTTCTTACTGATGAAAACTGGAATTCCTTGCCAACTTTTACCTTTAATCATCACTGATATTCATAGCAGCACACTCAGCAATACAGACAAGGTGGAAAGAAATATCAGTAATATTAAAGCACGCAAGCCAGATTTTCTTTCAAATCGAGTACTTTTTACTGTCAAGAGTAAACTTCTTTTTGTGTATGCTTATACATAGACAAATGAAAACTCCATTCTGGATTACTGGCTTACAGTTCAATTTTTGCAAAGGGAAAAGAAAGATTTTTAACACCAGGAAATCTCTTCTCCAGAAACCAATTTCCCCCGTAACAAATACTACAGGCAGCACTTGGTGGTAAGCAAATATAAGTATTTGTCGGAAGAGAAAAAATACTGACACAAGAGATCATCTTCTCAGAAGGCTCATCAACACTTTAGAAATAGATCCAGCTGAAGAAAGTGAATGCTTCCTGCTGACCCAGCCACCGCATCTGGGTAAGATCCAGGGGGGTCACAGCTAGAATCAAACTCACAACCCCCTTGCTCAGTAAGAAATGCAGTCCAAAGAAGAGTAACAGATAAAATGGCTGTAGAGCAGAAGAATCCGAAACGCAATTTAAGAAGTTGGCTTCCTACCTGGCTTTTTCTGATTTTCTCTTTTCTCCCCCCATAAGCACTCCAGGCACAATCCAGGTAAATGGCTACAGAAAGGAAAACCAAGAACATAGGTTCTTCTTCATAAAGAAACAGAGCCTAATCAAAAAATTATTCTTGGCAAAAAGAGAAGAGACAGGGCTGGCAGCAGAGCGTGCCTGATTTGATCTAACAGATCCAATCTACACGCACTATCTCACCCACAGCTAAATATCAATGGCACCTCTAGCTCTAGGCATGTAACTCACTCCCCACATTGTCCAGGAAGATAGAAATGAAATCATCTTTGCACCACTTCCACTCACATAATAGTATTTCTTTTCCTTCTCCCCATGAAGTCTAAATGTTCAAAGACAAACTACACTGCTATTTCTTCATCTTGCCTTTAAGCAATATCCTCCTGTGGCCAAGAAAGACTTAAGAAAGACACAGGACCTATGAAGTTTATTTGTATGTACACAGCCCTACAGGCACACAGTCACCATGTCTGCACATAAAATGTCAGTCTCATTGATACTAGCAGGAGTTTTTGCCATTTACTTTAATGAGGCCCAGCTCTTCATCAAATCCAACGCTGCCCAATATTTACAGGGGAGATAATCAAAGCACAGGACTGCCATTGCCTCGCTTGAGAAGAAATGCAGGACAGACACAGCACAGCTTGTAAGGATTGCACAAATGCGTGACTGGTAAATAAGTTTCAGTTTGTATGGGTCACTGCTTGCCAAAAATACTCCAACAAAATAGTTTTTAACAAAAAGCTCTTCTTTGTAAGGTTTAAAATAAGAAACATGTCTAAGCAAGATCTATACAATATCATCTCTGCAGCTGGCAGAATCAGAGTGCCAAAAGGAGATCAACTGGTGGTTTTCTCCCTTGGTAATCACCCAAGAAATTACACTCTCCAGTTGTCCAGTCCTTCCATGGTCCAGTAAGACCATGATCTAAATCTTTTGGTTTGGGTCACAATGGCAATTGATAGTTATGACATCTTATATGTAACCAAGCAAAAAATTAGAGGGGAGAAGGACAGCAATGAGACTTCACATCTGCAGATCATCTTCAATTGCTCGAGGTCATGAAAGAATGCTACTGGCCAGCATTAAAAGATGCAAATTCCACACCAAGAGACTGCTCATCATAACTCATAACTATTATGAAAGACTGAAGTACTTCAAATCTCACCATGATACAAATACTAATTCCAGCAATAAAAAAGATTTGGAAAGTCCATAATTATTTCAAGGAAAATCAGAAGATGGAATGAGAGTATGGATTAGATAAACCATTTAGACAAGTTCTAACCCCACTGAAAGACACTTTGCCTCAGTAAAAAGGAACACATCACCATTTAATGACTTCAAAAAGCCTTCTGACTTCTCCAGCTTTTCAACTGGCAAAACAACTTCTGCTCCTCATCCAAAACCCATCAGTCTAGTAAGTTTCAGTAAAACGGTATGTCTCATTGTAAGCATTTCCAAGGTGATCAAAGGATAAAGAAAACAACACAACGCATCCAAACAAGAAAACAACAGGGAATTGAATTCTTACCTTGAGTAGCTTCTGTATTGTATCAAAAGTCTGGAGTGCAAGCTAAGGAAATCAACATGAGAAAGTGAGTTCTGAGAAAGCCTGCTATTGGACATTAAGTCCCTTTTAGGCTCAAAAAAAATCTGTAAAATAATTCAGTTTCATATATTTTCAGAATCCTAAGTACATCCTTGATTAATTTTTTTTTTTTTTTAAGAAGTTGCCTATTATTTTGTTACCTTCAATAATTCTTATATTATATTTGCATCTGTTCAAAAACCTCCCTATTTGTTCAGGTCCACGAGGCAGCTCTGAGGACTACACAGACTTCTGCTGACCTCTGTGAACACCCCAGGGAGAAAATAAGTTGGAGGCACAGAAGATTTTGCTCCGCTGGAGGACTAAAAAGGAAAGCTCTGCAACTTCTGGAAGAAAATCACTACAAAAAGGAAATGCAGAGCCCAGAGGCTAAAACAAGTTGTCTTCTAGCAGTCAGGAAAGGCCACATTATTCCCTCTCCTGACCATGGACTGATCATACCACTGAATCTTAGTACCTCTTCACATCCCAGTCAGCACAACACAGATGGTATACACAAAGCTTGCAAGTCACCAAAAATTTGGTTTAAGAAACATTTCACTGTTGGGTTTCATGTACTGCCCAACAGATGTTCATGCCATGGCAATGAGGAAGACTGAGAATGGCAACGGTGCCACTCGGACTCACTCACGGAACACCAGCAAGTGAAAAGGGCTTAGTTATGAGAGAAAAGCTTTTTTTAAATGCTCTGACTACACACATTATTTGCTGAGCTCTCAGAAAAGCCATTGCCTTCGATAGAAAGTAAAAAGGACACCAACTGTAATTACAAGTTATCTGCGTAAGTGCACTTAATTGAAGCTCTTTAAACAAACTCATGAGCAGTTTCCTACGTGCTTAGTATTCGTGGAGCATCCTAGCAAGGCAGAGAGCTTACTGCAGTAAAAATTTAAAACAGCTTCAGATCCTTATCTTTTCATGGAACTGAGATGAAATACTGCACTGCAGGTTGTATGAAATACTGTGACCCAAACTGGATACGTGTAATCAATTCCCCACACTGAAGTTATTATTGTTTCATGCACAAAAAAACAGGTTGATGCCTTACTCTGAAATTGCCTTGGCACTTGCAAATCATATATATCAAACAGAAGACAGTTCAGTGGAGAAACCAACTGTTGATAGCCTCATCTTCAGCATTCACTTACGTATTTGAAAAGAAGGCTTTAAAAATGATGTGTTTGTATAAACCTATGCACTTGCAAAGCTAATTTCAATGGCTTTACTTAAAACCCCTGCATGAGTTAAGCAAGCTTTTCCCTCCCATGCACTGAACTAGAATGCTTCTCCAGTTTTGCCAATTGATATCTCACTGCACTTAGACATTCCTTATGACATATTTCAGTAAGGCAGCAAGCAAAAGTGCTAACACACATCCAGAGAGCAAACATTCTTTCTGTGAGGGCAAAAGGACAAATGTTTCCTAAGATTTTTTAGGCTCTTGTGGATCCACATCTGCCCTACATTCAAACAATCAGTGAGACTGAAAGGTAAAGGGTCACCCACCTCTCTTGTTGGGACTAACACCAGTGCATAAGGCCCATCACTTCGCTGCAAATAGAGAAGACTGCTAAGAAGAATGCAGTGCTCATACACGTGCTATTTCCACTATTAACATCTAATAGCTGACAAAGCAAATTCTCATGGCTTTTAGTACAAACTTGCACACCATGGTTTGAGGTATTTCCATCCCCTTTTAAAAAAATTTAAAAAAAACAACACTTTTTCAAATATCAATACCTCACTGTCATCTCTTCTCTGCTCTGACACCCACCCACAGTCATACCCAGCATTTTATTCCACATACTGGAATTTATTTCACTATTCCCATTTATTCCAAGGGCTGGAAAAACATCACCCCAACTTTTTTATGGGTTGAAGGCTTTCCACAAAACGCACAAATGAAGGCAGCAGCATTCTCTGGTCAACCAGATGATTCAAATTGGAAGCAAATAACAAATCTCACTTGATGTTGAAAATTACAAGTCTGTTATTTCAAAGGACATGGCAGTAACTTTTGTTTTCAGTTTTCCAAGATTCCAAACTGTTGCCTCTTCTGCAATCCACCTGCTTCAAGCTTTACAATACAGCCTATTCAGCTGTTGCAGGATGTAAAAGTGAATGTGCAACATTTTACATATAAGAATATTTACATTTTTCTTACATCATCTGGACCTCAACAATACAGGACAATCATGTAAGCCACATTCACAAATGAAGTGAGACTGCTTAATCTTTGTAACAAGAATAGGCTCTGATGACTTCAGGATAACAGAAAGAATTTATTTTTTATTAATCTTAGTATCAAAACCAAACATACTTTGTTGCACCTACCTGTATTTTGGATTTCATTCCTTGCAAAGACTGTACAAGTGGAATTCCATAGGCAAGGGTTTTACCTTCATAAAAGGAAGAAAATTGGAAGAGTATCCAAGAAAAAAGAAAATTTAAAAAAGGAAGTTGTGGTATGCCAGAAAATAAAAGTATAATTCACCCCACTATTCTTAAACTGAGGTCAGAACTTGGAAAAGTCTTAATTAAGTAGAATGTTTCCAGGAAGGAAGACTGGTAGATCATACACTCGGGGGTTAAATTAAAAAGGAGAGGAAGCAGAATCCATCTAAGATCCATCTAAACAAATACTTCCATCCACTCAAGAAAACGTGACATCAAGACAGTTAACTGTAGAGCAAGCACATAAGTTTATTTGATGAGAGTGTGCTGCTTAGCTCCACTGGCCTCCTGGACTGGCATCCTCAGCACAAGCCTTGGAACTGGCCCATGTGCGATAGCTGGCAGCTGCACATCACCACTCAGTCCCACCACTGTGCACTGTGTCACTGCAGAAGTTTGCACAGCATCTGTCTGTGCCACAGCAGTCCCACCCCAGGGTTCTGAGCCTGTCACTCTCATAAGCTGTACTAGAAACATGATGTTTTGGTTCTTTTTTTCAGATCCAACTTAAAATGCCCTAGGAATGGAAACTGGCAATTAAACACTGACCTGAACCAGTCTGAGATCTCACCAGAGCATCTTTGCCTTGCAAGAGCACAGGGATTGTTTGCTTCTGAACACTGTGTAACAAACAAAACAGGTCAGGAAATCAGATGCAGAGAGCATAGAAACCTAAGGTTATAACACACAGTGACTGTTTCAAAACTGTTTACCCTTAATTCTGCACGTTCATCTCTGCTGTATAGCTACACCAATAAAGGTGGCTTTTGAGGAAAGTCTACAGATACATGTTAGGTATGATAAATCACAAAAAAAGATGATTTTATGATGTAAGTACCAAATTAGGAGCTAGGACTCCAAGGTTTCATCTCTACCCATGACGATGAATTGCTGTGTAACTTAGAAGTCATTTATTTTCCCAAAATGTGAAAGAAACAAACCCCATGGGTCAGCTTAACAGTTGCTGCTGCCTTCACAAACCAATTATATGTAATTAAACAATCACACACAATTGGCTTTAAGAGTCAGTGAAATGTGAAGTTTTGATATGGTATTTGCTTACCTGGTCATACTACATATCTTCAGAACTGTAGTTATTGTGGCTATCTAGAGAGAAAATGAACAGGAGTAAACGGGTTTTGTTGTCAAACTGTTTCTTTTGTTACTTTTTTAGCACAAGACAAAGCAAAAACCAGAAAACACATTCTCTACTAGCCCAGGACAACCAAATGGAAAAGTTTCAACGTCCTCAAAATACTTCCACTACTTCATCAGAGTTATATCATTGCTGGTACAACACCAAATACCAGATTTGTTAAAATACCGAAATTCTCAAACAGTTTCAGCGGTTTCCACATTACAGATGGAAACAGCAACGGGTGCTGAGTCACTGTGTGCAGGGATATGTCAGGACACTGGTCAGCACACTGAGCGAAGAGACTGCAACACAATCAAAGCACTGTTGAGTCTGTCCAAGCTGCCGCGAATATAAGCACACCTCTCATCTTTCAAAAGTCCCCCCCCCTCAAACAGCACGTTCTAAGGCACAAAGCCTCCACAACACTCACCAGGTGTGGATGGAGGTCCAAGTGGCTGAAAGAGTCTGTAGTGAAAACATTTTCTTGCACCTGCTGCACTGCTTTTCTGAGTTAGGGGAAACAAAGCAAAGCATACGGTACGGTTAACAATTATACATTAGCATTTCACGTAGAAAGCAAAGAAACCAAATGCCAAGCAATTGCTTTGCCAAAGCAAGGGCTAGAATTGAAGACTGAATTTCTAGCACTAAAATTTGTAAGATACCTGTGAATTTCTGGGATATCAGGGTTGTTTCTAAACAGGCTGGATGTCTTAATGAAAAGTTTGCTTTTCTGGCTTTCATTTTGGTTGGCAGTCAGTTGCTTCTTAGGAAGAGGTCTTTTTGATGAGCTTCCCTTTTCCCTGATGCCAGTCTCTGCAGCACGTTTCTTGAAGTTGTTCACTGATGGCTTAGGTTTACGTTTCAGAGGTGGGTTTCCATGTGGTGACGACTGGAGCTTTCTTTTCAGAGCATTAGGCTGCTTTGATGTCAGCAAACAAACCAGAGAGCAAGAATGCATTAATGAACGAGGATTAAGTAAATGGTACCATATCTCACTCACAGCGAACAACAGAAATATTAGTCCAAAAATCGATCCCTTCTTTTTTAAATCCTCTGCACCTCAATTAAAGAAACAAAGCTAGACTTTTATATATAGTCATAAATAAACTACGAACTGTTTAGCTACAAAAAAATCATTCTCAAAAGTTCTGCAAACATCCTCACACCACCCAAACAAGCCCATAGGGATTCTTTATTTCTCTAAGGGAGAAGAACCCCATCCTTCACTCCAAGCCGTGCTTCTGCCAGCTTTCAAGATTTCTGAGCTCTTTTACCACGACTGGATTCTTCTCCTTACCTTCCAACCTGAAGAAAGATTTTCCCCTCCAGAAACAGCGGGGAAGGAAACTGATTTCGCTTCCTTTGTCCCTAAAGCCCCTTCACGTTCCTCAGCCCTTTTTCAACGCACGTTTGACGCACCCGCAGAACTCCCCAGCGAGGCCACGTCCCCACACGGCCTCGCCTTGCCTGCTCCTCTCTTCCCCGCTTTTCTCTGTCCTCCCGCGAGCCGTACCGTTCCCAAGCTCTATCCGTTCTCTCCGCTCGCTTCTTCGCGTTGCTCGGCACTAAGGAACTTCCCAGCTCAGACTCCCAGCTGCCGAAGCTTCACCCAGGGCCGAATCCCGGCTGCTCTCCGCAGCTCCCACACCTCGCTCCCCCGCAGGGATGTACCCCACCCGAAGCCCCCAGCCTCCTCGGGCCGCCCCCCGGAGGCTGACGGGCCATCGGGCAGCCCCCGCTTATCCAACCGAACCGAACCGAACCCAGCCCTTCCACCGCAGCGACGCAGAACGCTCGCGGCTCGGCGCACCCACAGAAACCGGAGCGCTCGCAAAAGCCCTCCCAGCCCCCCGCGCTTCCGTGACCCGAGCGGCCGCCCTCAGGCGGGACGAGGCACCCACCCGCCCGCGAGCCGAGCCGAGGCCGAGCAGCGCCGGCTGGCCCTCGAGGCCGCCCGCTACAAGGACAACCGGATCACCGGCCCGGTCGGCGACTGCCTCGGCAAGCCCACCGAGGTGTACGGCAACG